>CM076582.1:255820156-255898117 GCA_034641835.2 Pinus albicaulis
CCCCCAATTTTACTATCCAAATAAATTGAAAGCATATTTTCATAATTTTGTTAGGTATTAGTGTTTGAATATGTGATTCGCCATCTCTAAAATATAATGGATTCTTCTTTCATGAAATAAAACCCTAGTTGAATCTTCCTTGCAATTTTACTCATTCAAAAGATGTTATATAAGGTAAAATAGATTTTTCAAAAGATAGAAGTTTTTTCAACACAAGGCTCAAAGATATTACAACAATATAGTGATTAATAACTCAACATGCTACTTATGGAAATTGAACATGGGTGGAGAGGATAGCACTCCTCAAAACAATTTGAGCTAGACATGATTAACACATTAAATGGATTCTATGAAACTATTTAGTAAACTCAACCTACCCCAAATGAGAGCCACTTCTGATACTAAGAAGAAAACCTTCTATACATCTTATCATATAACCAACCTCATTTCTCGAGCTTGTAATCATTTTGCTTCAACTCAAATTATAGATACCTTTTCTTCAACTCAAAATCAATATGGTTGTAAGGAAGGACCAAATGTTTCATGACCCATTTTAAAAGTGAATCGTGTGGGAAAAAAGCCCACCATAACACCTTTCAATTATCATTAGATATACACTAACATCCTATAGAGAATACCTACAATTTCAATTATGCTTAGTTTCTTAATTTACTAATGATATTTGGTCGTTTTATGAAACTTAGATTGGAAGGGTACATAACTATCTTGAGACGATGGATGCTTTAAAGATCCGAAATGAAAATCTATTGTGCAGTAACACTGTAGCTATCACCACCAAGTGGGAGACCTTTGATTCTACTGTAGGCAATTTGAATGCTACTCCACCCTCTACATCTACCAAGATCACTCAAGATTGGGAATCATTTGACTTAGGATATGCCATTAGTTTTTTAGAACAATAGTTTGATTTTGAAAGGAAGCCTATTATTCTTTAGAGACATACATTGCATTTTTGAAGTGGAAAATCATGAAGGAATGAAAAAATCTATCCGAATCAACAATAGATATTATTTGCATATTTATATTTTTACTTCTTTCTTCTATACTACTCTTTCCTATATTGTCGCCTTACGCCATTTCCTTTGCCATAATTAAAAATCAAAAGAAATCAAATAAGTTATTACCTGCCTTGCCTAGGAATAACAATAAGTAATTCCAGATCATTCATGGTTAATAAATATCTCATCATCAAACTCAATGCAAAATGACAAAATTGGCAGGTCGTGGATACGTTGTGGGTCCCATTAGTTTGTGTCGTACACAGCTCACGTTTCAATAAATATTGCACTTCTTTTTCGTTTTAAATTTCTATGACGCTGTGGCGAACGTTTAAAATACCCGATGTGCAATGGGAAATCGCTTTAGAGCTCAGACCTTTAAATGTCGCACATGCCTGCTGATATGTTCATCGACTTAATAACTCGCCCGCCTACCATTGTATCTGATCATGATCGTTGGTAGCCGTTAGATCTGAATGGATTCCAAGATAGTGTTTTTTTTTCCGTATCTAACAACAAATTTCAGTCGTCCACCACCAAATTAAGTGTGATTAAAGATTCCATGAGTTACACATTTACTAACAGCTAATTGAAGTTGTTCCATTAACAATATTAAAACACGGGTTTTTAATGCAACGCCATAATTTTGCAAGGGAGAACAAATTGAGCTACGACATTACATAGAAAGGATAATTCTCTTTTATTATTTAGTTTTCTTCTCGTTTAACAAATAGCTTCACCGTCTGGTTTAACCAATAACTTCACACTTTAATTTAGAAGTTACAAGTAAGAATAAGATGTTCTTGAGAGTTCAAGATAACCTGTATAAGAGTCTACCAAATATAAGCTAATCAAACTCATCATATTATGTGTGTAAAGATTTCTGAGATGGAAAGAATCCAAATATGTTGGAATGGAGGTTATGGAAACAACATCCTTGCGGAAATTATGGTTCTATGGTGGATTACTTGCTGGCTACAATAATGGCCTTAAAGAGGTTTTTATTTATGGTGCACTGTCATTGATGTGGTGACAGAAAGGTCTACCTTAACACAACCTGCTTCTCAGAGATGGTTGAAGAGAACACAACGCTTATGGAAAAATATGGACAGCCCTTCTTTGACTCACATCTACAAAGAGTTGAATACTAAGGCAGATGGTCTATCAAAGAGGGAGAATGGCTTGGATTTTGGCATCATGCAAATTCAACGTATTAGAAGCGGTCATTGTATCTGGGCAGACGATATTCCTATTCCTGATATTCCTATTCATAGTATGATATGGATGATTTGAAGGTTTACCTGGACTGTCATTATGCTTATTATGTTATATGCAAAGTCTATGTCTTTTGTATATTGTATGGATGATATTACTGATGTCTTCATATCTAGATTAGCCTTTGGTTTTGTAATGGGCTGTACTCTGGTTCTCAGATTTCTAATCTGGAATGTATCTGGTTTCATGTACTGTTTTTTCTCATGAAATACACAACGTTTTTTCTTCTTCTGAAAAGAAAATTGTGAATATATTTGTTATTTTTATTTATATATAAAAATTAATAATATCACATGTGAAAATTGTGAATACACTTTTTGTTTATATTTATATATAAAAGTTAATAGTAACAGATGAATGAATGTTGTTATATGACAGTTTTGCAAAAGTTATATTAAACATTTTTAAAAATTATTTTTGATATTTTAAAAATATATTTTATTAAATATTTATATATTTTTAATAAAAATAGTTATTTAAAAAATAAAGTAGTTTTACTAAATATATATATATATATTTTATAAAATAATTAATTAAAAAATAAAATAAATAAAATTTAAAAAATTATTTTTTTGATATCATATTTTGGAATTCAAGTGTTTTAAGTTTAATTTCGTATCATTTTTGAATAATCTACTTATTACTCATAACATTTAGTGATGTGATGCTTATTAAAAAAATAATTTTGATTTACACAAATTAGTAGTGTGATTTTGTAGAAAATTTTCTAGTTTTCTCTAAAATCTAGCGAGAATTCATTGAAATCACAGAAATCACAAGTTTGATAAATAACCCTGTGCACAATCAAAATGTCTAATAATTTTCAAGTCAAAAAATCAATTTAAATAACACAAATCAAAATTTAGCCTTAAATTTTTCCTCAGCTCTCAACTTTCAAAAAAAACACACTAAAAACATTTCCATATAAAAATAAATATTTCGGTTTTAAACTCAATCAAATCATATGGCTAAAATTCTCAAGGTTACTTTGTCATCATGTCACTCAAACGAGAATCACGTGACTGTACATTAATTTCTGGGGTTGCGAGCTGCGTCTTAATTTTAACTTTAGTTTGGTTAGGTTTGCGTGGCCTCTCCCGAATAAGTAAACGTTCCGATACCTGCAGTCGATGGTACAGATTTTGTTCATCATTTCTCCCTCTCATCTAATTATACATTTCGCTGCCCGGTCATGTCTAACGAAGAGGTTAATGCAGCGGCTTCTTCTGTTGGCAATCTGAGCTTTAATGGACCACAGCGACGGTAATGATCACAGTTTACCAGAAATGTTTCAGTTTTTGTTTCAGAATTCAATTCTCTGAATTTATGGGATTTCACAATTATTTGAGACTATTGTGTTTCCTTTTTTAATATATGCTGCTCACTCATTTTGGCTAATGATTTCTGAGTGCAGATTGGAGGGTAAAGAAGCAATAATAACGGGTGGGGCAGCGGGCATAGGAGAAGCCATCGTTCGGCTCTTCACAAAGCACGGAGCCAAAGTCATAATCGCAGACATTGCAGACGAAGTGGGGAGAAAGCTCGCCGGATCGGTTTCTCCTCCGGCAACTTACGTGCACTGCGACGTGAGTAATGAGGAAGACATCAGAGCTGCGTTGGATCTGGCGATGGAGAAATACGGTCAACTCGATATCATGTATAACAACGCAGGAACTGTCGAATCTGTTGCGGCTGACAGCGTGGCAGAGAATGAGATGGAGCAATTCGATCGAGTAATGAGGGTCAACGTGAGAGGAGTGATGGTGGGCATTAAGCACGCCGCCCGTGTGATGATCCCGCGGAAGAAGGGCTGCATAATCTCTACTGCCAGCGTTGCAAGCATAGTAGGAGGACTTAGACAGCACGCATATACGGCTTCGAAGCATGCAGTGATAGGGCTGACAAAGAGCGGAGGAGCTGAGCTCGGGAAATACGGGATCAGAGTCAACACTGTCTCTCCCTTTGGCGTGGCCACGGCCCTTCTAAACAATTACAGTAAACCTGGCAATGCCTCGGCTGTTTCAGAAGAGGATAAGGTCGCCTTGGAGGCCTTCTGCAATAGTACTGCCAACTTAGAGGCAGCGACTCTTAAAGCGGAGGATGTTGCGGAAGCGGGGCTGTACTTGGCGAGCGATGAGGCTAAATATGTTAGCGGCCATCCACCTTCACCTTTGTTAACCATTCGTGGAAGCTCTACCGTTGATAGTTGTGACTGCCAATTGCAAGTGAAGCAACAGAGTGCTAGAACTACATATATAAAATAATTTCAGTCCATAGTATGTCCAACATCGTCATCCACCGGTTTAAGTTTCCATATGAACCGTTGTAATTTGTCATTTTAGTTTACATATTGTCTGTGGTGTACTATAACTGTAATTTGATTTCAATGAAATAGCAAAATATGCTAATTTTACATATAGACTGTATAAAGTAGTAGGTTGTAAGCTACTACTTTGGCCTCAAAGAAAGATCCTGAAAACCTGCAATGATCATATATGGCTTGAAAACAGCTTCATATTCAACGAGAGTAATATGAACTAGTATTCGATTTTCCTTGGTAGATGGATTTCTTCCCCACCCACAGTTGATCCTTTAATCGATAAGGAACCATGTTCTCTAAGTGTGTGCTTGATTTGAGACAATATCAACTTCTTGGTTACATTGTGTAGATGTGGTGAAAGGATAAAAAGGTGAAGGTGTTATTTAGTTCTTCTACAAGCTAGAGGCACCACTGTAATTGAACACTTTCTAATTTTTGGAGCTCTGCATCCAGTCAATAGCTAGTTTGGAGTCCCCATATATATTTAGGCTTATGAGACATCGTTCTCTTGCTAAGTTCATTAGGATGCCTTTACTTTTGTAAAAATATTTCTAGCAACACCTCATCCACATTCAAAGTTAAAAATATTTGTGTAGCACCTAATCCACATTCAAAGTTCATTAGGATTATGGTAACCTTTACTTCTACAAAAATATATGTAAAAACACCTAATCCAAATTCAAATGAGATTGGCTTTGTGTTCAGATTCTCTGGAATAATAAGAATCCCCCCACCTCCACTCTATTTTGAGTCTCTACTTGCTTCCTAATTGAAGAATCCATGAGGAATATTAAAGTTTAGGATAGATGTTAAGGGCCGGAAGAATTTGTGAGGAGTATTAAAGTTTAGGAGAGATGTGAGGGCCTGCTAGATTTCTTTAGTTTTTCTTGCTTTGATACTTTTTGGTAGCAAAGGTAGGCTCTCTTGAATTTAGGGAAGGTTCCGAGTAGAAACTAATTTATCTTGGAACAAGGCCTCATTCTTTGTGAGTCAAATTTCCCAAAAGACAAAAGCTGGCAGGGAATGGTGGCTCTTTCTAGCCTCATTTATTTTAAACCAGGTTTCTAGGGTTGTTTCAATTGATTCTCCTTCCCAACATATTTTTCCACCACTGTGAGATTTTGAGGTTGTCCAAACTCTACACTTCCTTCATAAAGGGACAATTCAAGAAGAGATGCATGGCACTTTTGGAGTTTCCTTACATAAACAGTAAATATGAGGTCCTTATGAAGACCCCTTTTGTAGTAATCCCATATTAGTTTAGGATCAACCAGAGGAAAATTCTTGTTTTGGCAGCAGCCTAAGGTTCCACTTCCAAAATCATGAGGATTGAAAGCATTTTGATTTATAGCCGAGATTTACTTTGTAAGGTCCTCCCATCTTGTCTATTGCACATACTAAACAATCAGGCTATTGTCTCAACCTGTCAGAAGTTGCTTTTATGATTCCTGTAAATTCTCCCTATTCATTTTCCAATTCATCTCTAAAGTCACAAGACCAATGCTATTGTAAGTATGTTGGTAAAATAAGAATGACATCTAAGATTCTTATTAAGGTCCCAACCTTGAAGTCCAACTTAGGATCAAGTGGATGAGAGGGTTGTTGAGTGGGTCATGGGGGGTGGTGGTGCAGAGAGGGCCATGTTCTTGAATGAACTACCTATAGATATTTTCTACTGCATGATTGAGTTCTTCCTTCAAAGGAGGCTATCAGGGTGAATTCAAAGAGGAAATGTAGGGAGGAAGACGATCAATGAAAATAACTATAAACTACAACAATGTAGATACCTAATTTTTTTTTTTAAATGCCAACATTCTTTCCTCAATGTACGTTGAGAAGGACGTGAAGCAATCTCCTTGGGAGAGAAGATAGCCATATAGGGGTACCTCTCCTCTCCAAAGGCCAAATCTCCAGGAGTGCAAAGGTTGTATAGGTAAGAGGTAAGCTTGAAAAAAGTCTCTAATTGAAGTGAGTGAGGTCCAAATCATCTTGTTTAATGACATGTGGAACTATGTGCTTACATTTGATCATTTGCTGGAGCATGCTGGTTGGAATTATCTAAATAGAAATGTGGAACTATGTGCTTACATTTGATCATTTGTTGGAGCATGCTGGTTGGAATTATCTCAATAAGTGTTCAACTGACCTCAACCAAGTGTGGTCTAATCTGATCCATCTAATACAATTGGTTTAACAAGATAGTGAAAGAGTGACATCATCGATAGATGTCTTGAAAATGAAATTGGAAGTGTTGCTTTTCCAAAACAACTAAAGAGGTGTATCCCTTGCATAGCCGCATTTGAGAAGTTGGTCCCAAATTGAAAGGTGGCCTTGAAAATTATAAATAACTTAATAAGAATAGGTAGGGGTGATCCTAAATTTTTCTCCTCTATTGGAGAAATGCAGCCAAGACACAACATATTTGGTTGCATTAAAAAAATGTGTTCTTAACCTTACTAAGACTAACAACCCCAACTTATGAATGTCAAAAAAAAAAACCAACGAATAAAGTTGTGACTGAAGACTCTCAGGAGATGAAGCAATTAAGACCAAATCAGTCAACAACAATAAGTAATTATACCATGGTGTAAAATGCGCCCTTCATTAACATGTGCCATCTCCCTTAGAAACTAGTCAAGCTCATGATTCAATGTAAATCTTGATTAAGATGGGGAAAAGTGTGCAACCTATTTAAGCCCATCAACACTTAGAATAAGGCCAAAGAAACCACCATGGTTGCAAAACCAACTGATAATTGATCCATAAAGCCTTATGATGGCAGTAATGAGGGCTTGTGAGACACCAACATCTTAATTTGTTGAACAACAAATGCTTGGGTATGGAATCGAAGGCCTTCCTAAAGTACACAAAAAACAAAAAATCTTAGCACCATTTTTTTGTAGCTTCTTCAATGATAGCTTGTAAAGTGAAAATGTGGTCAATGGCTTGGCGACCCTTTTTTAAGCCTACTCTCTAGTTATGAGATTTATCTTCTCCAAATTTGTTGATCAATGCATATCAATAACCTCATCATAAAAAAAGTATTGTGTGTGCCTAATCACAATAGTGCTCTTATTTTCAAATCAAGAATAATCCTAGATTTATGAATATGAAGGATAATGTGTCATGACCAGGATAAAGGGAATATTCAGTTTCATATTTTCATTTCTATAAATTGTATTCTAATTTGTGGATCTTTGACTTGTTGTGCCTAATGTTAGTCATGTGTTTGAAATGTTTGGTTTCAAATATATGATGAGGTTGAGACTTGAGAATGATTTTGATAAATAATCGAGCTTCATTCTAACAAATATCTCATCCATCCAGTATTTCCAAGAAAGAATTATTAATTATAATGATATAACATTTTTTAATTAGCGGGGGACATAAATTGTCTATGTATACTATAATCTTCTAAGAAGTTTCACAGTTGATTTCTTGCTTCATGACATGACATTTGTACCAATTAGTATTTTCCATTGCGCATGATTAAAAGTTCTGTAGGTAGGAAATAAATTATGAGTCACTTAAAGGTGTTAAAGTTGTGGATTTTGGAATCAAAACAAACAATGAGAAAATAATCGATCATATGAAGCTAAACCTTGGGGTTATATGTCAAGGCCGAAAACATATGATTTTACTGTTTTTAAAGCACTTTGTTAATTTATTTCTCATAGCAATAAAAATTTATGTTGTATAATTTTTGTCAAGATTCATGAAACTCTTCAAGGATATTTAAGTCAGGATTCACTTACCAAGATCTCGTTGACTTTCACCAAGCCTAATAATGTTGTGGAAATACCTAGAAATTCAGGGCCAACATGGACTCAGAGATAAGCTAAATTAAGAATTCTCACTGGAACGATAAATTCATTCCCATTTTCGAAAAATCAATGGTTTACCAACAACTATTCATTTCAATATTTTTCTTGAAAATACTATCTTCTGATTATGTTGCAAAGATAGATGAATCAAATTATGCCCCCTTCCCCTATATACGTGCAAGCTTAGGGGACTATCACCACTAATATGCGTAAAAGAGAATATTTTACCCATGACTTACATAAGTGCTCACAAATGCGGGTTTGATGCTTTGCCCACCTGAGCGGACCTCCAAAGGGAAGATCTCGCTGGGAACCATCTACAATGAGAAATGTTTGTGGGTGATTTTTGTGTATTTTAGAGAAATGTTTTGAGAATGGTTTCCAACAAATGTTAAAATGAGAGAAGATCTTGCCATAAATTATATATCTTTGTAGAAAAAAAAAATATTTTAACTTAAATCAATATAACAAACAATTTTAAATTGAACAACATGAGAGGATCTATATGGCCAACAATATGATTTAAAAAATCAAAATAAATTTTCAATTTTATATATGCTACTAAGTTAAAACAATTATGTTGAAAAAACATAAAAAAACATGTTGTCCCACCATAACAAGAGAAAATTTTGAGATTTCTTGTGAAATATCCTTTTCATGAGCTACCCTTAGTAAGGGGTTGAATAGAGGGATCAACACACTGCTAGCAAGAACTCTTGGTGTATACGTTGGGTGTATTGGATAATTGGCTAGGAAAATAGGAGAACCCATTATCATCAATGCTTCATGTTTCATTCTAGGTTCATAGATGTGCTTAAGTTGTTCTTTTATTTAATACTATAATTTATAATAGTTAAAATATGTATCTTCTTTAGTCAGAAATGGTTTGATAAATTTATTTAAATTTTATTACTTCCGAGAGGGCCCCATGACTAGGAAAAGGAGATGACGTAGACGCGGATGAGAAGCACCACTAGTACGATGAATCCCTTTGATAGACAACCTTCCCTTGAGCACCCAAATTTTTGCATAGAATGGCTACAATAGATACTTGTAGAAAGAAAAATTGCATGCAAACATATAAAAATTCAGGCCTTTCACAATGGGAATTAATATTTAGAATGAAAAAAATCATATTTATGAGAGATTCCCCCCCCACCCCCCCATATCAGAAAAAATGAATTGAACACCGCCGAAAACAATTTACCCAAAACTTCAAATCAGAAAACTAGAGCATCAAATCAGGAAAATGGAATAAGTACTCGTTATCCCAGTAGGAAACTCACCTCTAATAGTAATAGTAGTGTAATGCCTAACACATATCACTAAGAGCATCAACTAAAAAATTCAAGAAGACATAGCAATTATCCTATATGATTACGTAAACAAGGTTTTTTAAAGACTCTATGAGAAAGTGAAAAGAGTTCAAAAATGAATTTAAGTAATTGAAACAACTGAATCGAAATGAAGGTACATTATACCTAGAAAAAGTTGAGGTGTTTGGCACAAATTTACAGGTGAAATTTTATTCCTCCATAACCTAGGAGTTTTGAGGGCCTCTGAAGTGATCCAAAAGTTTAGAGGCCATATGACTTTGAGTGTGTCTGAAGTGATAGAAAATCTTAAAAAATATTAAAACTATTTTGAATTGTACTTCATGTAGTTTTTTCCCTTAGTAGATTCTAGTAAAAATAAGGTTTTCCAAGCCATTTGAAGGGTATAATTCCAACACAACTTCATGAGTTTTTAGTTTTTAGGGTCTATGAAGTGATCCAAAACTTGTAGAGTTATTTGTTTCAATTTTTTTTTTCCAACCAACATTTTTTCCTTAAATGATTTTTTCGAAATTCCTTTGTATAAAAAAAATGAGGAAATAAAAATTTGGAACCTTGGGTCAAATCTGAATCTTTGTAAAGTATTGGGAATAAAAGGAAGAAGGGGGAGAATTCCTATCAAATATATTCCTATAGTACAATCATCAATACCAGTATTGTTAAAGGAAAACACGTGCAACATTGCATTCTTAGGTTCATTGCCCATCTATGAAAATATGGCAAAAAATAAGCAACAAATAGACGAGGGATTAAAAAAGTAAAGTAAAAATTTATCTAATTTGGTCATTCATAAGCATTAACAAAAGATAGTATGTGGGTGTTCGAATATCGATAGACTGCAAGATTGTTTTGCTTGATATGATTGAACAATAGTGTAGGTTTTAACCCTGAAGAGAAATTATCTACACACGAATCTTATAACAGGAAATAAACAATAGCGAGAGCATAAAACATAAAATAGATAAACACAGATATTTTCCCCTGGATCCCAAATTGGGACACTCAAATTTTGATTTTTCATTATATTCCTTTTAGTGCTACAAATACATATATGTTGTTATTTAAGCATTGCTAGCAACCTCAAATCCATTAACCCTGGATTAGAACATAACCGTAGTTCCCTTGATAGGATCTACAAAATACCAGGGGCCGAAAACCATCGTACCCCAAAACTATGTGCAAAATCATGCACAAAACATGGGTGGGTCCGCCTATGAGTGGGTCCGCACACCAAAAAAAATTTCGCCGGGGCACTGCCCCGGACCGCAGCAGTGGGGGCTGCCTCCTCCCTTGTGACCCCCCTCCTGCGCCCGACGCAACGTATAGCGCATGGGGCTAGTCGTGGAAAGCATATAACACATACCCAAAATTCTCCCACTTGTTGTTTTCTTTCCACAGGGGGCCACAGGAGAGCTTAGTCATTGGGATAATTCTTCAACACCCATTGTTTCTCTACACCAAGATAACTTCTGAGTCTGTCGTCAATGCATCTACAACATTCTTCAAAGTGTCCACCTTTACCAGCAACACCCTTTTAGCCTCAACTATATTTCTAACAAAGTGATATTGAACATCAATGTGCTTTGTCTTTGAATGGTAAGCAGGGTTCTTAGCCAAGAAAATTTCACTTTGGCTATCACAGTCTATCCTTATAGCTTGTTGTACCAACCCCATACTTGACAAAATCTCTGCAACCAAACTGCTTCCTTGCTTGCATGAGTGGCTGCTATGTATTCTACCTCTATAGTTGAAAGAGCCACTACAGACTGTCTTTTACTCATCCAACTGACTGCGCCTCCAAATAGGTTAAACACATACCCACTTGTAGATCTTCTTTGGTCCAGATCTCCAGCCCAGTCTGCATCAACAAAACCATGAATTTCCAACATTCTTTCCAATCCTGGTCTTCCCTGGTAGCACAAGCCATAATAACTAGTGCCACGTAAATATCTGAAAACCCGCTTCACTGTTGTCCAATGCTCCTTCCCTGGGTTTGACATAAACCTGCTCAATACTCGCACTGCATGTGCAATGTCTGGTCTAGTACAGACCATTGCATACATCACGCTACCCACTGCACTTGCATACGGAACATAGGACATATCCTCCTCTTATTCTTGTGTCTCGAGACACTGTTCAGCATACAGCTTTACACCTACAGGAATAGGAACATTCACCGGTTTACTATCCTGCATATTGAACCTCTATAATATAGTCTTGACATACTTCCTCTGGTTTAACCAGAGCTTCCTCTTTGCCTGATCTCTCTTAATTTCCATGCCCAAAATATAGTTTGCAGCACCAAGATCCTTCATGTCGAATTTGGAGAATAGTTGGGAACATGTACATATGCATCACATCCAAATACCCTTAGATGTGAAAGAGAGGGTTTCTTACCAGTCCATACCTCATATGGAGTCTTATCCTCCAACGCTGATGAAGGTGATTTGTTAATTAAGTAACATGCAGTCTCCACTGCCTCTGCCCAAAATTCTTGTCCTAACCCGGTACCACTGAGCATGCTTCTTGCCTTTTCCATCAACGTTCTGTTCATTCTTTCTGCAACTCCGTTTTGCTGAGGTGTGTATGGAGTAGTCTTCTGTCGTGCTATACCACACTTCTTACAGAACTCTTCACATTCCTTCTTGCAGAACTCCCCACCATTATCTGTCCTCAACGCCTTTATCTTCTTCTCTGTCTGGTTTTCCACCAGAGCCTTAAATTCTTTAAATTTGTCAAAGACTTTAGATTTTTTCCTCAAGAAATATATCCATGTATTCCTTGAGAAGTCATCTATGAATGAAACATAGTACACAGACTTTCCCAGTGATGGAACTGACACAGGTCCAAACACATCACTATGCACAAGTTCTAATATCTTGTTCGCCCTCTTAGCACCAGAAGGAAAACTCACCCGATTCTGCTTCCCATATACACAATGTTCATAGAAATCGAAATCTAGAGAGCAATTAGACATACCTTCTACCATACCATTTCTATGTAGTATCCGAAGGCCCTTCTCTCCAATATGTCTAAGCCTTTGATGCCATAACATGGTCTTTTCTCCAGAGACAGCTAGGCATTCCGCTCCACTTTCAGGAACCACATGACTATTACACCCATCAATAACGGTGCTACCTTGTAGCTTGTACAGAGTTCCAGTCCGAACTCCCCGCATTAATACTAGTGCTCCTCGAACCATCTTGTAGGCATCTTTCTCGAACACTATTTTTACACCTGCATCATCCATCTTGCTTACAGAAATCAGATTTCTAGCCAATGCAGGAATATGCAAAACACCAGGAAGTGTTCTAATCCTTCCACCTTTCAGCTTCAGCTTGACCTTTCCATGTCCGACGATTCTGGCCTTCCTACCATCCCCTAGGAAGACATCACCACCATCATATTTCTGATACTCACAGAACCACTCCCTATGGGGAGTGAAGTGAAAGGATGCACCTGAGTCAATCAACCATGACTCATGATCTACATGTGTATTTGAAGAAGAAGCCAAATACACATCCCCATCTTCATTCGAGGTGGTTTTTGCCTTTGCAGAAAGAGAATCATTAGATCCATTTCCTTTCTCAGGAGCTTTAGATCTGCACTCCTTTTTGTAGTGCCCTTCCTTTCCGCATTTACAGCATACCTTTACAAACTTTCTAGGAGATTTAGATCTCCCTCTAGATTTGGATCTCCCCCTCGAAACCTTATTCTTGTTTCTGTTTTGGGATTTTCCTCGTACAGATAAGGCATATCCATTCTAGCCCTCCATATTTCTCCGTCTCATTTCCTCCGACAACAAGGCTGAGACAATGTCATCAAAATTCAAGGTAGCTGTATTGCTACCTATTGCAATAACCAGACTGTCCCACGAATCTGGTAGAGAACACAACAAACTGATGCACTTATCTTAATCTGAGATTTTAATATCAACAGATGACAGCTCACTTACCACAGTATTGAAGGGATTTAGATGCTCTGTCACCGAGTCTCCATCCTTCATCCTCAGGTTATATAGCTTTTTCCGCATGAACAACTTATTCACCAGAGACTTAGATTGGTACAAAGTCCCAAGTTTTTCCCACAAATTCTTCACCGTAGCTTCCCCAGATACATTCAACAATACTGAATCTGAGACACACAACCGTATTGTGCTCTTAGCCTTCTGATCCAGTTTCTTCCAGTCTTCATCTGACATTGCCGTTGGTTTAGTACCTTGATCTACCGCAATCCACTAATCTTTATCCACCAACAGATCCTCCATCTTGAGCTTCCACAACTCAAAAATTTGACCATTAAATTTCTCGATCTCTATCTTTCCGCCGCTCGCCATCTTCTTTCACCGCAAGAATCGATCTCACAGATTTCCCACTGAACAGGGTCTACCTCAGGCCCGAGCAAAAGACCCTCAGCAGCAAAGGCGTCCCCTTAAAGGTGAAACAGATCTGATACCAAATGTAGGTTTTAACCCTGAACAGAAATTATCTACACATGAATCTTATAACAGAAAATAAACAATAGCGAGAGCATAAAACATAAAACAGATAAACACAGAGATTTTCCCCTGGATCCCAAATTGGGATGACTAGCTTGAAATTTCATTATATTCCTTTTAATGTTACAACACATATATATACATGCCGAAGCATACATAAACCCCAATCCATTAACCCTGGATTAGAACATAACCATAGTTCCCTTAACAGGATCTACAAAATACCAGGGGACGGAAAACATCGTACCCCAAAAATATGTGCAAAATCATGAACAAAACATGGGTGGGTCCGCCTATGAGTGGGTCCGCACAGCAAAACAATTTTCGTCGGGGTGCTGCCCCGGACCCCAACAGTGGGGGATGCCTCCTCCCTTGTGACCCCCCTGCTACGCCCAGCGCAACGTACAGCACGTGGGGCTAGTCGTGGAAAGAATATAACACATACCCAAAAAATATTTCCTTATATTTGCAATATTCAACAAGAAAACATTTCAGATGCACAAAATGATGCATCATCAAGGGCCAATGGGAGAAGAAAAAATTTCTATTAATTGATAACTGGGGGGCACTAGCCAATTAATGGCCCAAATAATGGAGGCGAGGATGAAAAATTGTCATAAAAGGAATACAAAAATATTCCCAAAACAAATTATATGATAAATTAGGTCTAAAAAATAATTATGGCATCCACATTCTTAGCATGTAGTTTTGGATGAAAATGAGGGTGTAATTATGAACCAAAAAATACATAGAAATAAAAAATTGAAAATTTACATGCCCTGTTGAATATCTTCTCCAGTTGCGCATTCACCGAAGAGATGAAAAAAATTCCAGTCGAGAGGCGGTGGCGCCCTAGACACTATTGTTGTTGTTGTTTCCTCCACATATCATCTTCCACCTTGACATCTCGTCTGCTCTCTGAGGCTGCAATCAAGAAAATATTGGGTCAGATCCCCAAATAAGAGAGCATATATATGTTGATCCAAGGAAAAATTTGACAAAGTCATAAATTGTGGGCAATAATAACCTTACTTCAAAGAAAACAAGGCATACGTTGTGATCATCTGAAAGTGGAATGTCCTTCCATCCACGACGTAAAATAGCTCTTCCATCTCCATATTTAGCGATGATAACTTGACATGACCCCAAAATATAAATTACATCAGTAGTCCCCATATTTTTAGGAGAAATGACCTCTGAGAAACATTTTATGTGGCTTCCCTCACTGTCTCTTCTGTTAGGCTCCTGTCCAACTTCAACATCAAGTTTCTTGAAGCAACTAACTAATCCCTTTCATGGAGTCGCTTCCAACTGCTATTACTATAATCGATGTTGATACCTCACCATTCATTACTGCCAACATCTCGACCTCTATTACCAGCTTGAAAAAAATTAAAATGAAATAGTTAATTTGAAATGAAAAAATTAAAAAAAATTATATATATATATATGCATGAGGACCTCCCCACCTGGCGTTTCCACTAAAATCTCATTCCCTACATCTGGTTAGTTGGGGGTCTTGTGGCATGTTTCTCTTCATTCCTTACATTTGGCCATATGGGGTGGTTATGGCATGTTTCCCTTCGAAACATTAGAGTTGGGAAGGGCCCTATAAAACATTAGAGCAAGATTAAGGGACATAAAAAGTGAGTAATTATTTGAAATCCTTTAAGGAGTTGTTGGCAACTAAGTGTAAGAATTTTAAGACCATACAGGGGTTGGAACATGTAACACAATTTCAATACCTAGATATTTATGGTTGCTTTGAGTTAGAGAAGATGTCGTACATTGGATATTTTCAGTCACTAGTGGTGTTGCGAGCATCTGAATGTATGAAGCTGAAGGGAATTCAGGGTTTGGAGAAAATGATGCAACTTCCAGAACTAGACGTTTATTACTTCTTTGAGTTAGAAGAGTTTTCAAACCTTAAATTTTTTAAGTCTTTGATGAAGTTGGAGGGACGATATTGTACAAAGTTGAAGAGAATAAAGGGGTTGGCACAATTGGCACAACTTTGAGAACTAGATGTTTCTTTCTACTCTAGTTTTTTCTTTATGCTATGAGTTAGAAGAGATCCCAAATGTTGGATATTTGCAATAATTGATGGTGTTGAAGGCATCTTCATGAGTGAAGTTGAATAACTTTTGGGACGAAACAAGTCCCGTTGAATGCCAAAAGTTGTATATTTGCAGTAATCGGTGGTGTTGAAGGCCTCTACAAGAGTGAAGCTAAAGAGATTTTGGGACGACACAAGTCCCTCTGAACCAAATGTTGAGGGTCGACACCGAGACATGTTATAGGTCTGATGGCTTCTGTGGTTGTTGCATTTTCTTTTTTTATTTTGTTTTATAACACTTATGATAGGATAATAGAAACATAAGGCTAAGTTTAGGAATGCGTTTGAGGAAGAAGAAACATGGGACGGCAGGATTGTCTTTTTTAAAGGTGGGGAGCATCGAACTTGAAAGTAGTGCCCCTGGATGAATTGATGTTCATGAAGGAAATAATGCAGATGATGAGGATAATGAGCTCGAGGATGAAGAACAAGATGATGAAGGGTTTGAGAATGACAAGAAGAAGGAGGAGTTGAGAATCATGTTGAGGATGATGAGTTTAAAAAATCGCAGGTTGTCAATAATTAACGACGAATCATCCTTACAGTAATTATCTTTGTATGATGTCATCCAGATATCTATAGTGGAGGACGACGAATCTCTACAGTGTCACTAAGAATAAACCCACAATAAAATTCCTATTGGCGTAAATATGCTATTTAAAAAAAAACAACAAAATTTAATTTGTAATCCAGGTTGAATATAACTTCCTATGGATTGTGTATTTTAGGTTTTATTCGATTGTAACTACACTTTGGTATCTAACGATGTTAGATATTGGAGGAGAAGTATCTTCCTCATCCCCTAGTGTCGGTATTATCCCATATTATTATATGTATAAGCACCAAGATTGGGTGTTCACTGAAATAATCAAGGGTAGTTTCCTTGAGTCATATCCTCAATGTATTGAGGCTTATGGCCCTGAGGTCCTGAAATTTCAAATTCATTATCAATACTTTGTGGGGAGTACTGTACCATTTAATCCAATTTTTTTGGCCTTTGACTTATTATTCAAACTTATTCAAAGGTAGTTCATCAACCAATTTAACTAACATGAAATGATCCAAACTACATAAATACTCAAGACTGTTACAATCTAGCTTCTAGACCATAAGAAAAATCTGAGCATTAAAACCACCACATTCCTTTGCCACAACAACAATGTGACTGTGCATAAACCCACTATTTATCACATTATTCATGAAATAACTTATCAGCTCATCAAAGTTCAAGCAATCAAGGCTAACAACGATACATAAGGAATCGTAGACCCTCTAATAAAACACCAAAATTCCACCAGGTGAATAATCAATTACATTCGTTTACTCATAAAATTTAGGTGAAGGAGAAAAAACACACAATGAACACATCGACCATAAACAAGATATTGGACAACATATTCCACTCATTCATTGTTTCCATAGACATAATATATTCCATGTCAATTGTGTGCATAATAGTCAACATCACCATTTAGGCATCAATTAACATTCAAGGGTATGTAAGAGCTTATACCATAAATATGAAATGAAAGAAACATCACATCTCATAACTCAAAGATATAACTACAAAAGACTTATTTGAGTATGTTAAGGTGGTTGGAAACTTAAGGAGGGAATTCAACTCTCCACCCAACCATAGGCTATCTAAACTATAAAACTTTTATAGTTGACCACCCCCGATTAAGATCCAAGGTCTATGTGGATTATTGCTCAAGGAAAATTCAGACTAAATCATGGTAGAGATCCACAAGATGGAGTTCACTATCTTGGTGGTTTAACAATTTCTCTTTGGCAGTAAGCAGCATAATGACTCACTTGTTCTCTAAGTTCAATCACAAGGCTTCATCTAAGGTATCGATGGGATATTGCTCAAATCCATGATATTAAATCCACTATTTAGGTGGTTTCACAATTGTATTCTAACATCAAGCACTACAAGAGTCTATAAATGGTTTATTAACTCTTCTAGTAAGCACCACTCTGGATTATATTTCCTTCTCCAAGTGGTTTAAAAACCATACAACAAGCACCATAGTGATTCAATTATCCATTGAGCTTCCCACTGACCACACAGTCTTAGACAGACAATCTAGTGGACCTAAAACCGCATCAATACAGGGAGTATCATCCCAAATAACCGATCACTAGGCTCAGTCAGAACTCCAATGTTCCTAATTTCTTTTACTCCAGTAGTTCATGGTTTCCACTAGACATTATCTTCATATCCACACTTTTTTTCCTCACATTGAACCCAAATTTTTCTTCTAGTATAATGGATCTCCCCAACCTCGATCCATGAGGGGGGAATATGGATGTGTGCAATCCTTTTCTCATGTGCCCAATCCCATCTCTTCAATTTTTTTCAGCACTAGTGTTTGAGTGATCCAAAAGGGTGTTGAAGAATTTAAAGGGGTCGACTATCATATGCTCACAACACACAACATACCCCCCCCCCCCTCTTAGGATTTGGATGTATGTGTACCCTCCTCAATTCAGGAACCAATCACATAGGATATTTAATTTTCAAGACTATCAACCAACCATGACTCTCATGTTGTTGATACAAAATTATGTCTACATACATGGGGGTGAAGAAAAAGGGTTATTATAGTGCAATAGAGACTCTTTAAGAAGAGATTATTCATCCCATAACTCACTTTCTCGATGGGTTTTACCTTTAAGTTCAGTAATTCCTAAATTTAGGATCGAGGTATCCATGATTCTAGCTAAATTATCTATTAAGATATCATCAAGTTTTTTTTGGGGCAAACCTTGCACTTTGGATATCACAGTCTATCCTTATAGCTCGCTGCACCAACCCCATACTTGAACACAATATCTACAGCCAAAATGCTTCCTTGCTTGCATGAGTGGCTGCCATGTATTCTACCTCTGTAGTTAAAAGAGCTACTATAGACTATATTTTACTCATCCAACTGACTGCACCTCCAAATAGGCTAAAAACATATCCAGTTGTAGATCTTCTTTGATCCAGATCTCCAGCCCAGTCTACATCAACAAAACCATGGATGTCCAAAACTCTCTCCAATCCTGGTCTTCACTGGTAACACAAACCATAATCACTAGTGCCACGTAAATATCTGAAAACACACTTCACTATTGTCCAATGCTCCTTCCATGGTTTTGACATAAACCTACTCAATGCTCCCACTGCATGCGCAATGTGTGGTCTAGTACAAACAATTGCATACATCAGGCTACCCACTGCACTTGCATATGGAACACAGGACATATGCTCCTCTTCTTCCTGTGTCTTGGGACATGTCGAGGCCTCAAAAATCTGTGGCAACAACAAGGGGGATAACCACCCAATCTGGACCTTAAAGCAATTCCTTTTCCATTTGGGATAGTGGCTTCAACTAGGTGTAATGTGACCAGTTTCCCAGATTTGGGTTTTATATGATTCTTGGGTTTCTCTCAAATGATTTGCATAAAGAAGAACTAAAAACTAAAACAACCTTATTCGAAAATGTAAAATTTTTAATTAATTCTAATCTAATCTAACCAGGGATAATACTAATTTTATGCAATCTAAAATGATATCTATTTAGTCTGTGATGTTCTAGATCAGTCACAGACTTAATAGAATTAATACTTTTGTCAGATAATTCTTTTGAAAAAATAGTTAATCAAAAGAAGGTGTTAAACATATCGCATATATTCTGATGATCATATATAAAACAAATCAATTTCTGTTCTTATATCGTACAATAGTGCAACTGATATTTCAAACAGAAATAATTGATTTGATACATAATTCATGAAAGCTAGACTTATCACTAATTTTTAAAACAGAATTTAGCATACATGATAATAGTACCAAATGTGTGTTTTCCTATTCAGCTGATCATCGATAATAGGCCACAATCAATTCTTCTATAAATAAGTCATTCAGAGAATACAAAATTGCATCAACAATGATAAACAAAATGATATATAATTGAAAATACCGTGTTCCATCATTTTATCATTGCATCCACAAACTTACAATAAAGCATTATTTGTAAATGTTCTTAATAAACATTATGGACCCTTCTCTAAATGCATGAGAAGGGTTTAAATACTACATTAACTACTTAAAAAAATAGATTATACAAAATATCTTATGAGGTGCTTTCAAACAACCTTCCTCATTCCTAGTATCTAATTGCTAAAATTGAAATTATTAAAAACAAACTAACTCATGATCATGCCCTTTGATAGGTTATTGCCAGCTCTGCTGTTCTTCTCATAAATATCGGACATTGGTTGAACTTGTGGAGGCTTTCTGAACTGTGTCTTCATATGTCCAGTAAATAGAGCATCAAGTAAAAGTGGCTGAATTTTTGTATGGAATCCAGAGAATAATTGAATGTCATTATTTGACTATGAGGCTTAACCAGTAGCTGCCAGTATGCTTCCCAATCAGTCTTTTTCAGCTATGCAAGTGTTTATTCTTAGAGTTGACCTGTGTTTTTCTTGCTCTAAATTTATGAGATCACAATCGATTTGTGATTTCCTTCTTTAATTAAACCAGAGGTATGCAACATGTGGTTAATCATTTTGACCATAATATTTGATATACCTATTGCTCTGGCTATGGTCAATTCTGCCTGTTTTACCTGTGCATCCCAGTCAGTAAAGAGGATATCTTTAAAAGTTTCTTTGATCTTTGGGAGACTTGAATTTCTCCCTTCCTCTGAATCCTGCCATTCAATATAATTAGAAATTTTGGTGTTGAGTTCATTAAACTCAATTCTCTGGTCAATGACTGTATTAGTCAATTTTTCACTGATTTCCAAGTGTGGGATTATGTCTGACATTTGTAAGACAAACAAATTTTTTTGTTTTGAGAGTAAGGCATTTAATGCCAATGCTTCTTTTATGAATTCCTGTGCAGTAGGAATGCCTTCATATTTTGTAAGATCTTATCTAAATTCTTTAATTAGTGTGTCTTTGCTAGATAAGTCATTTTCATGAATTATCTTAAGCACTTCCATATCTTGATGAAATTTGAAGAGTTGTTGCTCGACCTTTTGACTTAGAATTTTCCTTTCTTCATCCAGTTGTTGTTGTAGTTGCATGATTTTATCATATTTTTCTTGAACTAAAATGGATACTTCGCTTGCCTTATCCATAGTTGCAGTAGTGTATGCTCCAGCAAATTGTGATAGTCGAGTTAGATTTTCAACTAGATTTGAAGGAGTGTCTTTCCATACAACTTCCATAACTTCATTTCTTGGGGGTGTTTCAATCCTTCTTCTTTTTCTTTGTTTCCTGACTACAAATTTATGAGGATGGTTGTAGAATACATCTAATGGAGGGATATCAGTCACCTTCAGAACAATTTCATCAGTAGGAAACACAGGAATGACTTAAGTACCTTGGGAGGTTATCCCAGGACTTTCAATGATTTCTTTTGCTGACACTATTTGTCCCTGTGGAGTCTGAAATTATGTATTTTTCTGTGAAGATGATATCTCTGGGGTATTTATCAATGTATTGCTAATTGAAGTCCAAAATTAATCTAGTTCACTTGGATTTTGTGAATCTGATTTTTCTGTTCAGATTTCTTTGCTTGCTTTAGTCATATAACTAGTAATCAAGACATTTTGAGGGATACGTTTGAGTCTTTGTTCTTTGTACTCATAGAATCTCTATAATTCCTCTAGATTTAGATTTAATTTGACAAAATTTTAGACTTCTTCAAAAGTTCCAATAGATTGCAAAATGTCTTCAAATCTATCATTGGTGTGTATGATAGGTCTGATTTTGATTGACTCAGTAAATTTGTTAGAAATCTTTTCTGGGTCGAATTGCCTTGAGGGTAAAATGGGTAGCTTCAAAAGCTCAATCTTCTAACATTATTTCAATGCATGATTGAAATTACTGAGGGAGAATGTACCACACTGAATTGGAAAACTTGGCCATAAAGTTTTTTTACTATCCTTCAAAGATTTAGTGAGTCCATTACCAATAGTTTGGTAAGCCACTTCTCTCGCCATTAAATTATCTAAAACATACAAAGGAAGAACATGTGGAGGAGCAGAGCTTCCAAATACTCTGATGTATGAAAATGATTCTTCAATAAAACATCTCCCTATCATTTGAAGGTTTGTAATGGCTTCCTTAGTGAACCTAGGGCTCACTCAGTCAAGCATTAATTGATGTAGTGGTAATATAACTCCATAACATAGCCAATGGAAATGTGGTACATAATTATGTTCCCATATCTTTTTATGACTCAAATGAATAGGGGTAGGATCCTCATGAGTCCATTTCCAACCCATAATTGGAAAATTGGTAGAAAAATAGTTGGCATCAAAAGCATATGCACTCATGAAAAATTGGGGGACAAGTTTGGAAGAAGAAGCTCTTGTCTCGAGATATTCATTAATCGCTTTAGCTAGATTTTCGGAAAGAATGGTTTCCCAATTCATGATGTGGGAATTAACAAAGGAGTCAATCAGGGGAAACCAATTTATAGAGAACTTGGTATTATCAGGGAGACCATATAATCTTCATAACATCACTGCCGCAAAATTGTAGGGATTTGCAAGTGAAGCGATATGATACATACCTGATTTCTCATGTTTAAACTTGTTATCCAATTTCCTCCAACCTTGAATTGTTTTGAAAGTGTCTTCATTATTCTTTGCAAATTTTTCAACGAACCTATTGTCATAGATGTCTTGTTGGTCGAGTAGCTTGCACATGACTTTCAAATATTTAGTTCTGAAAGAACCTAAGATCTCATTCTTAATGGTTCTGAATTTTCTGTCCTTAATTGTTGAATTTTCAAGCACCCACCTTATCATGTCGGTATATGGTAGAAGGCTAGATATTGTTGCTATTCTATGAAGAAAGGAGCATGCAATATCTTTAAACTGTAAATTTGAGGGTCTTGCATCATCAACAGTTGCCTTGACCTCCACTACTTCATGTTCTTCGTCTTCAAGGATAGTATAGATAGCCCGCCACTTTGTAGCACCTCCATTTGTAGTGCAGACAGTATCTAGGACTATGGGTGACATTTCTGTGTGTTCTAATTCCGCAACAGTCTGTTTATCGTGTTTCTGCATTACTTTGTGGATGGACATATCTTGAAGGAAAATCCCTATTAAAGATAGAGTAATGATCAAATGATGGAACATATATTTGAAATTACCAATTTTGAAAGAAAATATATGGGAAGAAGTTGTATTATTAATTAATCATAACAAATCAATAACTGTTTGCATTGGGATAATAAAACATACTTAATCATTTCTGACATGATTTATTTTTGAGAAAAACCTTTATTTAAACCTATCAAATCCATTGCATCGTGCCTTTCGATCCTGTCTTTATGAAACATATTACTTTTTGTTTGTGCGATATGCGATTTCGCGATATTGCGAAATTGCAAAATCGCAGTATCGGAATATCGCATCATCGGAATGTCGCAATATTGGAACTTTGGTAAGAGTTTCTTAAAGTTTAAAACGTAAATCTGCGATGTGTGATTTATGATGTCGCTTGAGAAATTCAAATTGGTGATCGAAAAATCGGGATTTCGCTCTTTTGTTTCTTAACTTTCAATAAGAAAAGATTATGCGGGATGCGATTTGTGATAGGGTAATCACAAGGATGTTTTATTAATTAATTTTTTCTTTTTTGTTTTTATTTAATAAAAAAAAGAAATGTTTTTTGGAGTTTGATTTTTTATCTAAAATGAAAAAATACATTTCTAAGAAGGGTCCCTATTTTTATTATCAAAAGTTTAGACTATTTTGAAAATAAAAGTAGGGAGGGGGGGGGGGAGTTGTTGCATAGCACAACAATTGGCGATTCACTTGGGAGAACTAGATATCTCTCATTGGTTTATTTTGATATTTCTAAACTTTCAAAACAAGAAAAAGATATAAGAATAAAAATAGTATGATTCATGAATTAAACAATGCTTTTTCAGAATATAATGTATTTACCTATTTCATTTCTTCTTAATTAACCCCTTCAGTGATAATACATAGGTATCTATATCAGTCAGTACTTAGATTTAAAAAGATAAAGTAGGTATTCTCTAAAAATTGGTTTCATATATTTTTACTGATTTATCACAGTAGAGCCACTGTTGTGAGCAGGCATTTATAGCCTCGTCAGGGTTATCTTTTAACCAATAATGATTCATGGTCCCATCTGAATTTAATTTCTTATTTCAAAATATAATTTGACATATAATTGAATTTATTTTTCTGACATATTTTCAAAATCATTGTGCAGGTTTGGTGGCCTGATAGTGACAATGTTATTTACTGATAATAATTTAGACTGAAAAAGCTGGCTCGTAATGAGACCTCTTGTATTTTGATTTTTATAATCATTTAGCTATTACGCTATTGTGGTATGCAGTATTGGTAATATCAGTCTAGATTATTTCTCTATGATCATGATAAACAAGCTCTTGATGAGACTTGTTTTCTTTTTGAATTTATATATCGTATATATTTCTTTTTCTTTTTTGAATTATACTTTGAAGAAGATATTTTATCAGATGGGATGAATCATTAGCTCATATTAAGATTTATGGATGATAATTATAGAGTTGGTAGATACCTTTTCATAGAGAATCCTTGCTAAGTTAAAAGTTTCTTTTCTTGACTGATACATAACAACTATATTTTATGATATCAAGAGTCTTTTCAGAAAGTAAATGACTCTAGTAAATTTCAAATTATTTTAAAAAAATAAAGTTTATTAAAATTTCATAGTTATAATCATATTTTTACTTTAGTTATTTATAGAAGCGAAAGATCAAAACAATTTATCTGAAATTTTGAAAATTTGAATCAACCAAAAATGATGTTATTTTCAACTTTTATTTTCCTAAAGAAAAATAAAATTTAAAGCTTGATTTCTAAGAGAAATATTTTTTAAGAATTTGACCATTCACAGGCAAGGAATCTTTCTTACCTAATAAATATTGTAACAAAAAGGTGGATAAGCCTCTTTTTTCTATGATTTGAAATGGACCAAGCCATAATCTTTGAAAGTTGGTATGCTTGCCTTTTTCCTCATGTGCTTTATCCCACTTCAAAACAAGGCCTCCAATTTCAAAAGTTTTTGAACTGGTATATGCTGTGTCAAATGAGGCTTTCACTATTTGTTGATGATGAGCATGTACAACTTTGGATTTTTCTCTATGTTCTTCCATTTTAAGAATTTTATCTTGTCTAAGTTGAAGGGAGGACGAAGGATTTTCATCAATAAACTACACTAAGGAAAATGATGGTATTGTTCTATTTATGGGTAGAACTGCTTCCTTCCCATAAACTAACACAAATGGAGAAGTACCTATTGAGGCTTTCTTGGTGATTCTATCTGCCCAGAGAGCGAATAATAGTGCTTTGTGACAATTTTATGATTTTGTTCTACAGTTCATTTTATGATTTTGATGAGGTTTTTATTTGTAGATTCATATAATCCATTACCCTGTGGATAATAGTTATATGAGTATTTTAATTTAAAATCTCTTTTCAAAGTGAATCCTATCATAGCATTTCCAGAAAAATAAGATGCATTGTCAAATATAAAAGTTGATGGGAGGCAAAACTTGGTGATTACGAACTGATCAATAAAATCTGTAATACTTTGTGTATTAACCACCTTTAATGGGATAGCTTCTACCCATTTTGTGAAATAATCTGTTGCAGTTAGAATATACTTATGTTGTTTAGAAGAGTTTGGAGTTATTGCACCTATGATATCTAACCCCCATTGTTCAAATGGTTGTTGGATATTTACTGGTTGTAGTGGAAATGCTGCTTTTCTTTCTCTTCCTACTGCAGTTTGACATACTTTACATTTTCGCACGTATTCGTGTGCATCTTTAAATAGAGTTGGCCAATAGTAACCGGCATGCAGTATTTTATAAGCTGTGTTGTTTCCTCCAAAATGACCTCCAGCTGGTCCATCATGTAATTCCTGCATTACTTTTTTAGCTTCAGTTTTCTCTAAACATCTCAATAATAGAGAACCATAATTCTTCCTAAATATCACATCGTCTATAAGTTGATATTGATTGGATTTAAGCCTCAGAGCATGCTTTGTTGTATAATTGAGATATAATGGAGCATATCCATTTTTAAGAAAAAATTCAAATCAGCATATTGTGACTGAGAATCGTTTAGGCTTACCTCGGACAGTTGTATTTCATTTGATTGATCTTCTTCTGTAGGTAAATGAGAGGCTCCACTTAACATCCTGCAAAGGCCTTGACCTTTAACAATTTTAGTAGGATGTATCTCTACATCATATTCTTGAAGTGCAGTAACCCAATTTTCTCTCTTCTCTCCTACTTCTCGTTGGATTAATAATTTCCTTATTGCTGAGTAAGGTGCTATTATTTTAGTATGTGTTTTTAGGATAAAAGGTCTAAAATGTTTCAAAGCTTTAAACACAACATAAGCTTGTTTTTCCACAACTGAATAATTTAACTCAACACCTTGAAGGTTAGAACTAAAAAACAAAATCGGTGCTTCAATATTTTGATCATTTAGCTGTGTCAAAACTACTGCGTATGATGTATCAGAAGAAAATGTGTATAATACAAATTTCTTAAGAAAATATGGAGTTGTTAAAGAAGAAGCTTAAATGATAGCTTTATTAATCAACTCAAAAGAATTTCTCTCATCTTTTCCCCATTTAAAAATTGATGTTTTTCTTGATCATTGATTGCAAGGGTAAGATGATTTGGGAAAAATTAGGAACAAATATTTTTACAAAATTAATTTGTCCTAAAAATGATTGCATCATTTTTTTATTATGTGGTAGATGGATGTTTTCGATTTCATGAATCCTATCAGGGTCAATATGGATTCCTTTTTTAGAGACAATGAACCCTAATAATTTACCTTCTGATAAGGCGAAATAACATTTTTTAAGATTCAAGGAAATGCTGAATTTTCTACATCTTTCAAAAATATGTTTTAAGTGATTAACATGATTGTTTCTATGCTTAGAGTGAACAGTAATGTCGTCTAAGTATATAACAACTGAGCTATCGATTAGTCCTCCAAAATATATATCCATAGCACGTTGAAATGTAGCACCGACATTAATCAACCCAAATGGCATTTTTTGGTATGTGTATGTTCTCCACTTTTTCCTGAATGTTTTCTTTAATCTATCATCTAGATGTACCATCATCTGATTATATCCCGAAAATCCATCGAGAAAAGACATCAATTTAGATCCTGCAACTGAATGTAATATCTGTTCCATGGTAGGCAAGGGAAAATTATCCTTTTGGAAAGCTTTATTAAAATTTATAAAGTCTATGCAAATCCTAATATATCCATTCTTTTTTCTAACTAGGACCATGTTTGACACCCATTTCGAATGTGTAATAGGAAAAATAAATTTGGCTTTGATCATTTTATTTAATTCAGATTTAATTTGACTTTCTAAGTTTGGGTGGATCTTTCTATGTTTTTTATTGAAAAGGCTTGTCATCTGAGATCATAGGTATAGTATGCTGAATTATAGAAGTATCATATGTCTTGAGATCTGAATAGTCCCATGCAAAGATATTTTTATATGTTTTCAGCAACTTAATCAATGACATCCTTTCTTCAAGTTTTAAACCAAGACCTAGGTTAATGTTTTGAGGTTTTTCTGGTGTCCCAAGATTAATCAATTCAAATTTTAGAGTAGAACTCTGGGTTTTTGAGTTGGTAATCTTTTTAAACGTATCTTTCAAATCATAGAGATCTTCCATTTTGACTACAAATTTAGGGATTTGATTAGTATTTTTTTTATCTTCAATCTGTAAGTCATGTTCATTTTCATCTATGATTTGACCCTCATAAGATTCATCCGATGTAAGAAATTCTACTATATCTTTATCTTTATTAAATACTCTCGAACTTGTTACGTTGTCAAGAATGGAAGGCCTAAAAATTAACTCAATTGAAAATCTGTCTGGGCTAAATTCTTCGGGTGGTATAAGCTTAGATGCTACATTAGCAAGTAAATCAGCACTTGCATTTTGTAATCTAGGAACTGTGGAGATATTAAATGCAGAAAATGGGGATGTAAGGCTCTGAGCTAAAGCTTGACATTGTTTCAAATGTGTAGAAATACAATGAATTGTGTTTCTGACTTGTCTAACAATTATCTCAGAATCTCCATATACCGACAAATATTTAACATTTAAACCAATAGCCTTGTACAAACCTTGTATCAATCCTTCATATTCAACAATATTATTCGTGTATTTAGATTCGAGTATGCAAGCTAGCATTATTATCTCTCCTTGAGGATTTATTAAAACGCAACCTGCTCCTACACCATATTCTGATTTTGAACCAACAAAGTATAAAGTCCAAAACAAACACCGTTTTGAAATTTTATTACTAAGATTAATACACTTAGAAGTGTCTGTTTGAGAAAAGTTTTCAATTTGAGAAATAGAAATCTTTATTGAAAAAGGTGAAATATGGGCATTGAATGATACAAGAAATGATTCAGCTGAGTAATTTCTGATAATATTATTAGTGAAAGCTATAGGTTCATTTGTTTCTTCAGGTTCAGTGACTATGTGTTTTATACATTTTTCGTGATAAACTCTGATTTGATTTGGTTTACCATTATATGGAAACCACATGTGTGACGAATCGGTAGCAAAATATCCATGTAAATTTTCAGACCAATCCCTACTTAAAATAAGACCATAAAATTCAGGGATGTCTGCAACCAAAATATCGATTACTTGCAGTACCTTTGGATTGGATGATAATCTAATGGATACTGATAACATTTCTCCAATGACCTCAACTTTTTTTCTATCTAATTGAACTATATGTACAATAGATTTTTGAGGAGGTTCATTCAATTTTGTACACATCGTTCTTCGCATGGTGTTTGAAGAAGCTCCTGAATCAATAATATAGTTATGAAAATTTTTGTTGAAAATCTCATAAGTCAAAAGTAAAGGAGGAGTGTGAAAAATAGATATATCACCAATTAAAACAACATCACTGGGATTTACTTTGTTTGGAGATGACGAAGGTTTTCCCATATATTTAGAAGCTTGGGCTATAACTGGTGGTTGTATAGGATCTACAGGGATTACCTTGAGCTCTCTAAGTAAAATTTTCTGTTGTTGTTTGAGTTTGGTCATTTCATGTAATGAAATATTTGCTTTGGTATTTTTCATATCTTCAACTATATTGTATTCCACTGTATCTGAAACTATTAAATTTTTGGAAGTTGTAATAGGATCTGTCTGAAGAGTTTTAGATTTTTTGACAGTTGTTTTCTCCTTTATGGGGAGAGATTTGTGTTTCTGATTTGATATAGTTGAATCAGAAGAAGATTTACTTCTTGTAGACACAGGCATAACTTCTCTTTATTCTTATGTAGGGAGAATGAAATCCCATAACCCATTCAGTTCAACTTATTCCTTAGACTCTGGTTCCTATTCATATGGTGAGGGATCTTCAATATCTTGATCAGATTCAACATTTGAAATCACATTTGGAGGTTGAGATGTTGAAGAGGGTTTTTTCTTAAATGGACGATATGATTTCTTAGGTATTGATGATTCAACAACTTGTTTCTTTATATAAATCATGTCATTTGACATAGTATTTAACAAATTTTGAAGACCTTCAAGATCGAATGGATATTTTGAGACTTTATTTTTGGAATCTTGACTAAATGTCACTTTCTTTGATTTCTTGTCTTCTATCTATGACCATTTTTCTAATGCTAAGATTCTTTTCTCTACTGCAAGAGCTTCTTTAATGTTTTCTAAAAGGGTAGCTTTACCAGCTCTATCTACAAAAATAGCTAAATTAGAAGGTAAACAAGAAATATACCATTCTATTTGTACATCAACAATAGGCTTGAAAGTGGTTGGGATTTTTTTTAAGAAATTTTTAAATCTGGAGTTGAAACCTTTGATCCTTTCACCTGAATTTAACAGTTCTATCATCTCCAAAATTTTCAAGAAAAACTTGTTCAAAAGTTTCCCAATTGGAAATAGATCCTGCTGGAAGTGAAAAGCACCAGGATCCTGCAGATCCTTGTAAATTATAAGGAAACAATCTGACTACAATGTCTTCATGAGCAACTCCATTAATATTCATGGCTAACATAAAATTATTGATATGTTCTTCAGCGGGAAGACCATCATTTGGATTATATTTAGGTAGCCATTTTTCTAGATGATCTGGAAGATGATTTGGATTTGCAATCAATACAACACCTAGATTAGTCCAAGTCCGGTTAGCCATAATTTGATTTGAAGTTTGCGAATATATAAAAGTATATCCAGAAGTAGGGGGGATGGATGTAGAACTTACAACTAGAACAACACTACTTGTGATAGTACTGATTGTTTGAGTAGAGGAAATGGAAGAATAAGAAGATGTAGATTGAGTAAGAGGATGCGAAGAAGTATCTGAAAGGAAATTTGACGTGACTTCATTCGTATCTGACTTAGATCTGGATATAAAAAAAATTCTGCAATGTGATTCTATTGGAAACTCAAAAGGAGGAATTCCAAGATTTTCACTTTTGGATCGGGTTAATATACCAGTTTCTTTAAATAGGGAAGTGACACTTTCTTCAGAAGCTTCAAGATTAATAGGCTTTTCAATGGAAATAGATATTCCTTCTAATTTCTGAATTAAAGAATGAATTTTGGGAGACTGAGGGGTAAATTCTGAAGCAGATGATTGTCGAGATATTTTAGGAGATGAGGGGAAGGTTTCTACTATTTCTGATTTCTGAGTTGGTGATCTAGAATTTGATCGGGAAGATGTAGGATGGTTTTGGGGAGATCGACTCTTATGAGGGATTCTAATTTTAGGTTTAGATTTGTATGCCATTCATATTCAGGCCGTCGTTCTAGCGCCAAAAAAGTTGAGGCCTTGGAAATCTGTGGAAACAACAAGGGGGATAACCACCCAGTTCAAACCTTACAACAGTTCCTTTTCTGTTTGGGACAGTGGCTCTGACTGGGTGTAATGGGACGAGCTTCCCAGATTTGGGTTTTATATGACTGATGGGTTTCTCTCAAATGATTTTCATAAAGAAGAACTAAAAACTAAAACAACCTTATTATAAAATGAAAAACATTGAATTAAGTATTTTCTAATCTAACCCGGGATAATACTGATTTTCTACGATCTAAAATGATATCGATTTAGTCTGTGATGATTTATATCAATAATAGACTTAATAGAATTAATAATTTTGTAAGATAATTATTTTGAAAAAATAGTTAATCAAAAGAAGGTGTTAAACATATCACATATATTCTGACGATCATATATAAAACAAATAAATTTCTATTCTTATATCGTACAATAGTGCAATTGATATTTCAAACAGAAATAATTGATTTCATACATAATTCATGAAATCTAGACTTATCACTAATGTTTAAAACATAATTTAGCATACATGATAATAGTACCAGAGGTGTATTTTCCTATTCATTTGATCAATGATAATAGGCCACAATCAATTCTTCTATCAATAAGTTATTCAGAGAATAAAAAAGTGCATCAACAGTGATCAACAAAATGATATATAATTGAAAAGAATGTGTTCCATAATTCTATCAAGGCATCCACAAACTTACAATAAATAATTCTTTGTAAATGTTCTTAATAAAAATTCTAGACCCTTCTCTAAATGCATGAGAAGGGTTTAAATACTACATTAACTACATACAAAAATATATTATACAAAATATCTTATGAGGTGGTTTCAACCAATCTTCCTCATTCCTAGTATCTAATTGCTAAAATTGAAATTATTAAAAACAAACTAACTCATGATCATGCCCAATGATAGGTTACTTCTAGCTCTACTTTTCTGCTCACAAATATTGGACATTGGTTGAACTTGTTGAGGCTTTCTCAACTGTGTCTTCATCTATCCAGTAAATATAACGTCAAGTAAAAGTGGTTGAATTTTCTGTATGGAATCCAGAACAATTCAATGTCATTATTTGACTATGAGGCTTAACCAGTAGCTGCCAGTATGCTTCCCAATCAGTCTTTTTCAACCGTGCAAGTGTTTCTTCTCGGAGTTGACCTATGTTTTTCCAACTTTTCTCTAAATTTTTGAGATCAGGAATCGATTTGTGATTTCCTTCTTTAATTAAACCAGAGGTATGCAACATGTGGTTAATCATTTTGACCATACTCTTTGATATACCTACTACTATAGATATGGCCAATTCTGCTTGTTTTACCTGAGCATCCCAGTCATTAAAGAGAATATCTTGAAAAGTTTCTTTGATCTTTGGGAGACTTGACTTTCTCCCTTCCTCTGAATCTTGCCATTCAATATAATCAGAAATTTTGGTATTGAGTTCATTAAACTCAATTCTCGAGTTAATGACTGTATCAGTCAATTTTTTACTGATTTCCAAGTGTGGGATTATGTCTGACATTTGTAAGACAAACAAGTTTTGTTGTTTTGAGAGTAAGGCATTTAATGCCAATGCTTGTTTTATGAAATCCTGTGCAGTAGGAATGCCTTCATATTTTGTAAGATCTTCTCTCAATTCTTTAATCAGTGTGTCTTTGCTGGATAAGTAATTTTCATGACTTATCTTAAACACTTCCATATCTTGCTGAAATTTGAAGAGTTTTCGCTCGACCTTTTGACTTAGAATTTTCCTTTATTCATCTAGTTGTTGCTGTAGCTGCATGATTTTATCATCCTTTTCTTGAACTAAAATGGATACTTCACCTGCCTTATCAATAGTTGCAGTAGTGTATGCTCCAGTAAATTGTCATAGCCGAGTTATATTTTCAATTGGATTTGAAGGAGTGTATTTCCATATAACTTCCATAACTTCATTTCCTGGGGGTGTTTCAATCCTCTTCTTTTTCTTTGTTTCTTGACTATAGATTTATGAAGAGGGCTGTGGAATACATCTAGTGGAGGGATATCAGTCACCTTCAAAACAATTTCATCAGTAGGAAACACAGGAATGAATTCTATATCTTGGGAGGTTATCCCAAGACTTTCAATGATTTCTTTTGCTGACACTATTTGTCCTTGTAGAGTCTGAAATTATGTATTTTTCTGTGAAGATGATACCTCTGTGGTATTTATCAATGTATTTCTAATTGATGTCCAGAATTGATCTAGTTCACTTTGATTTTGTGAATCTGATTGTTATGTTCTGATTTCTTTGCTTTCTTCAGTCATATAACTAGTAATCAAGACATTTTGAGGGATACATTTGAGTCTTTGTTCTCTGTACTCATTGAATCTTTGCAATTCCTTTGGATTTAGATTTAATTTGACAAAATTTTGGATTTCTTCAAAAGTTCCAATAGATTACAAAATGTCTTCAAATCTATCATCGATGTGTATGATAGGTTTGATTTTGACTGACTGAGTAAATTTGTTAGCAATCTTTTCTGGGTCGAATTGCCTTGAGGGTAAAACAAGGAGCTTCAAAAGCTCAATCCTCTCACATTCTTTCAATGCATGATTGAAATTTTTGAGGGAGAATGTACCACACTGAATTGGAAAACTTGGCCATAAATAATTTTTACTATCTTTCAAGGATTTAGTGATTCCATTACCAACAGTTTGGTAAGCCACTTCTCTCACCATTAAATTATCTAAAACATACAAAGGAAGAACATGTGGAGGAGCGGAGCTTCCAAATACTCTGATGTATGAAAATGATTCTTCAATAAAACATCTCCCTATCATTTGAAGGTTTGTAGTGGCTTCCTTAGTGAACCTAGGGCTCACTCTGTCAAACATTAATGGATGTAATGGTAATACAAATCCATAACATAGCCTGTGGAAATGTGGTACATAATTCTATTCCCATATCTCTTTATGACTCAAATGAATATGGGTAGGATGCTCGGGAGTTCATTTCCAACCCATAATTGGAAAACCGGTAGAAAAATAGATGGCATCAAAAACATATTTACTCATGAAAAATTGGCGGATGGGTTTGGAAGAAGAAGCTCTTTTCTGGCAATATTCATTAATTGCTTTATCTATATTTTCGGAAATAATGGTTGCCCAATTCATGATGTGGGAATTAACACAGGAGTCAATCAGGGGAAGCCAATTTATAGAGAACTTGGTATTATCAAGGAGACCATATAATTTGCATAGCATCGCTGCTGCATAATTTTAGGGATTTGCAAATGAAACGATAGGATACATACATGATTTCTCATGTTTAAACTTGTTATCCAATTTTCTCCAACCTTGAATTGTTTTGAAAGGGTCTTCATTATTCTTTTCAAATTTTTCAATGAACCTATTGTCGTATGTGTCTTGTTGGTCGGGTAGCTTTTACATGAATTTCAAATCTTTAGCTCTGAAAGAACCTAAGATCTCATTCTTAATGGTTTTGACCTATCTGTCCTTAATTGTTGAATTCTCAAGCACCCACCTTATCATGTCAGTATATGGTAGAAGGCTGGCTCTTGCTGCTATTCTATGAAGAAAGGAGCATGAAATATCTTTAAACTGTAAATTTGAGGGTCTTGCATCATCAACAGTTGCCTTGACCTCCACTACTTCAGTTTCTTCGTCTTCGAGGATAGTATAGATAGCTTGCCACTTTTTAGCACCTCCCTCTATAGTGTAGACAATATCTGTGACTATGGGAGACATTTTTGTGTGTTCCAATTCTGCAACAGTCTGTTTGCTGTGTTTTTGTATTACTTTGTGGATGGACATATCTTGAAGGAAAATCCCTATTAAAGAAAGAGTAATGATCAAATGATGGAAGACATATTTGAAATGACCAATTTTGAAAGAAAAGATCCGGGAAGCAGCTGTATTACTAATTAATAATAACAAATCAATAGCTGCTTGCAATTGGATGATAAAACATACTTAATCATTTCTAACATGATTTATTTTTGTGTAAAACCTTTATTAAACCTGTTAAATCCATCGCATCGTGCCTTTTGATCATGTCTTTATGAAGCGCATTACTTTTTTTTTATGCGATATGCGATTTAGTGATATCACGAAATCGCAAAATCGTAGTATCGGAATATGCATCATCAGAATGTCGCAATGTCGGAACTTTGGTAAGAGCTGCTTAATGTTTAAAACGTAAATCCGCGATGTGTGATTTATGATGTCACTTGTGAAATTCAAATTGGTGATCGCAAAATCAGGATTTCGCTGTTTTGTTGCTTAACTTTCAATAAGAAAAGATTATGCGGGATGCGATTTCCGATAGGGTAATCACAAGGATGTTTTATTAATTTTTTTTTATTTTTTTATTTTTATTTAATAAAAAACAAAAATGTTTTCTGGAGTTTGATTTTTTATCTAAAATGAAAAAATATATTTCTAAGAAGGGTTCCTATTTTTATTATCAAAATTTTAGACTATTTTGAAAATAAAAATGGGGGGGAGTTGTTGCATTGAGATGTGAGCAAAGAGGAAGACATCAGCGTTGTTATCGATTTGTCCATCAAGAAACACAGCCAACTCGATATAATGTATAACAATGCATGAACTACTGAATTCCACGTGGCTGAAAGCATGGCGGATTATGAGATGGAGCAATTCGATCGAGTAATGAGGTTAAACGTGAGAGGAGTAATGTTGGGCATTAAGCAGGCAGCCTGCGTGATGATCCTGAGGAAGAAGGGCACCATAATCTATACTGCCAGCGTTGCAAGTATCATGGGTGGAGGTACTCCATATGCATACATGGCCTCAAAGCATGCAATCATAGGGCTGACTAAGAACGGAGTCGCTGAGCCTGCTATGGCCACTACCCTTCTAAACAATTACATGAAATAAGGAAATGCTTTGGCTGTTTCAGAAGGGGATAAGGCCGCCATGGAGACATTCGTTAATAGTGTTTCCAACTTAGAGGGAGCGACTCTTAAAGCGGAGGATATTGCAGAGGTTAGTCTGTATTTGGCTAGTGATGAGGCTAAATATGTGAGCCAGTATAACATTGTAGTAGATGGCGGAGTCTCAGTTGTTAACCATTCTTGGAAGCTCTACCATTGATATTTCTTACACGTAATTCTCAGTGAAGCAAGAGAGTCCTAGTACTGGAATATATATATAATAATTTCTATTTAGAGTAAGTATCACAGAGTCTTTAGCCCGTGTCTGTTTCCATATTATTGTCTGCCGTGTCATGAGGGCTTCTTATGCGCAAGTTTCAGTTATATATATATATATATATATATATATATATATATATAAATATATATATATATATATATATATTCCAAATTAAGTTTAGGATTGAATATATTGTAAAGTAATTAGAAGTAGAAGAAATGTGTGACTAAAATGTTTAAATCTGATATTTTTCAAAAATATTTTAATAAGAAATTTAAATAAATTATTTAAAGTTTTATGTTAACTAAATTATGTTGATATCGAGTTCATATATATTTATATAGAGAAAAAAAATGTTAAAATAAAATATTTTAATGTTGTATATAAAAAAATATTCAATGTGGGTTATTAATAAAATATTTTAATATGAATCAATATTCACATATAATTAAAAATATATTGATAATAAAAAACCATTTTAATTTGCCTCATAAAAATGTCTCGATGTACATGTTATGTAAAATATTTTAATGTCAATTATTTATCATTTTAAAAGAATGATGTTGTGTTTTGCATTCTAAAAATGTTTTCACTTGAAGAAATTTGATGCCTCCATACTTAAGATATATATATATATATATATATATATATATATATATATATATATATATATATATATGTTGGTAATAATAATAATAAAATGAAAAAAAAAATGTCATAAAACCAGCTTACATTCATCTTAACTCTGGATCTATCAAGCGTCGAGAGGCATCAAATCTCTCTAGGTGCAAACCTCTTTTTTGAGTGAAAAACTTGAGGAAAGGTTTGCACCTCAAGAGATTTGATCTCTCTCGGTGCTTGATAGATATAGAGGTAAGATGGATCTATGCTGGTTTCATTTGTGTGCAGCCAATGAAAATCTATCGAACATATGATTAATTTTATCAATAATATGTAAATACAGATAATATAAATATAATAATTTTATATATGCTAAATTTAAATTTTTTTTAGTTCCCTCAGTCTTTTGAGATGAGAAATATTGTTAATAACTTTAATGATGAAATAAAAATTTTGAATGCAAAGTAACAATGTAATATTGTTGAATGATGGAAAATGAAAATAGTAAGAATGCACTCAATTAGAAAAAGCCTTCATTGTGATCAAACTTAAATTATTTTCTTTTACTATTCTTATTGTCACCCTTGTTAGTTTTGTCATATTTTCTTATCAATTATATGAAAACGACAATTGAAATCATAAATCGTTTAAATATTTAGCTTGAACTATTGTACTAAACATCATACATTGTCTCTCTTGCTCTTCAATATTAATCGGTTGATTTACTAAACACAAATATTAAAGTACATTGTCAATAATTTGTGTGCTGAATTCAATGCACAATGTTAAACCAATCAACTTAAAATTAATTTACCATCAATGTACATCCAATTACATCAAATAGAAATCAACATCTACAGTTAAATCAATGCACCTAATGCAAAAAATCAAATAAAATTAAAAAACAACATCTACATTGAAACCAATGCATCTAATGCAGATAATCAAATAGGATTAGAAATCAACATCTACACTGAAATCAATGCATCTAGTGCAAGTAAAAAATAAGATTAGAAACCAATATCTACATTGATATCAATGCATCTAGTGCAAGTAATCAAATAGGATTAGAAATCACCATCTACACTTAAATCAACGCATTTAGTGCAAGCAATCAAATAGGATTAGGAATCATATACACTGAAATCAATGCATCTAGTGCAAGCAGTCAAATATAATTAGAAATCAACATATACACTGAAATTAATGCATCTAGTGCAAGCAATCAAATAGCATATGAAATCACCATCCACATTGAAATAAATGCATTTAGTGCGAGAAATCATATAGGAATAGAAATCATCTGCATTTAAATCAATGCATATAATGCAAGCAATTAAGTATAATTAGAAATCAACATCTACACTAAAGCAAATGCATCTAGTGAAAACAATTAAGATGGATTATAAATCACCATTTATACTGGAATCAATTCATCTAGTGCAATAAATCTTCTTCCCTATCTCCCCACTCGAAATACATTCCTCTTTCCCTCCATGTATCCACTCTCTCACATCCTCCCTCTTCCTTCCTCTCTCTCCATTTCTTTCCCACATCTATCTCTCTCTCTCTCTTCACCCTTCAAATATGTTACTATATCCATCCTTCTCTCCTTCTATCCTCCCTTCTCTCCATATCTCCTTCTTTATCTCTTTATCTCACCCAAAACATAAATAAACTCTCTCCATATCTTCCTTGTCACTTCATCTCTCTCTCCACTTCTCACTCTCTATGTATTCCTTCTTCCCTCCCTCTCTCCCTCTCCAACTCCATCTCTCTGTCCTTCCATATTTCCTTCTATCTCCCTCCCTCTCTCCCTCTCTCTCTCTCTCTATTTTTCTTTGCTCTCCAATTTTCTCTCTTCCCGCATCACTCTCTTACTCTCTCTCTCTCTCATGTCCTCTCTCTCCCTTTCTATCCTACCTTCCTCTATATTTTCCTCTCTCTCTCTCTCTTTGCCATCCAATCTTCTCTCTCTCTCTCTCTCTCTCAAGATCTACACTAAAATCAATGCATGTAGTGCAAGAAATCAAATAAGATTAGAAATCACCATCCACACTGAAATCAATGCATCGAGTGAAATAAATAATATTCCCTCTCTCCCCCCTCCAACTCCATCTCTCTTTCCCTCCCTCTCTCCACTCTCTCATATCCTCTCTCTCTTCCTTCCCCTCTATCTCTTTCTCTCCCACGTCTCTCTCTCTCTCTATATCCCTCTCTCTCCCTCTCTTCACCCTCCAACTATGTTACTATATCCCTCCATCTCTCCTTCTTCCCCCATTCCCTCCACCTCTCCTTATTTTTCTCTTTATCTCACCCCCAAACATACACATACTCTCTCTCTCTCTCTCTCTCTCTCTCTCTATCTCAACATCTACACTAAAATCAATGCATATAGTGTAAGAAATCAAAGAGGATTAGAAATCACCATCCACACTGAAATCAATGTATCGAGTGCAAGAAATAATCTTCCCTCCATTCCACCTCCAACTCCATCTCTCTTTCCTCCCTCTCTCAACTCTCTCACATTTTCTCTCTCTTAATTCCCATCTATCCCTTTCTCTCCCACGTATATCTCTCTCTCTCTTTATCTCACTCTCTCTCCATCTCTTCACCCTCCAACTATGTTACTATATCCCTCCCTCTCTCCTTCTCCCCCCATTCCCTCCATCTCTCCCTATTTTTCTCTTTATCTCACCCCCAAACATACACATACTCTCTATTTCTCCCTTTTCACTCCCACTCTCTCTCCACTTCTCGCTCTCTATGTATTTCTTCTTCCCTCCCTCTCTTACCCTCCAACTCCATTTGTCTATCCCTCCCCCTCCTATCTCGCTCCCTCTCTCCTACTCTTTATCTTCCTTCCTCTCTCCCCCTTCCTCTCCTACCTCCCTTTGACACCTTCTTTCCTCTCCTAGTGAAAATGTGAAGCTGGGTTACACTTTTTGCCCTTTTTTGAGAAAAAATTTTCATTTTTTTCAGTTCTTCAACTTTCTGCAAACTATAACAATTTTTCTGTGTAGAATTTCATTTTGCGATAAAAATAAAAGTTGTGAGAAATTTTGTTAGCTTTCTATTACTTATTTTTTGAAATTTTTTTATGCAAATTTGATATGTCAACTTAGCGTTTCTTTGAGTGTGTGTTTCTTAACAATCAAAGGATTCATAAGAAGTCATGTTATGTCGCAATGCTGTATTCATTGAAAATTTATGTTTTTGAAAAAACAAAATGTGTTACAACAATCTAGACAGAGTCTACTTTTTTTTCGTCATATTTACAAAGCCAATGGATGCATATCATAATTACTAGAATTTTTTGAAGTGGTCCAATACGAAAAACTGCGTATTTTGGATATGTTTCGCGTGGCAAGAAATTTCTTAACATATAAGTTATAAACTAAAAATCTAAAAGCTACCCATTAGAGTCGACGGACCAATGTAATGCTCCATAAATTTTTCAATTTTTTTTACAATGTATTTTGGGAGATACAAAATTTTGATTTCACTGAATCACGACGACCCTCAGAAATTGTTTGCACCTATTTTATTAGAAAAATAATTAAAATTAATAAACGTTTATGAAACTCCATAAAAGTTATATTTCTTGAAAGTAGATTCAATTTTGAAAATGCTTGTCTTGGTTCCGACAATTAATTAACAACTTTTCATGGAGTTTAATCAGTCCAAAGTTGCAGAACCGTTTTCAGAGCCTGCTTTTGCGTAATTGGTGACGCGTTAGTTCGGCCGAACTTGTAGTCCAAGTTCGGCCGAACTATGTTTTCCGTTTATGAGTCACTAAATCTAACGTCTTAATAGTTTGGTCGAACTTCTTATGAACAGTTCGGCCGGACTATTGTGTAACTCTCCGTCGGCCGGAAATTTTTATGGAGCCCCCTACAAAAAACACTTTTCGCGTCCATATAAATTTCCGCGAAATGATTCACAAATTTCACACATTTCGCACTTCATCTCATTTTACAAAGACTTGATTTGGGTTCAAAAACTTTTCTTCAAAGTTTGGGTTTAAAGAAATTTTTTGGAAGACATTTTTTGGAGGCGGCGTGATTTTTATTGGAGGTATGTACGTGTTTTGTGTTGAAATAAATCTTTTGAGCTTCTTTGTTCAAAAAATTTTCTTCAAAGTTTGGGTTTAAAGAATTGGGTTTAAGAGCATTTCTTGGAAGCAAATTGATTTTACAATTTTGGATTTAAAGAATTTTTTTGGAAGACATTTCTTGGAGGTGGCGTGATTTTTCTTGGAGGTATGTACGTGTTTTGTTTTTTTTAAATTGTGTGTTTTGGATTGGATTACGTATTTTTTTACAAAAAATTTACACTGAATTTTTTTTAAAATTTTTTTAAATTAAATCTTTTGTGATATTTTTTGTAATTGAGTTATTGTCTAATTTTTTGAACTTCATACCCTATTATCATGGGAAATCGAAGAACTTGTGCGAGAAAGTATGATCGAAAAAGAGACCCCGAGGCACGTAGAGAAGAGACGAGACAATATCGCAAAAGAAAGTTAGAAGCCCTCTCAAATATTGAAGAGGAAAATCAACTTCAAGCAGATATTGAAACAGGTATGTAAATGTAAATATTATGATCTATTGATATATATTTAAAATTTTCCTACTGTAAAATGTGAAGCTTAATTTTTATTTGATGAACTAGTTTGAAAAAAAAATTGTTTGATGTAAACAGACATAGATACTCCTCAAAATATTGAAGAAGAAAATCAACTTCAAGCAGAAATTGAAGCAGGTATGTAAATGTAAATATTATGATCTATTAATATACTTTTAAAGTTTTCCCAATGTAAAATGTGAAGCTTAATTTTTATTTGATGGACTAGTTTGAAAAATATTTTCTTTAATGTAAACAGACAGAGATACTCCTGAAAATATTGAAGAAGAAAATCAACCTCAAGCAGAAATTGAATCGGGTATGTAAATGTAAATATTATGATCTATTGATATATTTAAAATTTTTCTAATATTTATTGACATATTTATTAATTTAGTGATTTATTGAATATGTATTATTTTTTCGAATATGTACAGATGAAGTCACTATCGATAATAAGATGTTAGAAAATGTCGACACTCACACATATGGAGATAAAAAACCTAACCATGTTATACGATATCGTGTCGATAGAATTTTTGAAAAGTATTTAAAAAATGAGCAAGTGACAGTTCAAGCTCAAATATTGAAAGGCCTCCTATCATCAAGGAAATTAAAAGAAGCGACGACACTATTGGGTATTCGAAAATCAACCAAAGATAAAAAAAATGAAAGAAGAGGTGATAAAAAATATGAGTAGTGTTATAGAGTCAATTAAGAGATCTAGAGATAAAGATGTTTCAAATATACGTAGAGGAATACAGATGGCAATGGTTTCACCAAGTACTCAAGAGAATCGTTTGATAACATCTATGGCACGAGCACTGAGAACCTCGCGAAAAAATCTGCACAAACATCGAAAATTTCGACTGCAAATAGATGTAAATGATGAACTCGCTTGTTGGAGAGCTATTTGTAGGCAACCATACAAAGATAGACTTGGAGAAGATGTTAAAAAAATAATATATGAATATTGGAAGAACAATTCGCGTGTTTCACTGACTGCAAGACATGTGATGCGAAGAAGAATAGCACGAAATCAATATGAAGAACATGAAAAACATCTCTTGGAAACCACTCAAATAGAGTTATTCAACAAGTTCAAAGAAGAAAATCGTCAAATTCATGTTTCACTTAGTGCTTTTGTTCAACAAAAACCATGGTATGTAAAACCTATCACCATACGCGACACTTGTTGTTGTCGTTATCATGTGGAATTTGAGTTATATTATGACACATTCCTTGATTTCGATAGAACATTATGGAAGGATTCACCTCCTCCTTCCACTATCCGCGAATTCATATCTCAAATTCTATGTGAAAGAGAAAGCGATGAACTATTTTACAAAAAGAAATGTGTTGGTGGTAAAAAATGCGATGATTGTGGAAATTTGACTAAATTTTAAAACAAATATCGTATTGATATAAATGATCAATCATTGTCCAACATGAAAGTGAAATGGAAGAGATATGAATATATCGATACATCGATTCAAGGTGCAAATAGTGTTAAAATAATTGAATTACTAGAAGACGAAATTTTTCTGATAGACTTTTTGAGAAAGTTTGAGGCAGAAATTTACAAATACACCAAACATTCCCATAGAGCTCGATGGCAAGACTTGCAATTCAAAAAATCTCGTGAATTTTTTCCACCAGGGACCATTTTGTCAGTGATTGATTTTGCAGAAAACTACACATTTTTTCCACAAAAAGAAATTTAGAGTGAATACTATCATTCTGACCAAGTCTCCATGCTCGTCCATATTCTATATAGACATGCTGAACAAAATGTCGATCATATAGAAAGCACGAGTGAAAATTGACATATCATTAAAGAATATCATTTTTATATCAGTGACGATCGTACACATGATACATGTTTTGTACAACATTGTTTTGGAAAAATTTATGATTCATTGAAAAATCGTGGAATAACATTCAATGAACATTGGATATGGTCAGACGGATGCGCAGGTCAATTCAAATCTGCACGATCATTCTTTTAGTTGTGTTGTCTTCATAAGAAAACCTGCATTAAACATTGTTGGAATTTCTTTGAGACTAGCCATGGAAAAGGAGAACATGACGGTGCAGGAGCATGCATAAAACGACTACTTCGAAGATATCAAATGAACCACTTTGCACGCCAACTTGTGAACGCTGAAGAAGTTGTTCAATGGTGCAAAACTGCTCTAAGCCATGAGATTAACCCATCAAGAGAAGTGCGAAGGTACATTCAATTTAATTTATATTGGAAATATAATTTTAAACATTGTACATTTATCATGCAATGATTATTTTTAATTTTATTTTGATATCATATTTACAAATTCTTTTTCTAATTTTCCATATAAAGGTTTTTCTGGCATATTGGAAACAGAGACGTAGATAGATCAATTGAAAATAACGTTGAAACAATAAAAGGGACTCGAAAATTGCATTCAATTCAAACAAAGTCGTCCACAAATGTGTTTGCATTGGATATGGAGTGGGTGCAGGAGGAAAAACTTATAGTGATCCCTTCCTTATCAAATTTCCTTTATTCACCTAATGTCACAATCAATCATGGTCTAGGTAGAGGGGATGACCTACCATAAATTCAATCATATAATGTGTAGAATGGTCATATGTAGATGGTGTGAAACGATGATTACAAACATGGTAATTTTTCATCTACTAGGTCATTTTGAGATGATGATTACAAACCAGTGCTAGCCCATTAAAGGTTATAATCATTGGTGCCTAATGTGGGGTGGACAATTTAAATCAAGTTAGTATCAAAGTACAATTTAGCTCATTTTAGTCAAGGTTAGTTAGAAGAATTAGCTATTGGTTTCTACCTTCAATTTCCTCTGAAAATGAATGTGTACGTGCTTTTGAGAGACATTAGAGGAATAAGGTCCAAATTTTTGATGAAAATGTGCTATGAAAGTAAAGGGTTTTAAAGGCAAGCATGTACAAGGCATAGTTGAGTACAAGGCATAGTTGAGCCAAATGTTCTTCAGGAAGGGCCTAATTATTTGGGTCTTGGTTATGGAAAACATGGAAAATTATCCAAAGCCAAGGAGGCACATGAAGCTGTTCCAAGAAGGAATTTTATTTCGTGTTCATTACCTCAAGCTTGTGAAGTTTGTGTTCATGATGAATGGAACATGTACATAGTTTACCTTAAAGTTGTTGTGTTTTACGGATATTAAAATGAAGAACTTGTATTTAGATCCATTCCAGAGATTGACTGCAGGGGCATTTACTAGATATGTCACCTTTCATAAAAGATGAGATCCAGAGGCTACCTGGCCCTTTACAAACTCTGCCTATAGAACTTGTAGAAGTAAACACTAGAGGCATTAACAATATCAAAGAACGTTTTCATGCTAAGACATGGGAATGTGTCTCTTTCCCTACGCAAAAAAATAGTTCTTGAGGTAGTTAATCTTCATAGAAATGTCATCAAACAAGTCAATGTGATCATCCCTCCTTCCCTCCCTTGTAAAATAATTATGTTTTGCGGGTCAGAAAGCCAAAATATGGAGACAATTATCACCAAATCCAACGTACGATTATGCATGATGGAGAATCTCTAGCGCTTTCCCTTGTTAATATATTTAATAATCTCAATATGTATTTAAAAGTATCAATAGTATTTCAACGACATCACATTGTTCAAATCTCATGGTCGAAATACTATTGATACTTTTAAATAAATATTGATATTATTAAATATATTAACAAGGGAAAGCGCTAGAGATTCTCCATCATGCATAATCGTACGTTGATGCTTATAGAGTGAAAAAACTGAAAGAATCAACTTGTAGGGTCATTTTAATGGGGGGTGGAGAATTCAGGTCTAAAACCTTTTGGAGTCATTTTGAGGTATTAAATGACATTTCTGGGGGTCAAACGATTATATAATTAAAGTTGAAGGCCCATGAGATAAATATGACTTCTATGTGACATTTGTAAATTAAATCATCTATTTGTTGTGTTATATGAACATAATTGGTACGCATATCTAAAGATTCCAAATGCTCATTCAATACCATATGTAATCCTCATCTAACTTAGCCAGGGATTTACAATACTATATTTGAGTTGGCTAGCTCCATTTCAAGATATTATGGTTATCCAAGAGGGGATATAAAAAATGAAAAGAAGAATGGAAAAGAGGATTTCATAATCGATGAGGGTCAAGATGATTCACATGATGAAGTGCAACTAAAAGAAGCGCCATTGAAATGGTTTGCTGACAGATGGTTAGATTTCTTATCCAATTAAGGCCTAGCATGTATTTTGATGTTTCATGAATTTCTTTGCAAATTCAAAGTATAGTGCATGTTGCATGAAGCAAGATGTTGAAAGTAGAGTTATGTTAGACACACTTAAATGCAACAAATATGGAAATTTGTACATGAGCTCTATTATTTGACTTAAGAGTCAGTTGTTTGAAGAGGCATGTTTTGTCAACTTGTGTTTGGTTGATGGTTTTGTACACCAATATGTAAGAGTACATGGACATATTCACACGATGTGAATTTTTTTTTCTTTGAAGGATAAAAATGATGTGTCAGCGAGCTATGTTTCTTGCATGATGTGTTTTCAGTTTGATGGTTTTGTTTGTGACAAGACGTCACAAGATTTTGCGAAGGTCCACTCTTGAGCGAGAGCCTCATCATTACAACCTATTCGTGAGAATCAAATGGGAGTGCATCCTTATTTTGAAAACAAGTAGGATTCTAAGCTACCTAGGACTCAAACCATCATTTTTAAATTTGAAATATAATGGTGTTGTTTCAATGACTGAATCCACAACCCTAACACATGAAATCACTAATCTAATTACACATGAAATAAATAGTTATTTTCTCCAACATTAAAAATATAACTAAAAACTAAATTCAACATAGTTGAAAGAAAAAGAAGCGCCATTGAAATGGTTTGCTGACAGATGGTTAGATTTCTTATCCAATTAAGGCCTAGCATGTATTTTGATGTCTCATGAATTTCTTTGCAAATTCAAAGTATGGTGCATGTTGCATGAAGCAAGATGTTGAATGTAGAGTTATGTTAGACACACTTAAATGCAACAAATATGGAAATTTGTACATGAGCTCTATTATTTGACTTAAGAGTCAGTTGTTTGAAGAGGCATGTTTTGTCAACTTGTGTTTGGTTGATGGTTTTGTACACCAATATGTAAAAGTACATGGACATATTCACATGATGTGAATTTTTTTTTTCTTTGAAGGAGAAAAATGATGTGTTTTCAGTTTGATGGTTTTGTTTGTGACAAGACATCACAAGATTTTGCGAAGGTCCACTCTTGAGGGAGAGCCTCATGATTACAACCTATCCGTGAGAATCAAATGGGAGTGCATCCTTATTTTGAAAACAAGTAGGATTCTAAGCTACCTAGGACTCAAACCATCATTTTTAAATTTGAAATATAATTGTGTTGTTTCAATGCCTGAATCCACAACCCTAACACATGAAATCACTAATCTAATTACACATGAAATAAATAGTTATTTTCTCCAACATTAAAAATATAAATAAAAACTAAATTCAACATAGTTGAAAGAAAAAGAAGCGCCATTGAAATGGTTTGACAAATGGTTAAAGATTTCTTATCCAATTAAGGCCTAGCATGTATTTTGATGTTTCATGAATTTCTTTTCAAATTCAAAGTATGGTGCATGTTGCATGAAGCAAGATGTTGAAAGTAGAGTTATGTTGACACACTTAAATGCAACAAATATGGAAATTTGTACATGAGCTTTATTATTTGACTTGAGAGTCAGTTGTTTGAAGAGGCATGTTTTGTCGACTTGTGTTTGGTTGATGGTTTTGTACACCAATATGTAAGAGTACATGGAGATATTCACATGATGTGAATTTTTTTCTTTGAAGGAGAAAAATGATATGTCAGCGAGCTATGTTTCTTGCATGATGTGTTTTCAGTTTGATGGTTTTGTTTGTGACAAGACGTCACAAGATTTTGCGAAGGTCCACTTTTGAGCGAGAGCCTCATGATTACAACCTATTCGTGAGAATCAAATGGGAGTGCATCCTTATTTTGAAAACAAGTAGGATTCTAAGCTACCTAGGACTCAAACCATCATTTTTAAATTTGAAATATCATGGTGTGTTGTTTCAATGCCTCAATCCACAACCCTAACACATGAAATCACTAATCTAATTACACATGAAATAAATAGTTATTTTCTCCAACATTAAAAATATAACTAAAAACTAAATTCAACATAGTTGAAAGAAAAAGAAGCGCCATTGAAATGGTTTGCTAACAGATGGTTAGATTTCTTATCCAATTAAGGCCTAGCATGTATTTTGATGTTTCATGAATTTCTTTGCAAATTCAAAGTATGGTGCATGTTGCATGAAGCAAGATGTTGAAAGTAGAGTTATGTTAGACACACTTAAATGCAACAAATATGGAAATTTGTACATAAGCTCTATTATTTGACTTAAGAGTCAGTTGTTTGAAGAGGCATGTTTTGTCAACTTGTGTTTGGTTGATGGTTTTGTACACCAATATGTAAGAGTACATGGACATATTCACATAAATCTGTATAACAATTCTTAATTAAAATTTATATCTATTTGTATTATGTGAAATTATGTAAAAAATGGTATACTACTTTTTATAAAATTGGGTTGAGTTTATCATATATTTCAATGAAAGTTGATTAAATATGTTTTCTTTAAAAGGATCTAACAATTTTGGTAAGGTATGAATTTTCAATTTTGTGTGGCTCTCTATCAACCTTCACTTAATCATTTCTAGAAAAAATCTACTTGCTCATTCGTATACCCACTTTCTATTCAAATGCATGAGTTTTGAACTCTTAGTAACTATGTTTTTCCACGCAGGAAAATTATGTCATATAATACATTATGTCACATAAATTTACATAAAAACAATACATCTCCAACATTCTTAAACAAAAATTATTTTACTTATATATAATTTTAAATATTTAATATTCTTATAAAATTTCATCAGTTATTTAATCATTCCAATTAAAATTAATCATGGATGTGTATTTGTTATTTGTTTTATATTTATCTTAACGCCAAATGAAAAGTTTCTTTAAAAGTAATTTTTTTTTTATATCCTAAAAAACTAGACTTAGATCAATGATTAAAACATTATCTTGATTATGATATATGATATATTTATTTTATATTTATATGAGAAGTTTTCGTAAAAGTATTTTGTGTATATCCCAAAATACTATATTTAGATAAAATTATTAAGACAATATATTGCCTATCAATGTGATGAGCTACATGATATATTTGTTTTATATTTATGAGAAGTTTCCATAAAAGTATTCTTTGTATATCCCAAAATACTATATTTAGATCAAATTATTAAGACAATATATTGCCTATCAATGTGATTAGCGATTAGCTATGGCATGTGGCAAACACATTACTTTAAATGGAAAACCTTCCCTTGGTTCTATGAAGTGATGGTGATGCTTGTTGATTACATTTGGCCAATGCTAGCTTTCAATCTAATTAGTTAAAAATTAAAATTTATATGGTAAGGTTTTATTGGCACAGACTAAGATTAAGATTTATTGGCACAGACTTGTTGGGTGCATATTGAAAGGTATAAGCTTTTAAGTACAGTTAATTTTCTCCCTTTCAAGCTCTATTTATGACAGTTTGCTATGAGACAAAGGATATCTGTTGCCATAACTATAGTGGGCTTTCTTCTGAGCTTTTTTTCGTTGTATTTTCGGGTTCAGAATGTACCCACAAACCCGTTATTATGAAAAGGAAATTTACAGTGCCAGTGTGAGATGGAGATGATGTTACTGTTTGCAGAAGTTTGTAGCCATTCATTAATTACTTTATAGGGTTCTGATCATTATAAAATAAGCTTTTAGGCCACTGTCTCTGCATTGCAATCTGTTGTGTGGAGTTAGATTCTAATATTGTCAAAAGCATTTCTCTTTTGGGTACTTATTCTAATAACATATGCACATATAGATATTGTGATAGATGCAAGTAATAGCTGGGAATAAATCTAAACCATAAACCATAAAAACGTTTCCGCCCAGAAATCAATTCAAAAATAATCTACAGAAGATGTGATTCAACGCAGTTTTCAAAATCTAGATGATGCAAAGAAATTCATTACAGAGTTATCTATTATTGGCAAGGGACAACACTACATATTATGGAATTTATATGAGTGCAACAAACAATGCCATTATACGGTGTTGATTTCTATCATATTCATCCTGCAAGTCATGGAAGAAAATGCAATCCTCTAATGTTATCAATGAGAAAACAATGACAGTAACAATTATAATCCCGCAGTGGAATTTCTGTTCGAGCCTTACCCGCGCGGACGACAGGAGCAACAAGGTGTCGGCAGCAGCAACATCGCGGCTACAACAACACCAGGGCGTTGGCGGCAGCAGTAGTGCGAACACGATAGAAACGCAATAGTAACGCGCAAAAAATGAAACAGTAAACCATACAAACTCGCGGGCGATTTATTTATAGAAAATAGTTCGGCCGAACTATTTTAAAAGTAAAACTTTGGTCGAACTAATAGTTTGGCCGAAGTTTTCTAGTAGTTCGGTCGAACTTCAATTGCCGGTTTTCCAAACTCCGGCAAAAATTCTGTTTGCCAGCACCGTCAGTGTGGCGTCATTGTTAACGGAATCCAGAGTTCAGCCGAACTTTATAATAGAGTTCGGTCGAACTTTGTAAGAGTTCGGCCGAACTTTATAATAGAGTTCGGTCGAACTTTGTAAGAGTTCGGCCGAACTTCTGAAAATTTTCGGCCGAACTATTGTTGGAAAAAAATTTCGGGCCCCGATTCTCACAAAAGTGTAACCCAACTTCACGTTTCCGCCCAGGAGCAATAGAAATCAAACCTGAAAATCAATTACAACTCATTGACACCGAAATCCTTCCCACAAATATTATTTTCCAAATCAATCCAAATAAGTTCGTTGATGCTAAAATCCTTTCCCACAAATATTATTACTACCACTTTCGAACAATTCCCGAAATCCTTTCTCACAAATATTATTTCACTACTAGCAAAATCACAGGGATGCTTCCTCACAAACAAAATTCGAGAATTTGTTTGTATTAAATTTATATATGTAGGGAGAGAAGTGTTTTTTCATTACGGCAGACATTAGATTAATTAGATTAAATTTTAAATGTTAAATACTAAACATTATTTTTACATTTATGTTTACATGTTTATTGTTACCTGAGATAGGCAATGCATATAGTGTACTCAAATATAAACCTAAGTGATCCAAATTTATTATATTTAATATTATTATTATTATAATATAATGATGTGAATATTAGAAATAATAATAATAATAATATTAATATTAGGGTTACTAATGTTTTCTTGGCATGGTATTAATAATAATTTGGCCATGGTATTTAGCTCAGGATTCACCTAAATAAAACCACTTTTTGAGTGTTCCTAAATATAAATAGGATTATGGAGTAAATATAAAAATAAGTTTTATTTATTTACCATACCTATGGTTTGTTTATATTCTATTTATTTACCATACCTCTTTTATAAATATGGTATTTGACCCATGGTATTAAAGTGGTACATTTCTATAGACTCCGACATATCAAAAGCTTACATTAATTAAATTGAATAATACTACCAAATTCACAAAAAAATAAATAAATTGAATAATATTAATATTATAATATAATAATGTGAATATTATAACTAATAATAATAATAATATTAATATTAGGGTTAATAATGTTTTTTTTGGCATGGTATTAATAATAATTTGGCCCATGGTATTTAGCTTAGGTTTCACCTAAATAAAACCACTTTTTGAGTGTTCCTAAATATAAATAGGATTATGGAGTAAATATAAAAAGATGTTTGATTTATTTACCAATGGTATTCAACCCATGGTATTAAACTGGTACATTTCTATACACTCGGACATATCAAAATTTTACATTACTCACATGACATCTACACACATTACATCTACACATCTATATACACTCCGACATATCAAAAGTTTACATTACACACATTACATCTACACATCCCTATATACACTCCGACATATCAAAAATTTACATTACACACATTACATCTACACATCCCTATATACTGGGTTGTAGAGCCCCTCTAGGCGCAATGAGTTCTGGATTTTTTGCATGTGGTATTCATAAATAATAATATTTGACCATGGTATTTTAAAAAGATATATTTAAATGTTAAGAATCTTCATGATAAAATATGGGAAAATATATATGGTTAAGACTCTTGTATATGTTTAATTGGTATTAATTATTTTTAATAGTAAAAAAATTAATTATTTTAATAATAGCAATTATACTAAAGCTATTTTTTATGATTTTCAGAATTTTAATAATTTGATGTTGTTTATCATGGATGGATGGATAAGATTGATGTACTGGATAATTTATAGACAAAATAAGATTGTGATTTTTTATTATATACAATATCTTTTTGAATGTATAAATAATTCAGCAATGAAACTCTCATCACTTATATTATTTTATATGATTCTAGTTCTAAAATTTAAGATTATAAAATATCTAGTACATAAATATAAAACAAACCCAAAACTAATTTATAACTAGTATCCATGTGACTTATCATACTCTTCTCAAAAATGAGTCTTCCCTCTGTTAAGAGAATTTCTCTAAGCATGCATTAATGTGTAATAAAAAGAGAAACTACCTGGAAAAAAAATTTGAGAAAATAAAGACAAACATTAGTACATGTCAGAAACCAGTGTTGTTTATAGAGTGGGCTAACCATTCGATGGAATGGCCTTTGGGTTTTGCGCCCCCGTCTACCAGTGAAAATATCTCATTGAACTCGTCCCCTCCATGGAAAAGGGTTGTTAACATCTGTTAATGCAGGCAGTGAGCTGTCCCCGTTTGGGCACTCCGTCCCCTTTTGCAGCCCTGTGTACACAGCCACACAAGTAGCCTCACACAAGCCAGCTACCTCGCACAACTAGTTGAGGGCCAAAGTGACAATATTCCGATCGACATTTAAAATTTGAACCATCCTCTGTAAATGGGAGTAATGGTTGCCTACCTACCATAGCTCTGGAGTTATTGCCCAAAACTGTCCACTCAGCCATTTGAATTTTTTTTGCGCGCGCATCTCTTTATTCATTCCGTCGACTGCTCCTTCCTCATTCTGTCAAGTGGATTTCAAGTCATTCTGTCGAGAGCATTTCATCCCGTCATTCCTCCATTTTGTCCAGTAAGTCCGCTTTCTGTCTTGAAGACTCAGTTGTATTTGTAAGTCGAGTAAGTCACAGGGATAGTGAGGACCTGTAGAGCAGCAGAGCCGAGAGTGGGAGCAGGGAGAAATTGAGGTTGTTTTCATTTATATTTGTGTTGATACATTCTTTGGTATGTTTTTCCATCTTGTATATTACCATTAATACATGTTCTTGCTTATCCAGAAGGTCCTTACAACTATTGGAAAATTTTGTGTTTGTTGCATAGCTATTGGAATGATTTTGGACATATTCCTTTGTATATTGGCCATAGCACTGCCTGCAGAGGGTTGAATAAGGAGATTCAGACAAGGTACATAGGGTACGCTGTAGGTACTCCCTTCCCACATCTTTGATTTCTAGTTTTGATTTTGAGTACTACACTAGTTTTTATTCCCACTTAATTTTTTATTTCTAGTTTTTAATGAGCTTCCTTTGCTTCTTTGTGCTTCCAATTTCAGGGACCAATTTAACGAGGGAGTAAGCTAACCATTCGTGGACAAGGAGAAGTAGTAGGAGAAATAGGAAAGGTAAGTAAATTTCCCGTTTACTGTGTTTTTCCTCTTTTTTATATAACAAAAATTTAAAAATTGCAGTGGTGGTAACTTGCTGTTGCTGCTACTGCAATAGTGAGTTGCCGACACTGCAAATTTTACTTTTCACCAGTGGAAGAAACTTGTTGTTGCAGTAGCGGCAACAACGAGTTGCGGTCACTGTAACAGTATATTGCCTCAACTGCTCTAAATTAAATTTTTATTTATATTAAGAAAATTGCAAAATTAACTTTTTATTTATTTCGTAGAGAGTGGCAACTCGCTGTTGTAGTAGCAGCAACAACGAGTTGTCACCATTGTAAATTTTAATTTTCAGCAGTGGCGACAACTCGCTATTGTAGTAGTGGCAACATCGAGTTGCTGCAACTATAACAGTGTGTTGCCGCAGCTGCAATTTGTAAGCACTTCATTTTTTATTTATTTTGTAGAGATAGAAGCAACTTTCTATTGTAGTAGTGGTAACAACGAGTTGCTGCCACTGCAAATTTTAATTTTTAGTAGTGGCGGCAACTCGCTGTTGTAGTGGCGGTAAGTCATTGTTGTAGTAGTGGCAACAAGGAGTTGCCGCTAGTGAAAAAAAGTTGCCGCTACTGCATTTTAAGATTGTAAAAATATTTAATTAAATTATTTTCTTATTTTGCAGATGGTTGCAAAATGGGTCCTGGCAATCCAGATATGGCGCCACCCAAACCCAGGGCATGCACAGACAAGGTTCGTGCTTCATAATGAAGCCCTTGGCCAAGTATACCAAAATAGTAGAGAATTACCTGGGATTACAACAAATACTAAAGCATACTACCATGATTTGATCGATGGCCTCACAACTGCACGGAGTTATGGTGCAAGTGACATTTTCACTGACACAAACTCCGAATTAATCACCAACTAGATGAACGATACCTACCAAATCATAAGACCTAACTTGAAATCCCTTCACCAACAGGAAAGAACCATTGCTGTACAATTCCACCATTTTGAGATTATGTAGAAATATGATGTCCAAAGTGTGTGTGATTCGATACTCATTGAAGCAGCATCCAATGGACGTGGATGTGCCAGATTTGTGGAGCCAACATGTGCTTCACCAATTATTATTGACAGGCATCGATATAGATGGCCTATTAATGAATGGATTATTGTTCTGATTGGGATTGGGGTTATTATGGGGGGAGTCATATTATTGTGTTCATATTTCTTGAGATAGATTGGAGTAACCTGGTGTCCATCATTTTTGAAGGAGGTGTTTTTTATATATGGCCTCACTCTATTTTTTGGCGTTATATCTCAAAACATGTATGTAGAAAATGTATTTTTCACTAATACTATTAACATAATTACATTTTTATTAAAGTTTAGTTATGTCATTAGATTATGTGATGGATGCTTTTATTATGCCTTTTATACTGGAAGTCAGATTCCAATCTCATTCAATTGTGCTGGCACATGTACAGAAGTGTTGACATGTATTTAATAGTTTTATCAAAAAATAGAGGATTCCAAAATATACTACAAAACGAGACTATTTATTTATTATAATGCCTTCAATACACCTTCACAATTCCAACTTCTATGAACATTCATTCATTCATTTTCCATGAGCAACACATGCTCCCATAAATTATACAAGCCTCTGATTTAAGTATAATGAGCTCTAATTCTTAAAGAAGTCTCTTCATTGAAAAATTATATGAGATACCCTTGGTTACAAGCCAACCAAGATAGCTTATATATCAATCATTATTTTTCCTTTATACATACATGGTTAAATGCAAAATGCAAATGTGACATCTTGCTCTTTTGCAATCCATAGATCTAACCTCATTTAAGGGGCATAAATGTATAAATATCCAAACAAACAATCCAATTATTATGAATTTCTCCATCATCAACATATAAAACTACAAGGCCAGGTGTATTTAACTGAAGCACATTTTGATATGCATGATAGAAACAACATCTTAGCCTGGAAACAGAGAAAATAATATAAACAATTTGCAAATCAATGAATTTAACTTGACAACCATAAACTGTAACCAACACTAGCCTAGGTCAGACTATCCTTAATGCTAAAAAATTATTTCCCAAAGATGAGTGGTAAATGGAAGGGATGGTATAGACCATAATCCCTATTTAAAGCAAGTTATTTAAGGAGTCAGTATCATAAAACCCTAAATTATTATAAAGCAACTCCTCAACAATCTTTGACAGTGTACAACGATAACGGAAATCTCCCCTGACCACAACAAAAATGAACTTTCGGTGTCAAATAGGAGGCAGACATTGCGGCAACACATGTCTGTATATAGGCACAACCATAAATAACCCGTCCCCATTATTAATTTATTACTGTACCCATTACCCCAACTCTTCCATTGCACCATTGTCCCACATTCAAACTCTTGCAAATAGCTAACACAACCATAGCCACTCTGAACTCTGGCTAGAGATGGGAGGTGCAAGAGTACGCCATGAAAGTGTCGAAGAATCATTAGATGCATTTCCACCCGTTAAATAATTATTTGAACAGGCCGACTGGATAGATTATATTTGCACGTTTTAGGGGCATGACAATGACATAGCCCTAGAATTTTCCATGCATTACAGGGAGGGTAGATCAGAGGTAGCAAGGATAGTGGTGCATGCAACATAATAAGTGATTGTTGAAGTGCCAGGGTTACTCCATATAGGAGAAAAGTGGTTTGAACCCTGAAAACCCCAACCTGATGTTGCGAGGAATTTTCTTGAGGCAAGTGAACAACTGATCAGGAGTGGCTCAGGATATGAGAGGAAGTCAGTACCACAACCCTGGTCAGATGCTTCATTCCTTGTCCAGATATTTTTCACTTGTGAAGGAAGGTATGTGGTTATTTATTATGAGCACCTCCACTTGTTAGACAACCTACAACATGGCAGGTTGCTTGACATGCCTTTCTTTCTTGAAAAAACCCTAGAACAGATGCCTCGAGGTGTGCAGAAATCAAAGCGACTGCTCAAAATCCTTTCCCGCCAATGCCTTCTTAAAATTTTGGTGTTTATTGCACTGCAAAGGGAAGGGAGAACATGGGATGAACTAGTTGGAAGGCCATTGCATGTTGAAGCTGCATCTCCACCACATGACCTCCAAGCTGCAACTCCACCCCAAGACCTCTCAGTGGCAACTCTTCCCCATGGCCTCTTAGTGGAAACTCCACCCCATGATCCCCTAGCTGCATCTCCACCCCATGGCCTCTCAGTGGAAACTCCACCCCATGACCTCTTAACGACAACTTCACCCCATGACCCCCCAGTTGCAACTCCGCCCCATGATCGCCTAGCTACAACTCTGCCCAATGACCTCGCACCTACAACTAGTTTCATTGACCTCCCACATGTAGAAATTCCCATAGAACCTTTCCATATGGAAACTGAGTAACCATGTGTTCAAACTAAGAGGTTTTCTAGGGTTTATGCTACTAAAGTTGCACATATAGGAGATGGCTAAGATAATGATGATGAAGTACAAATATTGGGGAGTAAACCTACAACCAGAAGATTGAGAGGATACAGGAAACACCTGATAGTAGTTCTAAAATCTAGACAGAACAACGAAAAGACAGGTTGTTATGCTCTAGTTCTTAAAACCCTCCCCGTTGTTACAGAAAAAATCCCAGAAGAGATAGAAGTAGAAAAAGAGCAAGAGCAAGAGCAAGGGTATCCATAGGATGTATTAATTGAAGGGGTCATGGACAAAGGATGCATGGAAGAAGGATTAGGCTAACTTGCTAACATATAAGAACAAGTTGATAAGCTTCCATCTCCTGATTCTGACTATGAATACATAGCAGGGCTAGCCGAATGGTACAACTTAGATGGCCTTGTCTCCATTCAAATTTTATATGCAGATGAAGATGAGTACCAACAATTGTGTAGGGAAAAAGTGCTAGGCTAACCAATTGCACAACCCAAATTGTTTGGGGATGATCAGGGCCTTCAACTGCACAACCATAATTTTATGGGGATGATTAGGAGGACCAACCAAATGCACAACCAAAATTGTATGGTGATGATCAGGAGGACCAACCAACTGCACAACCGGAATTGTATAGGGATGATCAGGAGGACTAACCAACTGAACCACTAGAATTGACAAAGAAGCACATTGAAAAAGTAAGTACCTCTAAACATCTTCCTTTGTATATTTCATTGTTAAGGAAGAATAGGATTCTCTAGATGAAAAATAGACAACTACAGATCAAAGTTAAAACCCTAATATATGAGCTCAGAAAAAAAGAAACTTTTGATAGATTAGATTTCTTGGCCCAAGTTGCAGAGTTCATACCCATTGATGACATAGGTATTCCTTCTCCAGGGGTCCAACAAGATATACCCCTTGGAAAAAAACAGACCGATGAAATTGAAGTTGGAGAGTCCATACCCATTGACGACACAAGTATTCCTTCTCCAGGGGTCCAACAAGATATACCCCTTGGAAAAAAATAGAATGATGAAATTGAAGTTGTAGAGTCCATACCCATTGATGACATATGTATTCCTTCTCTAGGGGTCCAAAAATATATACCCCTTGGAAAAAAATAGACTGATGAGACTGAAGTTGCAGAGTCCATACCCATTGATGACATAGGTACTCCTTCTCCAGGGGCCCAACAAAATATACACCTTGGAAAAAAAAAGACTGATGACATTGTTGTGCAAACAGAGGACCATACCAAAATCATAGTTATCCATAGAGAGGAACGTGAATTACATATCAAACTAACAAAATAAATGGGTATAGACATAGAGGAACAACAACCAGATATGAAACTAATAGAGGATGAGGAACCAAATATCAAACTGACCAATGACATTGGTGTGAAAGAAGATGATGAGGAACGAAAGGATAAATTAAAACTGTCTAAATACCCATGGATATCCGGGACACATAATACCTTATAGTGTGCAAAAAAACTCACTTTGTAACATTTGAAATATATGTGAGAATATTAAAAATAAATAAAAATACGAAGACATAAAAAAACAGTGCATGAGTTGGAAAGGAGGGTGACCAAATTGGAGAAGGATAAGCAAGAACTCGGAGAGATAATGGATGGTTTGCTCAGTTACAGGGCTCCTTCAACCAATTACAATGCCTACTTGAGTGAAAATTTTATGATATTTAAAAAGAATGCTATCATCGAAAATATCCCTCTCAAGCTTGAAAGCAGTGATGGTTTCAAGGAGGCATATATGACAATTTCTGATCAAGATAGAGACTTTCTCTGTGAACTGTACCAACACAATTTTTTGATACCTTTTAGTAGGGAATGAAATCCCAACCATGTTACAGGGGATGTCCAATTGAGAGAATTTGTATCGTATTTGAGAAATCATGCTAGTTGGTTGGATGATGTGAACATTTATTTGCATAATTCCGAGAGCCTTTTGTGGGTTGGAGGAGAACATCCCAAACCTACGGAGGTGATAGAAGAACATTAAAAATCCATTAACTCTCCAGAAGTAATTTCCAAAATCAGGGAGATGAACATTGCATATTGTGCACACCAGATTCAATTATTGGAAACTAAGGCACAGGCATGATCTAAAGCAAGGTGGGATAGCATGGGAAAATAACCCCAAAATAAAGATCCATTTAACTACCTCAACTTAAAGAAAAACTTAAAAAGGGTTTCTCAGTATATTATTGCTATGGGACAGTGTGAGAATCACTGGATAGGTCTTATATTTCAATATCCAATGATCTGGGTTCCAACAAGGGTATATAAAAAGAAATATATGCTGACAAAAAAAGAAGAATTTGATTCCTGGAATGTAATTAAGCAGACAGGAGGGTATCTTCGTCCTGATGAACCAAGACATAGTGATTATTGTATTGAAAATATTCATGAATGTCCCCCTTCATCCACATATTCAAATTGATATACTAGGCCACCATTGCTGACACACTGTATCACCATGCTGACACATTGGCTCACCGTTGCTGAAAAACTGGCTCACCATTGCTAACACACTGGCTCACAGTTGCTGACACACTGGGTTAAAGTTGCTAACACACTAGCTCATTGTTTTTGACACACTGACTCACAGATGCTGACACACTGGCTCACAGTTGTTGACACACTTGCTCACAATTTCTGCAACACTAGCTCACCGTTGCTGCAACACTAGCTCACCATTGCTACAACACTGGCTCACCGTTGCTGCAACACTAGCTCACCATTGTTGCAACACTAGCTCACCATTGCTAACACACTGACTCACCATTGCAGCAAATCATAAACACCAAACGCATTATATTTGATGTTGTAATATATATTACTCTTCGGTTTGTTTTGTTAGTTATAAAAAACTAGTAAAATTGTGTTTGACATGTTTAGTTACAATTTCATTGTAGTTCCTCTAATAATTTTGTTACATTTTCATTGTTTTTATTCGAATTTGTATATTAGATTATTGTGTGGACACCAATATATGCAACTATGAAAGTATGCAAAAACACTTGAAAGCTATCTTCCATGACTTACAAAACAATCAATGTATTAAAATACTAAGTGTAAATGCATGGAGTTATTTAATCACCTTAAATGGCAGTTCCATCAAATTAGAGAAATCTCCAACCATATCCTCACCACCTATCAAACATACATGGACATAGTCAGCAAAAAATTAAAACATCATATACAAGAATACAAGAATAAATATTAAAATCAAATTGAAAACAAAATCGTGCACAAGAAACCTAGAAAAGCATTCATTGTTGGCGCGAGGGTGACCTCGCTTGTTGAGTTGTTCAAACTAAAACAATTCATCTTCATCTGCCAGGATATTCAAGTCAATTTCCAATCTTACATTTTTTTTCCTTGTTTTTCTTCTCTTTTGGGGGCTTAGGAAACTCTTCTTCCTCTTCAAAGACAACTCAAAAGCACCCAATCCACACGTGAATTCATAATCCCTAATATGAAGATTGTTGGCATCATCCAACAATTTTTTAATTAAAGCAGTCAACTGTTCAATCTTGGTCAAAGTAGCAGGAGGACTGTTTCGAACTAGGTCTAAGTAGCCAAATAACTCCTCCTTGGCCATCTCAATTTGTTCAACATTCACATCAACATTGTGACTATCCATTGCAGTTGTGTTTGCATCTCCAGGAAGATTGGATATTGCCTCTATATTTATCTCAGGAGGGTCATTTTATGACTCGGTTGTGCTTTGATGATTTTGTAATTGGTTTGATGCCATTGAACCGAAACAAAACCAACAAACCTTTATGGCATGCTTGCATATTTTTCCACGAATAGACCATGGGTAATCACAAGTTATGAAATTTTTACGGTGACAAGTGACAAGTTATTTCTTATTAACTTTATATTGAATTCTCACCCAAAAAGCATGAGACATTTGTGAATGAGGGCTGCAATCACTATTTGGAATTATTTTTTATTTTTCCATTAATGATTCCAACTGTTTCTTTCTTGTAATTATTTAAAAATATTTCCTTTTTTAGAATTTCCTTAAACCGATAACAGGGTTGAAAATTTATTAGAAGAATATATATCAACCAATCCATCCTACAAGAACATTTCTTTCTTCTTTCAGATAGAAAGTTTGTCTTTAGGTAACAGTGATATGATTCTGTAACATTGTTTGTCTCCTAATTTTCATGGGGAAAATACTGACAACCTTTGACCCACATCCCTAATGGAATAAAATTTGGGTTAATGAAGATATTTTATCCATATTTCAAACCAAAAAGAGAAATGTAACTTAAGAGTTTTTCAACTTACAAACCTTGTCACCAGCAACCCAATTCTTGTGGAAATAGTCTAGAAACTTTTCCTCATTAGAAAATTTGATGAAGAAAGCATTAATTGCATTGCTCACTTCAACATTGGAGAAATAATTCATAATTAAACCTAAATCACTAAACATTTATTTTTCTATTTCTGGATTACTGGCCAATTGATTCACATTTTTTATCCAAGCTCGACGTATGTGCCAAACACACAAGATAACATTGCACCTTGTGATTCTCTTTCCACATTTAATTCATTTCAAGCATGTTATTTTTTTAATAAATACAAGTTGTATTGTAAAATAAGAATATTTAAGTTACCTTAAAGCACCAATTTCAGCCAATGCATCATCAACCATGAAAGCATTAACTTTCCAACTATGATCAACTTGGCGACACCTATGCATGAGCTGCTCCAACCATAGCAAAATGCTCTGATGTATTACATGATGCCACCACCCATGCAAATGGCACCCCACTTTGTTGGTCATCAAACACGACGAGTGTGTACAATTGATACTATCACATTCAAAATACATAGATCATCAATCATTATTAATCAAGTTATTGTACTAGATCAATCATTGTTAATGCACTCACCCCATACTTATTCGTGCTGAATGGCGAATCCATGGCTATAAGGCTATTATTTGATAGCTTCACCATGGTCTCCAACATCCACTTTATTTGAATTCCAACTATAAAAGGGACATCTCCACCATTGGGCTTTTGATAAAAGAAAAAATCATTTGGGTGTTTCCTATACCAAAGGTTCACACTCATTTCATCCTTCTTATGCAAATGATAATTTCCTTTCATTAGACGATTATATATGTTAACAAAATCTTTCCTACACAAAAATAAATCCCTATCTCAAGTTGCAACATCCATGTCAATATATTTTTAACCTACATTTTGCATACAGAATCAACTAGCACATCCAAGAAGAAAAAAATCTCTACATAGGAAGCCATGTCCCTTGACAAATTTGGTTGATGCAGCACCCTAGCAGGACCCGAGGTGTCATGTTGGCCATGACAAGGCGATCCTAGGCTATCTACATGCTCATACACGTTATATGTTATTATCGCAACCTCAGGGATTTGAACCATAATTTTTACAATGAAATGGCATTGGCATCCCCTCTTTTTCACAAATGAGTATTTTGAATTCACTTCATCTTGTCCCCTTACGTCATCGGGGCCATATGAACAAGCATAACTGCTTAATTTTTTTTTGAAAACTAAATACATGTGATTCCATGAAAACTGTTTGAGCACTATTAATACCAACATATATACGTAGGATTTATAAAAAAACTTACACTTCATATAGCAAGGAAGCAGTAGGCCTTGAGCCTGGGCGTTTTTTTTGTACCCAGGTGGAAGAAAATGGAGCATATGGGTTCATTTCCTCTCCTTTAATAAAGTCTCCAATTCTAGTTGAAAGGATTTTTGCAATCCGAACTAAGGAGTCCATGTGTTTTCCTTGTACAACGGACCAATATAAATCCGAACTAGAGAAGATGAGCTTTTCTTTAAGGTTTTGCACTGGAAGGGCAATTATTGACACTTGCTTCACCATTTTTAAGCGAATTTCCACAACGGTTGACCAGTGAGCTGGAACAATGGTTGTCTAGATGGTCTCCCTTGGTCTGAATAACTTGGGTTGTGGTAAAAAAATTAAATGGGTTGTAGTAAAAAAATTAAATGGGTTGTGGTAAACAAATTATTCGGGGATTCTCACTTAAAAATATACAGACATCCAGTTAAAAAATAGACATTCACTAAACAAAACAGACTGGTTTTTAGTAGTGGTCCAGTGAGGGATATCATTCCGTTGAGATTTGTAACAGAAAGGACAATGGGAATTACCATTTAAACCAAACAAGGATATTTAACTAAACAGATACTCGCTTAAAAAAATCGAAAAACCGACACCACAAACCCAGTCTCTGTCGAGTGAGTATGTCCTTCGATTTTTTGTTGTTCAATCAAACTGGTGTAATAGGGGATGACATGTTCTATCGATTACAGGAGCTATACATGGGAGGCTCGATTGATAATGGCACCACAGCTCTAGTGCCTTCCCCTCGACTAGTTTGCAGGGACCTGTTCAGAGTGGACAGAAGCGGCTCGAGGAGCGTGGGAATTTTTTTTCATTTGCATTCATGGTTTCCCTCGTTCGTAGGTGAGAGGAAATGAAAATGGTGACTGGATCCTAAATAGGCTCCTTCAAATGGTAACATCGTGGGACAGAGAGGGATAAAGACGGGGAGGGGCGTGAGGCCCATGTTCACAGGGGGGATTTGCCGGTTGCCGGGGGAAAAAAACCCAAAGGGCATTCCATCGAATGGTTAGCTTACTCCGTTGTTCATGGTTACACTTCTCCCCATCATCATTAATACATGTCAGTCACCATTGTTGGGTTCATCACTTCTCCTTGTCATGTCTAACGAATAGCTCAGTGAAACAACTTCTTGTGTTGAAAATTTGAGCTTTAATGGACCACATTGATGGTGTGAAATGTTGTAGCCACTTACGTGCACTGCGATGTGAGTAAAGAGGAAGACATCGGCATGGACGTGGATTTGGGCATGGAGAAACATGGCTAGCTCAGTATCATGTTTAACAATGCAAGAAATTCCAAATTACTCATGATTAAAAGCATGGAAAAGTACAAAATGGAGTAATTCTGGGCATTAATTCTGGGTGTGGTAAACCCTAGAGGAGCAAAGATTTGTCTACAGACGTAACAAAATAGTTTGAATAACATTTTTTTACTAGTATTGGGTAGTTTTTTTTAAAAAAATTAGGTATTTAGAGTGTTTGAATGGTTTTTATTATGGTGAAAATTGACTTATCACCACAAAATAAAATTTCACCATAAAGAAAAACCTTGGGTACTTGGCATCCTAAATTTTGACACCGTAACCCATATTTTCAAAAATTTCTGCCAAATTTTTTCATAATCTTAAAATAGTGATATTAAACATTGAACACATTTTCAAAGTCATAATGATCCTGAGGAAGAAGGGCTATATCATCTCTACTTCCAGCGTTGCAAGTATTATGGGTGGAAATACTCCATAGTCATACACAGCCTTGAAACCAGAAGTGAGCATAGTCAATACTCAACAATGTCTCTCCGTATGGCATGGCCACTGTCTCTTTGCATATTTCACATCACTACTCAACACTGTCTCTCTGTATATTTGGATATAAAATGGATGTCAAACTTGTAACTTCATTTTATTTTCCTGCATCATTTTTTACGTTCAAATACAAATAATTATTTATGAAGAAGGTTGACAATTAAATAGAATCAAGTGCATCAAATAAGAAATTGGTCTAGGATGCTCAACCGGAAATTCATTGTTTCGACAAAAAAATTAGGAAAATTAAATAGAGTTGTCTTTAGTGCGATTTTTTGAAAGCTTTTCTGGTGGATTTTTTAGGTTTAAATTCTTTAAAATCCTCTAGGAATTCATTGAAAACATAAGTTTGACAGGTAACATTGCACAATCGAAGTGCCCTAGGGGTTTTTAGGGTGTTGAATCCATATATACAGTAAAAAAAATAGTTTAAATAAAAAAAAATCAAAATTTCATCTCAAAAATTTTGGCCAAATTCCAACACCAAAAAATCCAAAAAGTCGAACTAAAACAACTCCAAATTAAATATCATCTATGATAAATTAGCACTTATATCTTAAATGCACAATGGTAGTATTTCATCCATTTACTAGTGGACATCATGCCCTAGGATTACCATCAAAAGAGTGTATGTTTGACCTTCCATTGCAACATAATGGTGTTGATAGGTAGGCTAGCTTTGGTAGTGGCTAAAGGTTTTGCTAAACTTCCTAAAATAATGGTGCTGATAGGTAGGAATGGTGTTGATAGGTAGGCTAGTTTTGATAGTGGCTGAAGGATTTTCTAAAAATTCTTTTAAGGCCTGTTGATTTTTTTCTAACCAGGCTTAGAATTCTGGTTGATATTGTTATTCATTTATGCTTTTGTCAAGGTTTGGAAATATTAACATTCTAGGTATGACCTTGAGGAATATTTGGATGACTAAATTTGAATCGATACGGTAATTATGGATATTATTATTATTATTATTTTATTTTTTTTAATCTTAATACTTGGTTTGGTAAGAAAACACTATTGAGTGGTCTTGATTGATAAGTTGGGTGGTAAGGTGTTGTGGAACAAGATAGACTTTTAAAAGAAGATATTATTTACTTGACTTACATTCTTTATAGGTATGACTTTCAAGTTCAGTAATGTATCAATTTCAGGATCCAAGTATTCCTAATTCTAGCTAAACTATCTCTTAAAGCATCATTAATTTTTTTTTAGGAACACCCTTCCTAGGCATTTGAATATGAGTCTAGAATTCATGACATGAGGTTAATAACACTATTAAGTGGTCTTGATTGATAAGTTGGGTGGTAGGGTGTGGTGGAGCAAGATAGAATTAAAAAAAAAAGATATTCTTTACTTGACTTGCATTCTTGATAGGTATGACTTTTAATTTCAGTAAGGTATCAATTTCAGAATCCAAGTATTCCTAATTCTAGCTAAACTATCTCTTAAAACATCATTAATTTTTTTTAGGAACACCCTTCCTAGGCATTTGAATATGAGTCTATAATTCATGACATGAGGTTAATAACACTATTGAGTGGTCTTGATTGATAAGTTGGGTGGTAGGGTGTAGTGGAACAAGATAGACCTCTAAAAAAAGATATTCTTTACTTGACTCACATTCATGATAGGTATGACTTTTAAGTTCAGTAATGTGTCAATTTAAGGATCCAAGTATCCCTAATTCTAGCTAAACTATCTCTTAAAGAATCATTAATTTTGTTTAGGAACACCCACATTTGAATATGAGTCTAGAATTCATGACATGAGGTTAATAACACCTACCCGATACACTTTGAAGCAACTCAACGTGTTTGTATTCCGGTTTCAATGAACTCCCTAGAAATCAAAAGATTGAATATCATAGTAGACAATTACTGCTTAGTAAATACCATCACATCATTTGTGAAACTAAATGCTAAACGGAAAAATTTGCAGGTCGTTGATATGTAGTGGGTCCCATTACATTGTGTCGTACATAGCTCATATTTCAATACATATTGCATTGGCGGATGTTTAAAATGGCTGCACTTTGGAACCCGATGTGTGAAGGAACCATATACCACTTTAAATCTCGACCATTGGATCTTATTGGGTCCCAAATTAATTTAAATGTGGCACAGTTCATTTTCCAATATTCTTTGTGATAGTTTGATCTAATCAATAGCCAACCATCTAGTCTGGTTGGGATCTAATAGAATAGAACAGTGTATCGATGTAATAGAATAGTTTGGATGTCAATTTTTTGCTAGAATATAGTAAAAAAAATAAAAAAATCAAGTAGGTGGAGTGTTTGAATTATATTTTTATGGTAGCAATGGATTCAACAACATTAAGAACATTTAAGACACTGAAATACTTAAGGTTAATAACTTTAACCTAAATTTTCAAAAATATTTGCTAAAATTTTTCATAATTTCTAAATTATTTTGTGGATTTTTTAAACTACAACTCATTTTAGATTCAAATTCTCTTATCATGTTCATTAGTAGGCTTTATATTTCATCGTATTCCAAGTTAATGTTAACTTTAGATTTGAGTCATCCATCAAGTTACTCTGATTGATTAAGTCTCAAAATTAATTAGTTTATTGAGAAATTGTCCACAAATAACCCAATTTTAAGATTCCATTAGTTAAAAATTTACTAACCGCTAATTAAGATTATTCTTGAGAATACATGTTCATATATGGAAAATGTTAGGAAGATACGGTCAGTTTCTTCCTGCAAGAATATTCCATGAGACTTTACTAGTTTCACGTAAAATATGTCTGACATTTCCTTTTAAATAAAAGTGTTTTAAGGCTGAAAAAGTTCATGGTTTTTAAAATAAAAAATACACCTTGCTGAAGATAGGATTTCAAAGTTAATATTTAATTATTTACAACAGTTAGTTACCATTATAATACAATATCAAAATTAATATTAAGCTTTTTAGAATAATAATTACTAGCAATTGCACTAAGAAGTACAAAGAACGCTAGAGGAAAGTGCATGTTCAAAATTAATATTAAGCTTTTTAGAATAATAATTACTAGCAATTGCACTAAGGGAGTGTGCATGTGTAGCATAAAATTTACGCATAAGAGTACAAATAAAAATACAAAATTTAAAATTTTTATATGCAGCATAAGGTTTTGTCCATTACTTATAAATATAAATTTAATATTTTCTTAATTATACTTGTAACTAAAAGCATTTTCAAATTTACATCTTTTTGTTAATATTGATTGCGAAAAAAACACTTGGGTTTCTTTAATTTCACTTATATTTTATTATGTTTATTTAATTTAACTTATATTTTATTTCATAATAATTTTTGTTAACTTTATCCAAACATAACAATATAATTAATTCATTAAACTATTATATAAAAAATGTAACATATAAATCTATTTAATATTTTAATTGTTTAAAAATATTAATAATTTCTAATTAAAAAAACTGAAAAGATTTCATAAATGGAACAAAGTGCAAGAGGCACTTGTGAAAATGGGATGTCATCATGTTAAACCACACATGCAACGCAGACTTATTCCACGCTTATTCATACCATCATACACACTAAGCCACTAACTTGCTTAGTGCAAGGTGGATAATATTCATCGTTTATCAAATAGGTAAAAGGTGAAAAGTAGTTATTTTTAAGTACCTTAAAACTTCATAATTAAGATGGTATTTGTTGAATTCATCATAAAGGTATATAGAATGATCCGTAAAACAAGTGGAATATTTTCAAAATTTCTGTGAGTTGAGTTATGAGAACTGAATTATAAATCTATTGTTATCCCCGCAAATACCGCGATATGTTCTGAATATATCTTACAATATTATTTTTATTTATATTAATATTCATTTCAAGGATCAATGTAATGATTATTCTAAATTAGTACGTGTTACTTGACTCTATCTATATTTATATTATAGAAACATGTTAGAATCGCTATATATATCTTCATTATATATACATCTTGAAAAGTCAATCATTCTCTCTACATATGTGTGTGCTTACTTATTGAAAAAATCATTCAAGGTATATTATTCAATCATGTTATAGAATACAAGTTTAAATTCAATTAATCTCCTAGATTATATAAATTACTATTTTAAATTCAATAAACTCCTTACAAGTTACACATTATTTACCAATTTTCTCCTCATTTAAATAATAACAATATTCAATAAAAAAATCAAATGTCCCTATAAATTAGTCATACTAGTCCACACTAACACTAGCTAACACATTTTATTGAATGGATCATTCAAGATATATTATTGATATTTCAAATTCAATTAACTCCCTAAAAGTTACCTATTATATTTCACAATAAATAATTAAACCTTAAACCTCTTCATTTGAATGAAAATTATTTAGATATATTATTTTATATCAACAAATATATTAAAAATATCATATATTTTTCTCCAAAATTTTACTCTTTTACAAATTATAGTCTAAATAACTATTCAAAAATGATGCTCGAAAAGAGGCTTTGACTCAAAACCAACTAAATTCAAAGAAAATTGAGTTCCTTAAACTTTTAATAATTAGTATTAATCACCATTAATGTGGTTGATAATGATCTTGTTCGATCCAAACATTATCAAGAAGAATGAGGGATTTTATGTGCCTGAAAGAAGAAATGGGTATGCACAATGCATGATAATGACAGTTGTAATTATAGAGCTACATATTAATATATATGTAAAAGATCGCATAAACGAGTGCCCTACAAAGAAGAAACACATCCCAAAAATGGGACATCCAACATAGCAACTCTCTCCTTAAGGCACGCAGAGTCGCTAATGTACCTTTGATAATTCACCCTCTTAAAATTATCATATTAAGCACAGAGTTATGTTTAGGCCATGCACTTTGCCTAAAAAAACATCCCGATAAATAAATTTATCTTTGCAAGATAACTGTCATATTGGAGAATGAAAAAATTATTATTTTGATTGATGTTGGCATTTCCATCATATGGAACAAATTTCCAATAACAACTCATTTCAGGTTATGATTACATAATACAAAACGCCATGGAATCTAAATAGGGGACCAGATTCATTTTTTCAGTTTGACATGAAAATCAAAACCACAAAGAATGATAAGCCAACTCGGAAGGGCTGAATGGAATTGGTTTCCTGAAATAGTCAAACTTGAGATTCAAGTCAGACTCGGAGTCTTGTAGTTATGAATTTTCAAGAAAGCTTCAACACTCTGCCATTTCCTGAACATACTAATAAGTGCGCAGGGTGTACTTTTACACTAGTAGGCACACCTGTAGTCCAAATAGAGAACAAAAGAGAAAGAGGGAAAAGAAGAAACCATGAAAGTACACTTGCTCGCAAAAGATTACATTAATACTAAACAATGCATATAAGATTTTATCTAAAGAGTACTAAACTATTCATTCAAGATTCCGTTGAGCATAGAATGATCTAAAGAGGTGTGCAATTATACTTGTGATGCTATAAGACTAATAACAAGCACAAAAAGACAGAGCAAATAGAGGACACTATACAGATCAGTATAGGATACCTCAACAAAGAATGAATCGCTTATGTGAAAACCATTTCCCAGTTTGAAATGGAAGGGGCAAACAATAACGAATTTACTAGCATTCACAAATCTTCTATCAGGTGTAGTAATATATAAGAATTCATTCAAGATTTCGTTAAACATAGAATGATCTGAAGAGATGTGCAATTATACTTGTGATGCTATAAGACTAATAACAAGCATAGAAAGAAAGAGCAAATAGAGGACACTATAAAGATCAGTATAGGATTCCTCAACCAAGAATGAATCGCTTATGTGAAAACCATTTCCCAATTTGAAATGGAAGGGGCAAACAATAAAGAATATACTAGCATTCACAAATCTTCTATCAGTTGTAGTAATATATAAGCATGTAGTCCAGCAACTTGAAAATGAACCTGAGATACCATGCCCTTCAGACATAAGAATTACGAGACATATATAATAGGATTATGGTTCCCATAACCATATGTTTTAAAAATTCTGTAAATGAGTACCATATAAACCTGTAACACTCTAGTTGTTGATGTTGAATACGATAGAGCCACCCTACTGGCAATGTAAACTTCCGGACACCTCCGACTATTGTTGCCAAATCCAGAAACCAAGTGAAGCCATGATCTTCTGCCTACCATAGGGCTGTTGTGAGAATTCATCTATAACCTCCAACCTCCATAGGGTTGCTTTTGAGAACTATAAGCACCCATCATTGGGAAAAGAGCTCTTGGTGTGCACGGATGCAATTTGATGCAGGGGCATTAGATACTAGCCAGCAATGTAGGAGTTTTGTCCACATGTTGTGGCTAGGAGGGTTTGAAAACATTCGAATTGTTACAGCTAGGTGTCAATACCTTAGCTGATTGTATTATTATTTTGGCTAAGTTGTAGAAGTCGAATAGTTAGTCCATCTGTCATGTTTTTAGTTTCAAATAATTGTAATTAGGCTCTTGAGTTACCATAACGGTCCTCGCAGAGGAACCGAAAGGACCTATGTTCTTGTATAAATTGTATTCTCTGGAGGAGAAGAGGGAGAGAGCAAGAGGAGGAGAGGTTCCCGTAATAAAACTCTGTGTGTTAACAATTGTTTCCAGTTAAATTTTTTTAATGTTCATTGGCCATTGAATTGTCTTGAATTCTTATTAATGAAGAAATTGTTTGATTGAGAAACTATTGTACACTGGTTCAGTGTGAGATCGTTGAGAATGGTGATTGTATAATTCCGCATTATCTGTCTATTGTTCTCGTGAATTGGTTGGATAATCTCTGCGAGTTAAATTCCACTGTAGGTCCTCTGTCTGTATCTTTATTGTGGAAATCCCCAATGCACAATTGTGATGAATTCTGTTGAAACCAAACCGAGCTATAGACCGGAGTTAAGGCATGAGAAGGACATCCCTACCCCGACTCGACCTTTGGTTAATCACTGTAGCAAAACCACGAGTGGATTCCCAATGGTGGATTGCCCATATTGCACCACTTTAGCGAAGAAGGTGGTATTCTTTGAATTGAAGCGATTCCATAGAACCATTGACACGTGGCACCAGACGGCAGTACAAACCCACCTTTCCATATTCTCATCGCACGTTAAAGATAGTACGAGGACACCGAGCGATATCGACGAGGGCCGTCGATCTGGCGCGGAGTCATCAGACGGTGGTCGCTTGACGGAGATGCGTGAGGTTTAACCTAAGGTACAGGCGTACATTTGATTGGCTATTGGATGTAGAGGTGGGCTAGGAGCGAAAGTTCTATTATAAAGTTGATTTACAAGTGCAGGGTATTAATATAAGTTTGGAAGACTAATATAAAGTCCAGAAAGGCCTAAATTAAGGTTCAGGGATATAATATAAAGTTAAACATTGCGGATAGTATTATTTATCAAATTCTGCGAATTTGATAATTAATAAAAGGAAATAGACCACGTGGAGCAAGGGAAAGATTGACAGAGCCACGTCGCTGTTGTCCAGCTCTTCGTAGGCAGACCTTTGAGCGTTTTTGTGTCATTGTGGTATCAGAGCTGTAGTTTTAAGTTGTTTTTGCTGACATGGCTATCCGAGTTGGTAGAGGTGCTGGCAGGAGGAGACCTGTTGCCAACGCTGAGGTGTTGGGGATGTTGCAGAGGGTCGAGGCCAGAATAGATGCCATGGAGCGAAGACAGCCCAGAGATCCTGAAGACATCAGCGAACCTGAGACAGAAGAAGTAGAAGAAAATGTTGAAATTCTTCTTGACATGAGGCTCCTTAGAACTATTATGGGGTCTGCAGTTAAGCCCAGAATTGAAGTATCGAGTTATGCAGAGGGACTGAATCCAGAATAACTAGTAGACTGGATAAATGAATTGAACAAGTGCTTCGATTATGAAGAAATAAGTGAAGATAAGAAGGTCAAGTTTGCAGTAACAAAGCTGAAGGGACATGCTACACTTTGGTGGGATGGAGTGAAGGCAAAGAGGAGGAGATTTGGCAAGCAACCTATTAAAAGTTGGACCAGAATGATGGCCAAATTGAAAGGTATATTCTTGCCTAGTGATTACCAGCTGACATTGTATAAAAAAATGCAGAACCCGAGACAGAGGTTGCTGACAGTAAAAGAGTACACAAAGGAATTCTATAGAGTAAGCATAAGGGTTGGGAAATTCCAAGACACGCCTGAGAAGACTGCCAGATATGTGAATGGTCTCAAGCTGGAGATCCAAGATGAGATTGGTCTTCTATCTCCTAAGACAATGGAAGAGGCCTATCAGATGGCCTTGAAAGCAGAGGAGAAACTCTTGAGGAAACAGTTTGCCAAGAAGAGAGGTACTTTTCAAGGGAAGGGAAGTCAAGGTGGTAGAGGAAAGCCTGCTACACCCAAGGATGGAGCTAACAGTATCTCACCTCAGAATGCATCTATAGAGGATGATGGAAGGGGCAAAAGGGGTTCTTACAGAGGAAAATGAAGAGGATGCAGAGACATAGGTAGAGGTAGAGAATTGAGGTGTTATAGATGTCAGCAAGTGGGACACAAGCACTATGAATGTCCAGAGAATGTGGGTGTTGGTCCAAGGAATGTTGTTGTTGCTCAGGCTGGAGAAGAAGCAGAGATCGAAGAAGAAATTATTACAGAGTGGGGAGAATCCTTGGTGGTAAATAAGGTCCTGTTGAAGAAAGCCAAAGAGGTCACTGAGCCTGCACAAAGGAACACTTTGTTTAGGAGCATATGCAAAGTCCAAGGGAAATGCTGCCAGCTAGTCATTGATAGTGGCAGAACAGACAATCTGGTTTCCACTGAGGTAATAGAGAAGTTGAAGTTGAAGACAAGCGAGCATCCAACTCCCTACAGGGTGTCCTATCTGCATAAAGGACATCAGCTGGTTGTGAAAGAATAGTGTGAGATAGAGCTGCAAATGGGAAAATATAAAGATAAGGTCCTGTGTGATGTAATGCCCATGGATGTGTGTCATATACTGCTGGGTAGGCCTTGGCAGTTTGACAGAGTAGCAGTGCATGATGGCAAGAAGAACACTTACAAGTTCTTCAAAGATGGGGTACATCATACATTGATACCCATGGAAGGAGAGCTATCCAGTGAAAGATTGATCCAAAGACCTTGTTCTTTGAGCGGGGAAGGAATATGCAAATGAGATAGAAGAAGAAAGAGGTAACCTTTGCTTTAGTTTGCGGAGCCTAAAGTAGTTCTTACTTCTGAAGATATTTGATTTAACGGTAAGAGATACAAGAGATGTTAGACAATTCATGACATTGTTGTGGATGATATGCCTAATGAGCATTTGCCACTTTGAAAAGATCATTACATCGAGATAGATTTTATCCCTGGTTAAAATGTTTGCCCAATAAAGACGACCTACAAAATGACTCCCAAGGAAAATGAGGAAATCAGGAGACAAGTACAGGAATTGGTGGACAAGGGGCCGATCAGATAAAGTTTGAGCCCATGTGCAGTACCAGTAGTATTGAGCCCAAAGAAAGATGGAGGCTGGAGGATGTGTACTGATTCCAGAGCAATCAATAAGATCACAATCAGGTACATATTCCCTTTGCCTAGAGTTGAGGATTTGATGGACTGTTTGAGTGGTGCTAAATATTTCTCAAAAATAGATTTAAAAAGTGGATACCATCAGATTAGAATAAGAGAGGGTGATGAGTGGAAGATTGCCTTTAAAACAAATGAAGGATTATATGAATGGATGGTAATGCCTTCTGGGTTGTCAAATGCACTAGCACTTTTATGAGACTTATGAATGAAGTATTGAAAGAATTCATTGGTAAATTTTTGATAGTGTATCTGGATGATATATTAGTTTTCAGCAGAACTAGAGAAGAAAATTTAAGGCATCTTAATCATGTTTTGAAGAAGTTGCACCAAGAAAAACTGTTGATAAATCTGAAGAAATGCTCATTCATGAAGGAAGAGTTGGTGTATTTTGGGTTCGTTGTTTCTGCAGAAGGATTGAAGATGGACCCAGAAAAGGTTAAGGCAATTGTGGAGTGGCCTTCGCCTAGGAATGTCTTTGAGGAAAGAATTTTCCGTGGACTTGCTAGTTTTTACAGGAAGTTTATAAGAAACTTCAGTAAGATTAATGCACCCATAATTGAAACAATAAAGAAGAGCAAAAAGCCATTTAAGTGGACTGCTGAAGCAGAGAGAAATTTTAAAGTTTTGAAGCAAAAGATAACTGAGAGGCCTGTTTTGATTCTGCCTAATTTTCAAAACCATTTCAAGTAAAATGTGATGCCAATGGAGAGGCCATTGGAGCTGTGTTGAGTCAGGATGATAGGCCTGTGGCATATTTCAGTGAAAAGCTGAATGACACCAAAAGAAAGTACTCCTCTTATGAGAAGGAATTCTATGCAATTGTTCAGGCACTGAAGAAGTGGAGACATTACTTGATGTCCAGGGAGTTTGTATTATATTTTGATAATCATGCTTTGCAGTACATTGTACAGCAGCCCAAGTTGAAACATAAGCATGCTAAATGGGTTGAGTATCTGCAAAGTTTTAATTTTGTTTTGAAACATATAAGTGGTCAAGCCAATAAAGTAGCTGATGCTTTGAGTAGGAGGCACATGCTTGTTCAATAAACTAATTTTGAAGTTGCAGGATTTGATTTTCTCAAAGACTTGTATAAAACAGATCCAAATTTTAGAGAAGCATTTGAGGCATGTAGTAACCCTGTTTTAACAGATAGAAGCCAATGGTTGGATTATTTTTTTCAGGAGGACTTGTTATTCGGAAAATATTGTGTGTACCACAATGTTCCATGAGAGAAAATTTGATCAAAGAAACATAGTGGTGGACTTCTTTGGACACTTTGGTAGATTTAGATAAGACTTATGGCATTTGGTCACTTTATTTCTAGCCCAAGATGAGACGAAGTGAAATTGTTTGTGAAAAATTGCAAAATTTGTCAATATCCTAAAGGAAGGAGCCCAGAATGCAGGATTGTACACTCCCTTTCCTATTCCAGATAGGCCTTGGGACATGGTGAGCATGGATTTTGTTCTAGGATTTCCCAAGACTCAGAGAGGAAATGATGCAGTCTTTGTTGTAGTGGACAGATTTTCCAAAATGGCACATTTTATTCCATGTTATAAAACTAGTGATGCCACCCATGTTGCTAACTTGTTTTTCAAAGAAGTTGTTAGGTTGCATGGGTTTCCCAAGAGTATTGTTTCAGACAAAGACACCAGATTTTTGGGCCATTTTTGGAGGACACTGTGGAAGAAACTTGGTACCAAAATAAGTTTCATCTCAACTTATCATCCTCAGAAAAATGGACAAATTGAGGTAGTGAATAGGAGTCTGGGAAATTTGTTGAGGAGTCTTTCAGGAGAGCATCCCAAGCAATGGGATCATATTTTTCCACAGGAAGAATACGCATATAATGACTCACCAAACAGAAGCACAGGGCATATTCCATTCCATATTGTTTATGGAATGCACCCCCGAGGAATATCAGAGTTAAGAAATCTAGGAAAGGCAGAGCTGAGGAGTGCTGATGGGGAGGAATTTTCTTCAGAAATCCAAGCCATACATGAACAAGTGAAACAACAGCTACAAGGCAGTAGCATCAAATACAAAGGCAGAGCAGACTTGAGCAGAAGAGAAGTCCATTTTGAAGTAGGAGATCAAGTTTTAGCACACTTGAGAAAGGAGAGGTTCCCAAAGAAGTAGTACAACAAATTGAAGTTCAAAAATATTGGGCCATGCAAGATACTTAGAAATTTTTCTGCAAATGCTTATGAGATTGAATTGCCACTTGATGTTGGAATATATCCCATTTTTAATGTTGCATATTTGTAGAAGTATGAAGATGATGGTGCAGAGGAAATACCACTGAGACAAGGGACGAGATTAGTGGAAGAGTAGACACCTCGTACAACCATTGCAACCAGGAAGATCTTGGATAAAAGACCATTCGGAAGGACCAGCAAGAGGACGAGATTACTTTCATTACTTGATTAAATGGAGGATAAACTAGAGGAAGATGTTTCCTGGATGAGCGAAGAAATGTTGCAGAGAAGATAGCGGATCGGTGGAGGAGCTCATGGGTGAGGGAGCCCATGAAGAAAATTCCTCGAGTGCGATGCGGGGGCATTAAACTCGGTCCTGACAATGTAGGATTTTTGTCCACATGTTGTGGCTAGGAGGGTTCGAAAACAGTCGAATTATTACAGCTAGGTGTCAATACCTTAGCTGATTGTATTATTATTTCATTTAAGTTGTAAAAGTCGAATAGTTAGTCCATCTGTCATGTTTTTAGTTTTGAATAATTGTAATTAGGCTCTTGAGTTACCATAACGGTCCTCACAGAGGAACCGAAAGGACATATGTTATTGTATAAATTGTATTCTCCGGAGGAGAAGAGAGAGAGAGAGAGCAAGAGGACGAGAGGTTCCCGTAATAAAACTCTGTGTGTTAACAATTGTTTCCAGTTAAATGATTTTAATGTTCGTTGGCCATTGAATTGTCTTGAATTCTTATTAATGAAGAAATTGTTTAATTGAGAAACGATTGTACACTGGTTCGATGTGAAATCGTTGAAAATGGTGATTGTATAATTCCGCATTATCTGTCTACTATTCCCGTGAATTGGCTGGATAAGCTCTGCGAGTTAAATTCCACCGTGGGTCCTCTATCCGCATCTTTATTGTGGAAATCCCCACTGTACAATTGTGACGAATTTTGTTGAAACGAAACCGAGCTATAGACCGGAGTTAAGGCATAAGAAGGACATCCCAACCCCAACTCGACCTTTGGTTAATCACTGTAGCAAAACCACGAGTGGATTCCCGGAGGCGGATTGCCCATATCGCACCACTTTAGCGGAGAAAGCGGTATTCTCTGAATTGAAGCGATTCCATAGAACCATCGACACGTGGCACCGGACGGGAGTACAAAACCACCTTTCCGTATTCTCATCGCACGTTAAAGCCAGTACAAGGACGCCGAGCGATATCGACGAGGGCCGTCGATCTGGCGCATAGTCATCGGACGGTGGTCGCCTGACGGAGATGCGCGAGGTTTAACCTAAGGTACGGGCGTACATTTGATTGGTTATTGGACGTAGAGGTGGGCCCGGAGCGAAAGCTCTACTATAAAGTTGATTTACAAGTGCGGGGTATTAATATAAGTTTGGAAGACTAATATAAAGTCCAGAAAGGCCAAATTTAAGGTTCGGGGATATAATATAAAGTTAAACATTGCGGATAGTATTATTTATCAAATTCGGCGAATTTGATAATTAATAAAAAGAAATAGACCACGTGGAGCAAGGGAAAAATTGACAAAGCCACGTCACCATTGTCCAGCTCTCCGTAGGGGGACCTTTGAGCGTTGTTGCATCACGATTCAAGAAGGTGTAGGAGGAGTTCTTATGTGGGA
>CM076582.1:256498217-256806772 GCA_034641835.2 Pinus albicaulis
CTAGATAACTAGATTAAACAGTTAGAAGTGTAATGTAGAATTCAGAACATTTCTGATGAAAGAACAAAAATTCAGTTAACTACACTTAGAATGGGTGGAGAAACTTTAATCTTGTGGGAAAGTAAAACACAAGTAGTTTAAAGTGGAAAGGTAAATTCATCTCCTCGTGGTCTAATTTTTTAAAAGATCTCAGGGAACAATTCTATCCTTTGAGATACATGCAGCAAGTTGTTATTGATTGGAAGAATTTGAGGCAAGGTAAAAGGAAGAATGTTTAGGATTTTATTCAATATTTCAGGAAGAAATATTTGGCACTTGTTATTCCATTGTATACACATTAAAATTTATTAAATTACATTGGCAATTTACATTCATATTTACAAAATATGTTATTGATGTTTAATCCTAATGACTTTGATGAAGTGTGCATTCAAGCTATACATATTGAATCAGGTGGCATATCGTTCAAGTTTTCAAAGAAAGAATCCAAACAGTTGGAAATAAATGATTCCAAAGACAACAAAAGCAAGAGTAGTTCGAAGGCAAAGAAAACAATGAAAGCTCAGAAGGAAGGTGAAATACATACTTGTTATCACTACCAAAGGGTCAGACATGATGAAGCCAGATGTTGGAAACCTCACCCAGAACTCAGACCAAAGAAGTTCTAGAAAAAAAGGTGAAAATAAGGCTAGTGCAACAATCCAACATGATTTGGGCTCTGATTCAGGTGATGAAAAGAAAATAACCGCAATTACCTCAACAGGTAAAAGTTTTGAGGCTAGTTCAAGTTATAGTACTTCTGCATCTTCTTCAAACATAATTCATCTGGATGAGGATAAAAGAGTTGAATTATTTCACATAAGGGTAACTTCTAAACACACCAAAATAGATACATTTTTTGACAGTGGATCGAAACCCAATGATGCAGGAGCATCCAGATTTAGACTGCAATGTAATTGTGTACTCACATGTTGTGGCTAACAAGAGATGAAAAAAAATTTGATTATTAATATTTTATTTTAGCTTTAATTTTAATAAGTTATTTTGTTTTTATTTCCTAACCTAAATAGGAATAAAATAACAAATTGGTTCTCCCTGCGAGGAGATAAAGCCAAGTATATTAGATCATTAAGATAGGGTGGAATTAGTTTGTTAGAGTGGTTTAGCAGAGAGCTAGTAAAAAACAAGAGAGCCACTTTTAGGTATATATAAGCGTGAAAGAGATGTGATGAAAAAAATAGTGTGAAGTGTGGAGAGGTGTGAAAGAGGAGTGGACAGAGAGGAAAAGAAATGTAAAATTCAACCATCAAGGGATCAACTCTATATATTTTTCACTACCTGTTAATTCCAATTATATTTATATTTCAATTCTTTTGTCTGTGTTAAATTGTCAATTTTTATTTCTCTATTGAGTTGGCTATCGCAATGATTGCACAACGTATTTGGAGAAAGCTGATTGGCGGTGCGAACAACAATGAGACAGTGGGACCATTAGATTTTGCATATATCAACAGTGGAGAATACATCGCAATCCAGTGAAATTTCACACATTGGAAATTTTTGTGTTTATCATTAAGACTTCGCACGATAAGTTATTTAAGTGGTGATGTGAAGCACATCGCATATCGCATAATATAGGGAGAACCCATTATGGTAAATGTTAAAAAGTGCGAAGTGCCAAATCGCGAGATCGTGAAATCACAAATATTGTTAAATTGTTAAATTTTTTAAGTTGCAGGGAGGTAAGTTATAAAATTTGCAAACTGTGATCCGTTGTGATTAGTATTTCTTGTGTGGGTCAATAAACCACAGCCTCCGCATGTACTCTAAAACTTTGTAGCTTTGCTGCATCATTTGGTATCAGAGCAGAAATTGAGTTTTTTTCTCAAGGATTGTAGCGAATAATCCACCCAAGAGAGGAGCTGGCATAGGTTGGGGAAGACCTATTTCTAATGTAGTTTCGATAGAAGAGATTCAACACCTTCATACAAGGATGGAGCCAATGGATACTACTCAAAGGAGAGAACCTAATGAAGGAGATGTTAGTGCAACAGAGGAATGTTGTTGGGAATAAGAAGAGGAAGAAAGCAAGGCAGCTAAATTTTTCAAGGTATTAGCAAAGGTTAGTGGAAAACCAAGAGTCGAGATTCATTCATATGAGGGGAACCTTAATGTGGATGAGCTGATGGATTGGATCAGTTCAGTAGATAAGTATTTAGACTTAGAAGAGGTCGAAGATAAGAAGAAGGTAAAGTTTGCAGCTACCAAGTTGAAGGGACATGCATCTTTCTGGTGGGATGTACTACAGACATCCAGGGAAATAAAGGGAAAGCCTAAGATCAATAAATGGGATAAAATGGTAAGAAAATTGAAGAATATGTTTAAGCCAAAATACTATTAGTTGAATCTTTCCAAAAAGTTGTAGAATTTTAGGCAGAAAGGAATGAGTGTCAAGGAGTATAGAAAGGATTTTTACAAGCTGAGGATTAGAACAGGACATGCTGAAGATGATATAGAGAAAGTAGCCAGATACATAAATGGTTTAAGGTATGACATACAGGATGAAATCAATTTGTTTATTCTGAAGACAATTGAGGATGCCTACCAAGCAGATTTGAAGGTAGAGGAGAAAATGTCGAGGAAACAAAGTCAGAAGAATAGAGATAAAAGTCCAGCAAGAGGAAAAGGAACTTTCAGATTAAGATTTCAACACTCTTAGAATGAAGCAAGAGGTTCGAGTAGAAGACTACAGCAGAGAAGAGACATTGGAAGAGGGATATTTGCTCCTAGATGTAGAGGCTGAGGAAGAGAAATTTGATGTTACGCATGTGGATAATGGGGACATAGATCATGGGATTGTCCTCATAACAAACCAACAAATCAGCGAAATGTGAATGTCGCTGAGGCAAAGGAAAAAAATCCTCAAGTAATAGGAAAAGAAGAGCCACCTGAGGCAGGAGAGTTTTTATAACTAAAAAGAGTATTTCTTAAGGCAGAGACAGAAGAAAATGAGCCAGTGCAAAGGAATAGCTTATTCAGGACTGTGTGAAAATCAAAAGAAAAATGTTGCAAAGTTGTGATTGACAGTGGAAGCACTGATAATCTTGTTTCCATCTAGATGGTTGAAAAATTGTAGTTGATTAAGATGGTACACCCTACTCCCTACAAGATGTCGTGGCTACATAAGGGACATCATATTTTAGTGACAGAATATTGCAAAGTAGAGATACAGATCGATACATATAAGGATGTAATATTGTGTGATGTAATGCCAATGAATGTCTGCCATGTATTACTAGGAAGGCCTTGGCAATTTGACAGAAAAGCCATTCACGATGTCAAAAGGAATACCTGTACCATTGAGAATGATGGAAAGAAGCACACATTACTTCCTTTGAAGGATGAAACAGACGAAGGTGTAGCTGGAAATAATGCTATATTGATTAGTGGAAAGGAATTGTTGTAATAAGTCAAGAAGGAGAAAGAAATGCATTTTGTTGTTGTGGGTAAACCGAGTGTAATTCTGACTTCTAATAATTTAGACAATGTACCCGTGGAAATTAAAAATTTGTTAGATGATTATGGTGATGTAGTTGTTGATGAATTACCAAGTAAATTGCCAACAATCAGAAGTATCATTCATGACATAGATTTAATACCCAGTGCAAGTTTACCAAACAAAACAACAAATAAAATGACTCCTCGGGAGAATGACGAAGTTGGAATATAGGTATAGGAGTTGTTAGATAAAGGACTATTCAATGAAAGCCTTAGCCCATATGCAGTACCAACCATGCTTAGTCCAAATAAAGGAGGTGAATAGCGCATGTGTACTAATTCTAGGATTAAAAATAAGATCACCATCAGTGAGAGTAAGGAAGAGCATTCGGATCATGTCAAGCTAGTGTGGAATACTTTGAAAAAGGATAAGTTATTTATAAATATGAAGAAGTGTAGTTTTATGAAGAAGGAGCTAATTTACTTGGGATTTGTAGTCTTAGAAGAAGGCTTGAAGATGGACCCCGAAAATATCAAGGTAATACTGGATTGGCCAACTCTGAGAAGTGTATTTGAGGTAAGGAGTTTTCATGGCCTATAAAGTTTTTACAGAAAGTTTGTAAGAGGTTTTAGTCAGATATGTGCATCAATAATTGAAACAATAAAGGAGAGAAACAAGAAATTTAAGTGGACAGAAGCAACAGATTAGAATTTCAAGTTTTTGAAAAAGAAGATCACTAAAAGGCTTGTTTTGGCCTTGGGAAATTTTGATAAAATATTCAAAGTTGAGATTGATGCTAGTGGGATAGCAATTGGAGTTGTCTTGAGTCAAGAGGAGAGACTGATAGCTTATTTTAGTGAAAATTTAAACGAGGCCAAGAAGAAGTATTCATCCTATGATAATGAGTTCTATGCTATTGAGTAGCCTTTGAAGAAATGGAGGCATTATTTTTTTCCCAAAGAATTTGTGTTGTATTCTAATAATGATGCATTTCAGTTCATAAATAATCAATCGAAGTTGAACCAAAATCATGATAAGTCGGTGGAGTTTTTGTAGAGTTTTACCTTTGTAACAAAACAAAAAAGTGGTAAGGCAAATAAAGTTGATGATGCTTTGAGTAGAGTAAATTTGATTAGGAAGGAATTGAAGATTGGCATTTTGTGGTTTGAAGAGATGATTGATATGTATGAGGAAGACACAAAGTTTGAAGAAATATATGCACTAGTTAAAAATCATGTGATTCATAATAGAAGCCAGTGATTCAATTACCACTTTCAGGAGGATTGTTGTTTAAGAATTATAAACTATGTATACCTATGTGCTCCATGAGATAAGATTTGATTAAAGAAAAACACAATGGATGACTGTCTAGACACTTTGGACAGGACAAAACAATTTCTCAAGTAAATTCTTTTTATTATTGGCCAAAAATGCAAGCTGATATCAAAAATGATTTGTTGAGAAGTGCAAGATTTGTCAACATGCCAAAGGAAGAAGCCAAAATACTAGATTATATCAGCCATTGATAATACCCAATACACCTTGAGATGCTTTTAGCATGGATTTTGTTTTAGGTTTGCCGAAGACTCAAAGAAGACATGATTCTATCTCCGTTGTCGTAGATAGTTTTTCTAAAATGGCTCATTTTATTGCTTGTAAGAAAATTAGTGATGAAACTCACATTGCTAATTTCTTTTTCTCGAAGGTTATAATATTACATAGAATCTTTGTGAGTATTGTTTTATACAGAGATAAAAATTTCGTAGGACACTTCTGGAGGAATCTATCGAAGAAGCTAGGTACTAACCTCAGTTTCAGTTTAGCCTATCATCCTCAGACGGATGGACAAACGGAAGTGGTGAACAAGAGCTTGGGAAACATAATAAGGAGTTTGGTTTACAAAAATCCAAAGCAATGGGACTTAGCACTTTCTCAAGCTGAATTTGCCTATAATGATAACTCTAACCGGAGTACCGGGATGATTCCATTTTAGATTGTTTTTGGAATGCATCCAAGAGGTGTGTATGAACTTAGGTATTTGAGAAAACAAGAGACAACGAGTGCAAATGATGAAAAATTCACATAACAGATACATAAGTTGCAGGAAGACGTCAAACATAGATTAGAAAAAAACACTCAATAGTATAAACAAAGGGCTGATATGAAAGGCACTGAAAGGGAGTTTCAAGTAGATGATTTAGTCATGGTTTATTTGAGAAAGGAAAGGTTTCCAGTTGGGACCTATAACAAACTAAAAATAAAAAAGATGGGTACATGTAAAATTTTGAGGAAGTTTTCCTCAAATGCATATGAGATTGGGTTACCAGCAGGAATTGGGATACCATCCATCTTTAATGTTGCAGATTTGTACCCATACCAGGAAATAGAGGAAGAACTATAAGAAGAACCTACAAAAGAGGAGGACCGGGCGTTGACTTGGAAGGAACATATGCAAAAGACAACAAAGAAAGAAGTGGAAGCCATTTTGAATAAAAGAACAACAAAGAATACCAGAGGACATACCTATTATCAATATCTAATCCAATGGAAAGGACAACCAGTGGAAGATGCCAATTGGTTGACAGTAGCTGAGTTACAGAAGTTTAGTGTGGATCCTGAAACATTGATGGATCAATATTTTTCTTCCCCAGGAGTCTAATGTAGGAGCATCTGGATTTAGCCAACAATGTTATTGCGTGTTCACATGTTGTGGCTTACAAGAGGTGAAAAAAAATTGATTATTAATATTTTACTTTAGCTTTAATTGTAAGAAATTAGTTTGTTTTTAGCTTTAATAGCAAGATGGAAGAGAGATTAGTAAAGCTTAGTGTGTTAGATAATTAGTTATCCTATCGTAAATGAAGGACGCGGTGGATCAAATAGCCTAAAACATTTGAATCGTCTAACATTTAATCCAGTGGCACAAAGAAGAACACAGTGGCAACTCAGGAAGTTGTTTTAAAAAAAAAAATGTTATAGCATAATTATTTTAAATAATATATATATATATATATATATGTAAAAATTGGTTAATATAACAGGAATATAGAAATTATAATCTCATCCAATTATAAACTGCATTTTTTTGACTAACTCAAATTCATTTCATCATTGCTTTCATAAAAAGGAGAGTTAAAAGAAATAAAGAAAAAAAAATCTTATCATAAGAATCAGACGTCGCATAAAAAAATTGAATAGGACGCCACGTCAAAAATGTAGTTTTCGGTTGTCATGGTGCTTCCATTCCATTGGATTGACGACCCACGTCAAGCGTTATCAAATATCATTAACACCAAACCTATGAATTAGTCAACGCTATGTCAAAATCCCGTTAAGGCACATCTAACAGAATTTTCTGAAATCATACCAGCGACGGAATTTTGTATCTTGAATGCTAAAAAAATCTCCGTTCATATCCACAATCCGAGGAAACAAAAATAAATCATGACAAAAGAGAATAATGAAATTCCCATCATAAAACGTCGCAGAAAAAATAACAAACCATGAATTGTGATAAAATGATATATAATTTTCACAGAAAATGTACATCACATGATGTAGTAGGAGAGAAAATAAATTGATATTTTCATCGAATCTATAAAAATAAGGATGGTTTGTTACGTAGCATGGCCCTTCATTTTCTATGGATTTTGCAGTAATATTTCCTCGTACCAAATTTCAAAAACACTGACACTTGTGAATTTTTCAGCGCTATGTCAGAATCCCGTCAAGGCACGTCTAACATAATTTTTGAAAATCATACCCACCACGGAATCGTGTATCTCGAATGCTAAAAAGATATACGTTTGTATCCACAATAATAGGAAAAAAAATATATATCACAACACACCAGAATAATGACATTCACATCAGAAAACATCATAGAAAAAAGTAATAAACCATGAACTGTGATGAAATTATATCGAATTTTCACATAAAATGTACAACGCATTATGTAGTAGCGGAGAGAAAATAAATTGATATATTCAGCGAATCTACAAAAATTAGGATGGTTTGTTACATAGAATGACCTTTTGTTTTCTATGGATTTTACATTAATCTTTTCTCGTACCAAATTTCAAAAAAATTGTAGTGGGATATTCACTGCCTATGGAGGTTGCGCTAAAAATAGTCACCACCCCCCTATAATAATGGCGGATTCTATAGCATAATAGAAAACGAGAATAATGCCTTTTATTAAAAAAATGTAGTGGAGCATTCAATGCCCGTGCAGATTGCGTTAAAAATAGTCACCACTCCCCTATAATAATGTCAGATTTTGTAGCATAATATAAAACTAGAATAATGTATGTTATCTGTATGTGGGTCTCACGAATCCAGTACCAGGCCCATGTTTTTAGATACATAATGAGAATGGTTGTGTTGACCCTAATAGGTTACAATCAATATGTTTGGATCATCCAGGGCGTGTTCTACCTGCTTTCTTATAGGGTGATCTCTCATTGTGCTACATTTGTAATAGCCTCTCCAAGATGGAAGCAAGAAAGTTCCAGTTAGTGGGATTAAAAAATAAAGAAATAGTACATATTCTTGATCTAGCATTCTTCAAAATCTAAGCTTTTTGTTTCCGAAAATGGGTGCAAAAGAGGTTGTACCGTATTTCATAGTAAGAATATCTTGAGATGAAATTCTAGTTCGGCTTGCAATCAAAGAGATACAAGAGATGTTATATTGTATTTCATCGCAAGGTGGAAAAGACATTATTAAGGTTTAATAAGTTAGTTAATTAGTCATCTTAGTGTAAATGAAGGAGATAATGGATTTAATAGTCTAAAATATTTCATTTGTCTAATATTTAATCTAATGACACAAACAACGACACAATGGTAGTTGGGGAAGTTGTTTTCAAAGAGTAACACCATACAACGTAAATATTAAAAATAGAGTTTATTTATTTTAGTTATTTCTAGTTTGAATTGATAACTATTTTAATTTATTATTAGTATTTTTTACTAATTTCTTATTCACAGTAAAAAAATATATATATATAATTGTTTTCTTGGAGTTATAATTCATTCATTTCATTTTCATTAATTTGAACCCAATTTTGTAATAAAAAACAAATACCTAAATAAAATAAAAAAGTAGTTTTTATTTTTATAATTATGATATAATAATTAAATAAATTTACATTAATTTTTTTAAGTGTCTAATTAAAAATGTACAGTTTAAATAAATTTTCAGTTAATTGTTTACGAGTTTATTCCATTTTTTTGGTTTATGTATGAAGTTATTAAATTAAATTATTAAAATTATTAAAAAAGATTCATTATGGCAATGGTTTATCAATACAATTATTGAGAAGATTGGCTCACTGAGCTAAGTCACAGGGTTCGGGGAATTTAATCCTTGGGATCCGAAATTCGTGGAACTTCAAGAAAATGCGAACGCGTTTGATTTTATTCTACGAACAAAATGACAAACTCTAATTCCCAACAAAATCCCGAACATGAACCCGAACCAAATCCCAAACTTGAGCACAGAAAAGAAAATCTCCTAAAAAATTGATGGAGTTCGTCGACGTTCGGTTAAGTTCAATTTTTTCTGATGGTTTTTGGTAACAATTAGGAAAAAATAAAAAATAAACAAATTTTTGTTACGGCGACCGACTTTTTTCTACACTGACGAATCTTGTCTCACCGATTGACTCAGTCTCCCGCCCGATGTTGCGTGTTCATTGCTCCATTGCTCATTGAACCACTGCGTGCTCAGTGCTCCATTCCTCATTGAACCAATGCTTGAGAGTTGACCATTGGAAGCAAGTTGTTCGAGCTCCCTCTCCCTCTAATAGTTCACTTCTCCCACTCAGCGCTCACTGCTCCTTTGCGTGATTGCTCCCACTCAACTTGGTTGAGTTGAGCTGTTATTGACCATGCTCACATTTCACTGCTCCTCGATGTGATTTCTCCCGCTCACACTACAATATGCATATTTCACTGCTCCTGCCCACACTGTAGTCTGCACATTCACAGTGATTTCTACTCTCGACGTCATAGCCTCACGAGTCACAAGCTCTCGCTCTTGGATACAGGTTACAACCTACAGGCTACAACTTCACGATGACAGGTCTACAGCAAGCTGCGATCTGCAGACTCTCGAGTCGTGACACACAGGGTCTCGACTGCCCAGTGCTCACAGCATCCAATCCCCACTGCCATGCTCACAGCCCATGACCCCACGCTTACGAGTCACAATCCAGGAACGTAGCACATTTTTAACAGTGGCCAACTTTCCCGAGCCTAAAACCTACAGGCACGCCACACGGTGACATAGTCACAAAACTAGGTAGTGAAGAGCCAAAGCCGAGTTAGAGAGGCAACGACAGTGAGAAGTCCATGTTGTCAAAATATATATTTTTGTTAATTACGTAGATAGGCGTCTTTATGTTGGAAGTGGCTATTTTAATTATTTTTCTATGGTGTGAATTGGATGACGCAGGTATAATCTCGTCGTCGCCACTCCATAAACAAATAAAATTAAAAGTCATAACTTCCTTGCATATCTAAATCACATGTTTAAACTATATTTAAATTATTTTTTTACACAACATGATTAAAAATTTATCGTGTCTATTGTTGATAACCACATACACTAATTAATTAAAAATGAAAATGAAAAATAAAACTTATAAGAAGATACCACTTCGCAATTATGCATTTAAAAACTTACCACTTGGCAATTGTGCTTTTAAAAACTTTTCTCCACTCCATTACCCTAATAGTTGCATATGTATGTCATTCAAATGTATGTCCGCTAAGAAGTTACAATAAAGAACAAAATATTATTTTATTAAATTATTCTTGTTGATTTTTTATTACTTTATATTATTAAATTATTGTTATTGTTATATAAAATAATAATAATAAGAAGTTATTATAAATTTAGAACCTATTTTAATAATATTTTAATCTTGTAAACATAAACAAAATCTACAGATAAGTAAATTGTATTTTAACGCAATTCATAATTAATATACATTAATTAATTAATTAAAACATTAACATATTAATAAAATGAAGCCTTAAACATTATTAATTAAAATATTAATTAATAATATTAATATGTAATTAAAAATTTTATATAAAAATGTTTAATAACATTAAAAATTAATTCAAAAATCTGTAAAAAAATATATTAATATTAATTGATAATAAAGTGAAAAAAATATTATATTGCTATTATTACATTGACATATTAATTAAATCATTAATACATAATTATTATACTTAAATACATTATTCAAATATATCTAAACATGAATATATTGAGATTTGGTTAATAATAATAATAATAATAATATGATGTTGGAATTGTACTTAAATGTTTTTAACTTTAAAATATTAATTAAAACTTTTGACATTATATTAATTAAAATATTTATTTAAAAACGTTTAATAACATTAATTTAAACATATTTAAATAAATGAATTAATACAACATTAATTAATTAAATTATTAAAATAATTATTAACATTAATATTAATTAATTAAAACACTAAGATTAATTAATTTTAAATTTAATTAATTAATTTTGACATTATATGAAACATCGATAACATTTATAAATACATTAAAATGTTTAAGAACATTAATTAAAATATTTGGCAATATATTAATTAAAACATTTATATAAAAATGTTCAATTAAAATAAACAATAATTTTTCAATTTTTAAATTAATATTTTCATATTAATTAATAGTAATATTAAGTTAATTAATTAATATATTTAATAACATTGATTAAAATACTTAACAATGTACTATTTAAAATATTTATATAAAAGTGAGCAAGGTGAGCGAAGATGAAGCCTCATGAGGGGTGCTTAAACATTGATACAATTATTGAAAATAATATTAAGGTTTATATTATTTAGGTTTATACTATTGGGTTTAATGATAAGTCTTATATTATTTGTTTTAATATTAGGATTTTTAATAATGAGATTATAATATATATAGTATTTATAATATTTGGTTTTAATTTTATGATTTACATTATGGAGTAATATGTTGGGTTATAATATATATTTTAATATACCGTTTATAATTAGGCTTTAATATTGGGTTTATAATATTTGGGTTTAATATTAAGGTTTATAATATTGTGCTTAATATTTAGAGTTTATAACATTAGGGATTATAATATTTTAGTTCATAATATTGATTCTTAGGGTTTATTGATCTCTTGTGTTTTTAATATTGATCCCTTTGACTTATTGATCCCTTAGGTATTTAATATTTATCCCTTGGGTTTACGAATTTCTTTGTTTTGTAATATTAAATCCTTGGGTTTATTAGTTCTTTTGGTTTATAATATTAAAAATCCCTTGGGTTTATTAATCTCTTGAATTTAAAATATTAATTCTTATGGTTTATTAATATCTTGAGTTTAAAGTATTAATTCTTATGCTTTATTAATTTCTTAATTTATAATATTAATATTTATCCCTTCGGTTCGCCAATTCTTTTGGTTTATAATATTAAACCTTTGGGTTTATTAGTTTTTTTTCTTTATATTATTAATAATCTCTTCGGTTTATTAATCTCCTCACTTTAAATTATTAATTCGTAGGGTTTATTAATTTCTTAGGTTTTTAGTTTAAGATATTAATTATTAGGGTTTATTCATACTTTGATTTTTCTAATTCTTTGGGTTGGTGATATTAGGCGTCAAATATTAGTCTTACAATCTAATATTAATACATGGTCCAATGTCACATTATGAAAAACATTGTCTCAATATATAAATGAATCATGGGCTACCATTGCTAATCATAGTTAGTCGTAGTCAATGAGGGTTTCCATGGTCGAATGTCATATTGTGACAAAGATTGTCTGAATATGAAAATAAACCATGGCAAACCATGGTCATTCTTTTTTCAACATCGAATTGTGACAAAAATTGTCTCAATGTTTAAATCAAGCATGCCCAACCATGTTTTTTTACGTTTTAGAGTAGCACGCCCCCTCGCATACGCCTGGCTCGAGTTCGGGGAGCACTGCATCCTCGGGCATCTGACAAACGACTAGAGAAATTAATAGAAACAACCAAGAATAATAGAAGGGCTTGCCTAGTTCTTGTGCCTCATGCACATTGTCGAGAAACTCCTTGCACAGGTGTTGGGAACAGTTATAGCATACCCCCTTATCACATTGTCTTGCCAGCTGGATGATATACGCATGGACAGTTGATGGCCAACATTTTCGCATCAGCTTACATCCAAGCAAGAGAGTGCCCATGCGCACTCCACGGTCAGCGATGTTATTGACCAAGAATCCTATTTTGTCACGTTCCACCTTGTATTTTTCCCAGATATCATCGGCCACCTCCTACTCATTTTTCTTTCCAAACACTTTCACAGGCAGGCCAATGATCTGGTGAATCAACGCAGCGTCAGTAGAAATACAACCTTGAATTGATAGACGACCATCATGGAGAAAGGCGAGCAGTTTCTACACACACATACTAGTAGTAGGGTACCTCCCAAAATAGGGAATTTATAGCAGGTTCAAGATCCCTGATGCCTCCAGTTCATGTGCCCAAGTAATCGACTCAACCTTTGGTATGTCGTCATATAGCACCTGCTCCAAATAGTGCTATAGGACCAGATTCAAAAATTTTTCCTCATTATCCAAATCGTGATAATCAAATTTGATGAAGGGTATGTTGTCAAACATATCTCCAATGATAGGAACCTCCTACAGGACTAATGGCATCTGGAGATAGTCCTGGACCGTATCAACGTTCTTGGGGGTGCGCACCATCGGCTTGTGTGACTTAACCTAGGGCAGTAGCCATGAGAGTGGGGCAACCAGCAGGGCCTCCTCTTGAGCAGTTATGGGGTGCTTGCATGGGTTGTGCATATGTGAGCATGTTTGAGGCACCCACCTAGGAGAGTGAAAAATCCTTTGGGAGGTGCATGACTTAGCTAAAGCCCACTTTGTGGCTTTTCCTTTTCCTTTTCCTTTTACTTCTTATTTTCCTTTTTGTTTTCCTTTTCCTTTTTCCTTGGCTCATGTGGACATGACCTCTTCAACTTTAGGGGTGACTTTGAAGACATCTTCGGACCCCAGCTTAGTGGAAGCAGTAACTGGCGGCGAGTCTGCGGGGTTAGTGGCTATCATCCTCGCTCGGAACAAAAAATCAGGATTGATTTTGTTAGAAGGAGTACATCGACCAAAAATACGTATCGTGTTGAAAAAGCGAACAAAAAATTTGCAGCAAATCACACAACATGAAATATTTGGAGAAAAAAGGATTCGATTGTAACCTGCGCCTTTCCTTTTATAGGCTAACATGGGTAAAATTAGTCAGATTACCATTAATTTCCACTTACCATCACAAAAATGGTAAGACAATCCTCTAAGATCACTACATTAAATGCCAAACACCCACTCCATGCAATGGTAAAATTGATTTTTCACCCAGTTTTATTGTTCTAATGGCTAGTTTTCTTCGGTGCGCACTACCCCTGTGCCTCAGTCGAATCTTCCCGCACCTCTTCACCTACACACTACCGTTGCACTTTCATAGCACCTATCCACGCCTTTACTTCCTAGCACATGCATATACTCCAATTCTGATGCCCCAGCCATATAGTAATTTGGTAGGCATCATATTTTCCCTATAGGGCTTCAGACAACTTCCATTAACATACCTGGGAAGGTAGTCTCCTTGTAGCGTGGCCAAGAGCACCACACCACCATCATTAATCTCTTTTACTATATACAGTCTCAACCAGTGCTTACGAAACTTCTCTAGATGGTGCAAAAATTGACTATCATAGAGAAAAACCAACTCTTCTTCCTTAAATACCTTATGTCGAATGTGCGAGGCATGCGAAGATATTTCACATGCCTTCTGATATTGATGATGAAAATTAGCAATAAACCAATCTTCTTTTATGGAAACCAACTGCGCAAATAGTTCCTCCATGATATTAGGTTCTTCCATATTCATAAAAGTCGAAATGCGCAGGCTAGGGACAATATATTCCATGGGCATGATGGCCTCATGTCCATAGACCATCTTAAAAGGGGTCTTCCTATTCATCTTCTTGCATGTAGTCCTATAGGCCCATAACACCGAAGGGATGGGAACATCACATTCACTCTGATTGGCATTACAGACCTTGGTAAGTGCACTCTCCAAAATTTTATTGAAAGCATCTAATGTGCCATTAGCTTGTGGGTGAAACAGGATGCCTTTTGTGTGATGGATATGAAATTCTTCTATCAAAGCTGCAATAGTTTCATTAATGAAATGTGTACCTCTATTGCTCATTAAGATCTTCGGGAGCCAAACCTGGTCAGAATATACTCAAAGAGGAAATGTGCAGCAGTATCTATGGTACAATCCTTAATAGCATTTCCATCCACCCATCTGGTCACATAATCAGTGGAAGTAATTATATAACATGCGCTGGTCTGCTTTCCTGGGGGATTGATTGGTCCCACAAAGTCTATAGCACACTTATTGAACACCTGCAAGGCCATATGCGGTTGTAGGTGCATTTCATCCCTGCGTGAGGGCTTCTCGGTTCACTGACATGGATCACAAACTCGACAATACACTTGTGCATTGCTATGCAATATGGGCCACCATAACCCAACACACAACACGTTCTGCGCAGTAGCTTTCCCTACGTAGTGGCCTCTTGCCACCCCTCCATGAGGCTCAACCAAGATATCTTGTCTCTTATGTTCTAGTACATACCTCCGTAATACCTCATATGCTCCCAACTTATATAATTGACCTGGAATCACAATGAAATCAGTTGCGTGGGCCACCACCTCTTTCTTCTGTTGTATTAAAAATTTTGTAAGTGTTGTATCAGTCGTCAATAAGTTAGTAATGTCCACAAAGTGCTCATCAACCACTTTAATAGCAAAAAGATGCGCATTGGGAAGTCCTTCTTCCAGACTAATTGGCTCTTCTCCATTCTTTATTCAAGACAAGTGATGAGGTCATGCATTTAGTATCCCAAGCTTCACAATAATCTCAAATTCGTACTCCTGAAATAGTAGCAACCATCTACATATCTTCCCCCCAACATAGGCTTATTGACCAGGTATTTTAAATTCGAATGGTCAGTGAACATTTTAATGTGTCCTCCCAATAGATAGTGCATGTACTTCTGTAGGGTATACACCATTTCCATTCCTTCTCATTTGGTAGTAGAATATTTGTGCTTTGCACTACAAAGCTTCCTACTTGCAAAAGAAACCAAATGATCAATGTCTGCTTCTCTTGGTTGCGCTAAGAAAACCCCAAGAGCTATCCATGATGTATCCACATGAACATGAAATACCTTAACCCAATCTGGAAATATTAGAATAGGTGTAGTGACCATCCTTTCCTTCAACAACTCAAAACTTTTATGACATTATTCATCCCAAAAAAAAGGATACATCCTTTTTTAGGAGATTTTCCATCGGCGCGGTGATTAAGGCCTACCCCTGAATAAACTTTATGTAGTAACCCATGTATCCTAAGATGGAGTGAAACTATTTCTCATTGGTGAGGACTACTAAATTGATGATAACCACAATCTTAGCTGGGTCAACCATCAATTGCTGCTGACATACGATGTGCCCCAATTTTTTTTTAAAAGGTACAAGAAATATAAACTTCTTCAAATTCAATGAAATCAGATGTTTCCTCCAGGTGTATAGCATCATGCGCAGATTCTACACATGTTTCTTTACCAATCCGAATATTGTCCAGTCATCAAAATAGGCCTCCAGAAACTTATGTATAAATTCTTTGAATACTACTACAACCACACAAATGGTAGGGGCATTATTCAATCCAAATGGCATGCTGATGTACTTGAAGGAGCCCCATTCGGTTGCAGAGGTTGTCATGTTGTGGTCTTCAGGTGCACTTCTGATCTGATGGTACCCAAAAATCCATCAGTGAATGAGTACGCTACTTGACCTCCCACGTTATCCAATATTTCATCAAAGAATGGCGTAGGGAAGGGATCATGTATCTAGGCATTGTTGAACTTGTACAGGTATACGTAGATCCTTATATCTCCTTTTGTTTTATTTTCTTGGACTACCATCGGGCTTACCCAGTCAGATTGTTCTACGAGCTCAATGATACCTGTGGCCACCATCTTATCTAATTCCTCCTTGAATTTCTTCTTATATGTAGGGTTTAGTCGATAGGGTCACTGCTTGATAGGACGTGCATCCAGCTTCAAGGTGATCCTCATAACACCCAGATCTCCTACAATTCCCTTGAGCTCAGAGAAATTCATGGGAAATAGATCCCAATATTCAGTCAGCAACTCCACAATATTCCCAATAGTACCTCCGTCCTAGTAATACCCATTTTTTACCAAATTAGGTTGCTCCTCCGTCCCAATGCTGAATTCCTTTAACTTCAATAGCTTGGTGATGTCCACTTTCTGCAATGAGGGTCCTGCGACTGCGCATTCTCCTTTCAATTCTGGGATTGTAATATTCCTCAGATCTTCGTCATTTTCCTCTACTAATAAATTTACATAGCTGAAAATATCTTGCATCTATGTTGGGTATGTGTTATATTCTTTCCACGACTAGCCCCACGTGTTATACGTTGTGCCAGGCATAGCACGAGGGTCACAAGGGAGGAGGCGGCCCCCACTGTTGGGGTCCAAGGCAGCACCCCGACAAAAATTGTTTTAGTGTGCGGACCCACCCATGTTTTGTGCATGAGTTTGCACATGGTTTTGGGGTACGATGGTTTTCGGCCCCTGGTATTTTGTAGATACGGTCAAGGGAACTACGGTTATGTTCTAATCCAAGGTTAATGGATTGGGGTTTATGTATGCTTCGACATGTATATATATGTGTTGTAACACTAAAAGGAATATAATGAACAATCAAGCTGGTCATCCTTATTTGGGATCCAGGGGAAAATCTATGTTTATCTGTTTTATGTTTTATGCTCTTGCTATTGTTTATTTTCTGTTATAAGATTCGTGTGTAGATAATTTCTATTCAAGGTTAAAACCTACATTTGGTATTAGAGTTATTTCGGCTTCAAGGGGATGCCTTTGCTGTTGAGGGTTTTTTGCTCGAGCCTGAGGTAGACCCTCTTCAGTGGGAGATCTGCGAGATTGATTCTTGTGGTGAAAGAACATGGCGAGCGGCGCAAAGATAGAGATCGAGAAATTTAATGGTCAGAGTTTTGAGTTGTGGAAGCTCAAGATGGAGGATCTACTGGTGGATAAATATCAGTGGATTGCAGTAGATCCAGGTACTAAACCAACAACAATGTCAGTTGAAGACTGGAAGAAACTGGATCGGAAGGCTAAGAGCACAATACAGTTGTGTGTCTCAGATTCAGTATTGTTGAATGTATCTGGGGAAGCTACGGAGAAGAATTTGTGGGAAAAACTTGGGACTTTGTACTAATCTAAGTCTCTGGTGAATAAGTTGTTCCTGCAGAAAAAGTTCTATAACCTGAGGATGAAGGATGGAGACTCGATGACAGAGCATCTGAACACCTTCAATACTGTGGTAAGTTAGCTGTCATCTATTGATGTTAAAATCTCAGATGTAGATAAGTGCATCAGTTTTTTGTGTTCTCTACCAGACTTGTGGGATAGTTTGGTTATTACAATAGGTAGCAATACAACTACCTTGAATTTTGATGACATTGTCTCAGCCTTGCTGTCAGAGGAAATGAGATGGAGAAATATGGAGGGCCAGAATGGAGATGCCTTATCTGTATGAGGAAGGTCCCAAAACAGAAACAAGAATAAGGTTTCGAGTGGGAGATCCAAATCTAAAGGGAGATCTAAATCTCCTGGAAAGTTTGTAAAGGTATGCTAGAAATGTGGAAAGGAAGGGCAATACAAAAAGGAGTGCAGATATAAAGCTCCTGAGAAAGGAAAGGGATCTGATGATGCTCCTTCTACAGAGGCAAAAACCACCTCGGATGAAGTTGGGGATGTGTATTTGGCTTCTTCTTCAAATACACATTATGATCATGAGTCATGGTTGATTGACTCAGGTGCATGCTTTAACTTCACTCCCCATAGGGAGTGGTTCTGCGAGTATGAAAAATATGATGGTGATGTCTTCCTAGGGGATGATAGGAAGGCCAAAATCATCGGACGTGGAAAGGTCAAGCTAAAGCTACAAGGTGGAAGGATTAGAACACTTCCTGGTGTTCCACATATTCCTGCATTGGCCAGAAATCTAATTTTTATAAGTAAGATGGATGATGCAGGTGTAAAAACAATGTTCGAGAAAGATGCCTACAAGATGGTTTGGGGAGCATTGGTATTAATGTGGGGAGTTCGGAATGGAAATCTATACAAGCTACAAGGTAGCACTGTTATTGATGGGTGTAATAGTTCTGTGGTTCCTGAAAGTGGAGTGGAAAGCCTAGCTGTCTCTGGAGAAAAGACCATGTTATGGCATCAAAGGCTTGGACATATTGGAGAGAAGGGCCTTTGGATACTACATATAAATGTTATGGTAGAAGGTATGTCTAACTGCTCTTTGGATTTCGATTTCTGTGAACATTGTGTATATGGGAAGCAGAATTGGGTGAGTTTTCCTTCTGGTGCTAAGAGGGCGAACAAGATATTAAAAATTGTGCACAGTGATGTGTTTGGACTTGTGTCAGTTCCATCACTGGGAAATTCTGTGTACTATGTTTCATTCATAGATGACTTCTCAAGGAATACATGGATATATTTCTTGAGGAAGAAATCTGAAGTCTTTGGTAGATTTAAAGAATTTAAGGCTCTGGTGGAAAACCAGACAGAGAAGAAGATAAATGCGCTGAGGATAGATAATGGTGGGGAGTTCTGCAAGAAGGAATCTGAAGAGTTCTGTAAGAAGTGTGGTATATCATGGCAGAATACTACTCCGTACACACCTCAACAAAACGGAGTTGCAGAAATAATGAACAAAATGCTAATGGAAAAGGCAAGAAGCATGCTCAGTGGTACCGGGTTAGGACAAGAATTCTGGGCAGAGGCAGTGGAGACTGCATGTTACTTAGTTAATATATCACCTTCATCAATGTTGGAGGATAAGACTCCACATGAGGTATGGACTGGTAAGAAACCCTCTCTTTCACATCTAAGGGTATTTGGATGGGATGCATATGTACATGTTCCAAAAGAGAAAAGGGACAAGTTGGATCATAAATCTGAAAGGTGCATCTTTATTGGGTATAAGGATGGTTTAAAAGGTTACAAGATTTGGAACCCAGAAACAGGGAAGGTTGCGTACAGCTGAGATGTGGTGTTTAGAGAGGTGAAAGTGTTTTTAAACATGAAATCATACCAAAGGAACTTGTAAAGATAGAGTTTGAGCTAAAGGAGGATGAATCACACTCTACAGCAAAAGAAGATTCAGAAGAAGAGCCACAAACTCCAGCTTTTTATAAGTTCAGTTCGAGAAAGAAGGCAACCAGAAAGGTATAGTCCATCTACTTTTTGTTCAAGTTTTTCCTTAACTGTAACTGATGATGATCCCAGATATGTCAGGGAGGCAGTAGCTTCAGAGGATGGAAAACTCTGGAAGGAGGCCATGGTTGATTAAATGGCATCCTTGCACAAAAATGAGGCATGGGATATGGTGGAGTTGCCGGCTGGAAGGAAACCCATTGGGAGAAAATGGGTGTTTAAGAAGAAGATGAATGTAGAAGGCAAGGTGGAGAAATACAAAGCTCGGTTGGTATCAAAAGGTTATTCCCAAGTGCTAGGAATTGATTTTGGTGATATTTTTTCTCCTGTTGCCAAAGTTACTTCTATTAGATTACTTTTATTTGTTGCTGTTGCATTTGATTTTGAGATAGAACAGATGGATGTGAAGACAACATTTCTTCACGGGGATCTAGAAGAGGAGATCTACATGAAGCAACCTGAAGGCTTTATGGTGAAGGGTAAGAAAGAACTGGTATGCAGGTTGAAGAAGTCTCTGTATGGGTTAAAACAGTCACCAAGGATGTGGTATCATAAATTTGATTCCTATATACGGGGACTTGGCATCACCAGAAGCAAGGAGGATCACTGTGTTTATTTTAAATTAATTGGTGACCATGTTATTTATTTGGTCTTGTATGTGGATGATATGTTTTTGATTGGAAATGACAAAGAAATTATACAAGATTTGAATAACCAACTATTCTCCAAATTCGACATGAAGGATCTTGGTGCTGCAAACTACATTTTGGGCATGGAAATTAAGAGAGATCGGGCAAAGAGGAAGCTTCGGTTAAACCAGAGGAAGCATGTCGAGACTATATTGCAGAGGTTCAATATGCAGGATAGCAAACCGGTGAATGTTCCTATTCCTATAGGTGTAAATATGTCTGCTGAACAGTGTCCCAAGACACATGAAGAAGAGGAGTATATGTCTCGTGTTCCATATGCAAGTGCAGTGGGTAGCCTAATGTATGCAATGGTTTGTATTAGACCAGACATTGCACATGCAGTGGGAGTATTGAGTAGGTTTATGTCAAACCCAGGGAAGGAGCATTGGACAGTAGCGAAGCGAGTTTTCAGATATTTACGTGGCACTAGTGATTATGGCTTGTGCTACCAAGGAAGACCAGGATTGGAAAGAATGTCGGACATTAATGGTTTTGTTGATGCAGACTGGGCTAGAGATCTGGACCAAAGAAGATGTACAAGTGGGTATGTGTTTAACCTATTTGGAGGAGCAGCCAGTTGGATGAGTAAAAGACAGTCTATAGTGGCTCTTTCAACTACAAAGGTAGAATACACAGCAGCCACTCATGTAAGCAAGGAAGTAGTTTGGTTGCAGAGATTGTGTTAAAGTATGGGGTTGGTATAGCAAGCTATAAGGATAGACTGTGATAGCGAAAGTTCAATTTTCTTGGCTAAGAACCCTACTTATCATTCAAAGACAGAGCACATTGATGTTCAATATCACTTTGTTAGAGATATGGTTGAGGCTAAAAGGGTGTTGCTGGTAAAGGTGGACACTTTGAAGAATGTTGTAAATGCATTGACGAAGTCTGTGAGCACTCAAAAGTTCTCTTGGTGTAGAGAAAAAATGGGTGTTGAAGAATTATCCCAATGACTAAGCTCTCCTGTGGCCCCCTGCAGAAAGAAAACAACAAGTGGGGGAATGTTGGGTATGTGTTATATTCTTTCCACAACTAGCCCCACGTGTTGTACATTGCAGCAGGCATAGCACGGGGGTCAAAAGGGAGGAGGCAGTGCCCCAGCGAAAATTGTTTTAGTGTGCGGACCCACTCATAGGTCGACCCACCCATGTTTTGTGCATGAGTTTGCACATGTTTTTGGGGTACGATGGTTTTTGGCCCCTGGTATTTTGTAGATCCGGTCAAGGGAACTACGGTTATGTTCTAATCTAGGGTTAATGGATTGGGGTTTATGTATGCTTCAGCATGTATATATATGTGTTGTAACACTAAAAGGAATATAATGAAAAATCAAGCTAGTCATCCCGATTTGGTATCCAGGGGAAAATCTCTGTGTTTATCTGTTTTATGTTTTATGCTCTTGCTATTGTTTATTTTTTGTTATAAGATTCGTGTGTAGATAATTTCTGTTCAGGGTTAAAACCTACAATCTACGCATCCCAAGCCGATGAAACACATTCCTTCCTAGGAAAATACTCATCAAAGACAAGAGCATCGATATCCTGCAGTGCTTCATCCAATTTCTCCGTCCTTCCAGCTAAGCCGAACTTCACCATGAAATCCTCTGTCATTATATCCGAGTGGTGGGTGAATTGGTGAAGCTCCGCATCTAAATACTAGATGGTGGGGACTGGCCCTAATGAACGAATAAACATACGGACCCACCCATTCTAGGTCATTTCATTCCATACCTCCATCCACATAGCCAAGTGCTTGTATGAATCGCCACATCCCGAAAAGAGCTCCATGGGTGGGTTGACTAGAAGTTCAAAGTATAGGATCATCATTTTTCAACATTCCTCCCAGTCTTGAAAAGCCCCTTTGTGTGTTTCCCACCAATGCACAGAGGTTGCATGCATAGCTAATTCAAGTGCCTAGAATCTTCGTTCCTTAGGTACATATTATTCCAATGCTTTAAGAAATTCCTTAACACTACTAGAAACATTAAATTAAGGTAGTTCTCTTACCTGTGAGGAGATGAAATGGAAGCTCTTTGTCATCTTGATGCAGCGTAGCGCAGATATGTCATGCAACTGGATCTGCCAATTTTCCATCTCACCATACGAATCTGAGAAACACGAGCTGTATTTTTCCCAATTTAACATGCCATCAGTTGTAGGATTGACCCACTCATCATCCCGCGTATTCAGTTTGTAAATATGGTCAACATCCTCCTCATCGCGCACCAGATCTATATATTGTTTGCCTTCTTCGGGATCTAGATGGACTATTACTCGCGCACCATCCTTCTCAAATATCATGCTCCTCCATTTCAGGTTGATGATACCTCCCATGTCAATAGCCCAATCCAATCCTAATAGCATAGGGTAAGGGTATGCATCATCGAAAATATGGATTACTTCAAAATCTGCATATACTTTAACTCCCGCAATGTCTACCACAACCTAAGTCAACCTTCCCAATGGAATGATCTTTTGTTGGTTAGCCATATGTAGTTGAATGGTGGACAATTTGGGTTCTGCCATCCTTTCCCAGGTTTTTTTGGGCAGGAAATTAGCACCAGATCCCATATCCAAGATTATTTGATCCATTTCGTATTCTCCAATCTGCGTAGTCATATGCATCTCCCGGTGAGTCCTCCTCTTGTTTTTATAAATATTGTTTACAACCTTAATCTCCATTCGAGGGGCTTCCTTTTCTTTGCAGTTGTCTATCAATGCTTGGAGATTCACTACTGCCTTCTGGTTGTGCAGTAACTTCATACAGGCTTGAAGAAATGGTTTGACTACTTCGTCAACTTTTGGATCCATGACAACTTTTGATTTTGACACTTCTTCCATAGCAAAATCTCTTCTAGACTCTATAAAAATTTTCTTCTCTTTGTTCAGGTTTAGGCCCTCCTTCTTATCAAATTCCTTTTCGATCTATGATTCTGCAGCAACTTGCTCCACAGGTCCTCCAGTGGCCATACCACTACGCGTTATTTCATTTACACTAGGTCCGTCATTGCACGGCTCAAATTTGACTATTTTCAAGTTTTGCATGGGTGTCTGCTACTCTTCCTGCATCTTTTTTATCACAATGGGACATTCCTCAATTACACAATCAAATTTCCTACACTACCTATGGGGATTTTGTGCAGGGTTAGGGAAATCACATGCATAATGTCCTGGATCTCCATAGTTATAGCAGATCAATTTCCATCTTCCTCGACCTACACCTCCTTCTCTCCCCCCTCCCCTTCCTCTTGTTAGGAATCCTCCATGTCTAGAGAGAAATGTCAGCAAAGAGGTTTTGACCTGCAATCTATAGAGGTTCACATTGTCTATCATCAACTCCTACGTCCGACAGTGGAGTTCATCATGAACAACGAAGGAGAAGAATCTTCAATATTGTTGCTTCAATTCTGGTAAAGGCTCCCAATAGTGGGCACTGGCCAGTATCATGTTGGCCAGCTACTCGGCAATAAGTGCACCATAGGGTGGGGTTGCTAGGCCCCACACTCTCCCTAGGGCATAGTGGATTTGGTCCTCCAGCTCGCAAGTAATCCGTAAATAAAGGGCACTGATATTTGATGTGCCCTGATCCTTTGCAATGAATGCACCAGAAATCTGCGCCAACCTTTTTACCCTTGTCTCTTTGTAGGTTCTGTATCTCTAAGTGCATAGCTTCCAACTGACTTTGGATTTGTAGAGACCCAAGGGGAATATCATCTCTAGGTGTAGCCTCCAACTTTATAATGATATCCAAGGCTTCAGCCCGAGTAGAAAGATTCTAATATCCGATAGGACCACATAGATGGGGTAACAACATGGTGATGAACCATTCCTTATGCTAGTCATCATCATAAACAAATCATACATCACTGATATTTTTCTTCAATCGTTTATCGGCTTCCTGAACTGATCCTTTTGCTCCTTGCTTGAAATATTTTAGCTCTACCACTACGTGTGCATAGGACTTTGACTTTTTGAACTGCTTATTTAGTTCCTTCTTGATATCAATGATAGTAGGAGAGGCATTTTGTTTCAGATATCTCATAATCCAGTCTAGTGTGTGACCTTTGAAAGCCATGACCTGCTTTGATCTTTTCACAACATCAGTATTAACATTTTTCACAATCCATAATGCATCCGCTACAAACCAGAACGTATCCATGTACGTATCCCTAGCACCCCTAAAGGTGGGAAGATTCATGTGCATGAGACATATCATCTGTAGGTGGGGGTGGGGGCAGGGTAGGAGATGTCCGAGTCCTACACGAATTTGAATATGGCATAGAAGGAGGGCTACCTACAGTGTGTGTAGCCTCAATTTCTTCCAAATTCAGTGAATCCCTCAAAGGGCTATATGCATATCTTTCCCCTCTCTAATTGATCTGAGAATACGTCCTGCTGCGTGTGGTGCTTTCAATCTGTTCGCAGTTCATTCTCTCAGCGTGGCTGCACAAAACACCTTTTTCGATCAATAGCATCTTAATAAAAAAGGGCAATGTTTGCAAGAATTTACCTCTCAAACCTTTGAAAAATCTTCTCTCAGCTTCAGAGTATGACATGAACTAATCTATGCAAAATATGTCACAAATCCACCCAAGACACTATCAACCGAGTGATCTACAATCCAGGAGATTTTGCTATCAGTCTTTTCCAATTGTTGGATCAATTCAAGGGTCCACTGCGTAACCCTGTCATCCTTCCAAGAGGTTTGGAACTCCACTAATCGCAACAGCCACTCCTGCAAATCGTGCGTAAACATGATGAAAAATATCTTGTGCACCTCTATGAAGATATACTTATGCTTCCATTTTTTAGTAGACAACATATTACTTCTATTTTCTTTCAGGGAAAACTCCTAAATCTTCATTTCGAACAACTCATATATTTCAGATTTTTTTGGGTTTCACAAACCCCGACGCATCACCTGGAATCTCTCTTGAAATTCTCCTGGTCTTGGCAATAGAACCATTTGTTGGTTTGAGGGGACTTCGCCTAGGTTCAGATTGGAGGTTAACCAATAAACCCCTGTACTAATGGCCCTTTTGGCAATGAACTACTTGCACAGGTCAAGGTCTCACCCGAAGTAGTATGGGAGGGTGCTGGAACCAGGTTTCCACACCACGAGAGAAATATTTTAATGTTGTGGTTGCCTTGAGACCTTGAACATGTCTACGTAGAGAAAGCCCTAACTAGAACCCCTTAACCCTATAACTCAACAGAATCACTTGCGCAGAACTCGTAAGCCACAAGATAATCAATTAATAAGATAAATATAACCCAATATCACTAGATCTATGCATTCATCATTATTTTAAGCATCTAATATATGTGCTCAATCAATCTACTAACAATATTCACTATCACAGAAATAAATTAGTCATAACATGCTACAAAAATCATAATAGATCACAGAGATATTTAATGTTAGCAAAATTTCCTTATATTAATCAAACAGTTCAGGTTCCTCTTACAAACTCTTTCACATACTCGTGCACATAGCCAACGGGGTCCATACTCAGCCGAACTTAGGGTCTCCACATGCACAACCAAAAGGATCCCTTACCCAGAGAATTCCGCACAAAAACCTCAGAGGAGATCTATCATGAACCAATTTACCAGAACACTTACTAGAACTAACTCTTCGACTCATTTTAGATTCGTACTTATACTTTTAGCTTGCACTATACTAGGGTCCGTAAAACATCGCTTGTGACCCCTAGATCTACCCTTTGATCCCATTACAATGCATGAGGGACTTTGACCCACCCAAAATTCCCTTAACTTTTTCTGCGCATGACTAAACTACTCAAATTATTCCAAAAATATATCCAAAATTACCTTCAGGGGGGCCCACTCCAACACCTAGCATAGGAATGGTGCGACTGAGCTGAAAGGTTTTCACAGGTGCATAGGATGGATTTGTACATGTGGGGGAAAGGTAGATTAGGGCTAGAGAAATTGGAGAAAAGGCCAACATTGGAGGTCTAAAATCATCAAGAAACTTATGTTTTTTCAGTTCTTCATTATGTTACACTCATCTATCAATTCAATGGGTTTTGGCCCAAACCATATGCTTTACATTAGTGGATGTACACCTCGTGGTAAAAATTTTGTGATGTTTACCTATGTTGTAAAGTTTTTTTCATTGTAAAATTTGTATGAAAGGAAGATCTAGAAAATGCAATACAGCAAGGACCTTGGTTTTGGGAAAGTGTTGGGCTCTATATGACCCTTTGTTTCCCTGAATTTGACCCTGTACTGATGGTGGTGTCAAAAACACCAGTGTGGGTGAGGATACCAAACCTCCCACAACCAATTTTGCATCATCAAGTCTTGGAAGATATAGGGAATTCTTTGGGGACTTACAAAAAAAAAATAATGATCGGATAAAACATGGTTTTCTTACCCTTGCTCGGATTTGTATAGAGATAAATTTGAGCAAAGGCTTATGAGATAGAAGACGACTGAAAAATGGAAAATATGAATGGAACCAAATTCGGTATTATAAAACAAAACATTTAGATGGTTCACTTCTTTTAAAACATGTCACCTAGAATACTCATTTCCACAGGCCAAAAACCACCCGAAGAAGAAAAAGGGGAAAGATGGAAAGAAGAAAGGATCGAAGCACATTGAATTTGTAGTATTAGAGTAGGAAGATAATCCAGGAGGATCTTGCATCAGTGCATATCGACAGTGAAGTCCAATTCATCTTCAGTTTCTCCAATGTTTCAGATGAAAGAGAAATAATTTGATTTACTCATGGTGTTGGTTACGTCATCATTAAGTCTTCATCATCTATGGTGTACGTGTCAAAGGGTGGAAATATCTCATGATGCCATTATGTAACTAAAGGTCAAATTCCTAAGTGGTAAAATATATGCTAAGGTTGTGTATGACATGTTACAAAACTATGGTGAAAAGACCTAGCACTAAACCTATGTTCCTAATCCTAATCCTAAAGGCTAAATACCTATCACAAATTACATGGCATTAGGCTATGAATTTTTAGACCTATGTTAAAAGCCAAAGTTATTAAACCTTTCTAACATATATGTTAAAACTATGGTATAAAGCATATATCACTTAAATCGTCGGGAGTTGCAGCATGTGAACGCAATTAGTGGAAGTTAACAACAAGTTTTACCATGTAGTTTTCGAAAATTCACCACATAGAAGATGACAGGTGCAACATGTGAACAGTCCACAAGCCACAGTGGAACTGTCAGCAGAACTAATGGAGCCTAACCACCAGGTGGAAGTCAATCATCAGACCGTCAAAAAACCTATCAAATATAGTCAGTTGTTCTTTGTCGTTCACAGACCGTCACGATTAGGTTTATCATATAGTTTTATTTTAGGTTTGTATTTCTTGAACGCAGTATGTTATTTTTTTCCATGTAACCTAATATCCTAGGTGTATGAATTATATTGCACCGAGAGCTCATGCCCCGTTTAATGTAAAATCATATGCCAATTTTGGACCAGAGAGTTTGAGTTTGAAATTGTACCTGCATTATAAAAAAACCACCATTTCTCATGATGAAAGAAAGAGTGTTTTTGGAGGCTTGCATTTAGATTTTGTAAGAGAGAGGTAGTTTTGTCTTCAATGTATCTTGTTCATCTGGAGGTGGAATTGGGAATAGAGACCAGAGGTTCCTGTGATCACATTCAGTCTTGTGTATTTCTATGTAAAGACTTGTTGGGATCAATCCTTAATAAAACATACACCCATCTTGAACGCAGACTCGGAGACATAGTCCACCAAGGATGAACTTCATAATCAATGTTTTTTGTCTTCTCCCTCTGTTCTTCGCTGAAATTCATGTTTAATATGCTTCTTAAGTTCTGTTTTAAGTCATAAAATCAATAGCTTTCCTTCAGTATTCCACACTAAGAGATCAAGTTAAGAATCAATTCATTATTGGAAAATATTTAGTTCTACTTCAATATTATTTCATATCTATTTTAGATCCTATATTTTGGTATCAGAGAAGGTTGTATTTTGTAGGATTTTTTTACAGTGAATTTTAACCAGTTCTAGGTTGTGACTTGGAGAAGGAACACTCGAGGAGATCGACCTAGAAGTTGGAACGAGGAAAGTCACTCAACAATCGACAATGGAAGGACCCAATGTAAGCGAAAGTCCTAAGGTTAAGGTTGTGGGTGAAGAACACATTCAATTTTTTTTTTTGAATATACAGCAGATGTTGGGATAACATAACAAATATAAGAGTATGATAGATGCAACTTCTTCTTCAAAGGAAACCAATAACCACAAGGGAAAAGGAAAAGCTTATAAAGCTCCTTCTCCTCCATCATCTTCATCATCATCATCATCTTCTTATTCTTCTAGTTCAGATTCTAAAACAAAACAGAAACCTTAGAAATCATCTCTTCTGAAACTTGATGTAAAATTTGAACTACCTATTTATGATGGCCAAATGAATCATGAAAATCTAGATAACTGGATTAAACAGTTAGAAGTGTATTGTAGAATTCAAAACATTTATGATGAAATAATAAAAATTTCTTTAAATACACTTAGAATGGGGGGATAAACTTTAATATGGTGGGAAAGTAAAACTCAAGTAGATTTAAAGTGGAAAGTTAAATTCAACTCTTCATTGTCTAAGTTTTTAAAATCTCTCAGGAAGCAATTCTATCCTTCGAGATACATGCAGCAAGTTGTTATTGATTGGAATAATTTGAGGCAAGGCAAAGGGAATAATGTTCAAGAGTTTACTCAAGAATTTAGGAAGAAATATTTGGCACCTGGTATTCCATTGGATGTACATGAAACTTTATTAAATTACAATGGAAGTTTACATTCATATTTACAACATACGTTATTGAGGTTTAATCCTAATGAATTTGATGAAGTGTGCGTTGAAGCCATACATATTGAATTAGGTGCCACAACATTCAGGTTTACAAAGAAAGCATCCAAACAGTTAGAAATAAAGGATTCCAAAGATACTAAGAGCAAGAGCAGTTCGAAGGTAAAGAAAACAGTGAAGGCTCAGAAGGAAGGAGAAATACCTACTTGTTATCACTGCCAGAGGCTCAGACATGATGAAGCCAAATGTTGGAAACCTTAGCCAGAATTCAAACCAAAGAAGTTCCAGAAAAAAAAAGGTGAAAAGAAGGCTAACACAATAATCCTACAAGACTTGGGCTCTGATTCAGGTGATGAAAGGAAAATAACTACAATTGCCTCGACAAGTAAAGGTTCTAACGCTAGTTCAAGTTCTAGTACTTCTACATCTTCTTCAAACATAATTCTTTTGGATGAGGATAAAAAAGTTGAATAATTTCACATAAGAGTAACTTCTAAGCACACCAAAGTAAATACAATGTTTGACAATGGAGCACAGGAAAAATGATGTAGGAGTATCCAAATTTAGCTAGCAATGTGATTGTGTGTTCACATGTTGTGGTTAACAAGAGGTGAAAAAAAAAATTGATTATTAATATTTTATTTTAGCTTTAATTGTAAGAAATTAGGTTTTTTTTATTTCCTAACTTAAATAGGAATAAAATAGAGAATTGGTTCTCTTTGCATGGAGATCAAACCAACTAGATTAGATCATTAAGATAGGATGGAATTAGAGTGTTAGAGTGGTTCAACAGAGAGCTAATAAAAGACAAGAGAACCAATTTTAGGTATATATAAGTGTGAAAGTAATGTGATAAAAAAAATTGTGAAGTATGGATAGGTGTGAGAGAGGTGTGAAAGAGGAGTGGACAAAGAGGAGAAGAAATGTAAAATTCAACAATCAAGGGTTCGACTTTGTATATTTTTCACTACTTGTTAATTCCAAGTGTATTTGTATTTCAATTCTTTTGTCTATGTTAAACTGTAACATTTTATTTCTATATTTAGTTGACTATCGCAATGATCACACAATGCATTTAGGGAATGCTGATTGGCATGAGAACAATAAAGACATAGTCAGACTATTAGATTTGGAATAGATCAACGGTGGAGATTACATCACATAAGATAGGGAGAACCCATTATGGTAAATGTTAAAAAGTGCGAAGTGCGAAATCGCGAAATTCAGAAACCACAAATATTGTTAAACTGTTAAAGTTGTTAAGTTGCAGGGAGGTAAGCTATAAAAGTTGTGAAGTGTGATCTTCCATGATTAGGATTTCTTGTGTGGGCCAATAAACTATAGGCTCCGCATGTACTCTGAAAATTTGTAGCTTTGCTGCATCATTTGGTATTGGAGCAGAAGCTGAGTTCTATTCTCAAGGATTGTAGCGAATACTCCACCCAGGAGAGGAGCTCGCATAGGTTGGGGAGGACCTATATCCAATGCATTTTTTCTAGAAGATATTCGACACCTTCGTACAATGATGGAGCCAATGCATATTTCTCAGAGGAAAGCACCTGATGAAGGAGATGTCAGCTCAACTGAGGAATGTTCTGAGGAATAAGAAGAGGAAGAAAATGAGGCATCTAAAGTTTTCAATATATTGGCAAAGGTTAGTTGAAAAACAAGAGTGGAGATTCATTCATATGAGGGGAACCTTAATGTGGACAAGAAGATGGATTGGATTAGTTCAGTAGATAAGTATTTTGACTTGGAAGAGGTTGAAGATAAGAAGAAGTTAAAGTTTGCAGCTACCAAGTTGAAGGGACATGCATCTATCTCGTGGGATGAAAAAAAACATCCAGGGAAAGAATTGGAAAGACTAAAATCAAGCAATAGGATAAAATGGTAAAAATATTGAAGAATACGTTTATGCCAAAATACTATTAGTTGAATCTTTTCAAACAGTTGCTAAATTTGAGGTAGAAAGGAATGAGTGTCAAGGAGTATACAAAGGAGTTTTACAAGTTGAGCATTAGAGAAGGACATGCTGAAGATGATATAGAGAAAGTAGCCAGATACATCAATGGTTTAAGGTATGACATACAAGATGAAATCAGTTTGTTGAGTCTGAAGACAATTTAGGATGCCTACCAAGCATCTTTGAAGGCAGAGGAGAAAATGTTCAGGAAGGAAAGTTAGAAGAATAGATGTAAAAGTCGAGCAAGAGGAAGAGGAACTTTCAAATTAAGATTTCAACACTGTCAGAATGAATTAGGAGGTTTCAGTAGAATACCATAGTAGAGAGGAGACTTTGGTAGAGGGATATTTTCACCCCGAGGTAGAGGCCGAGGAAGAGAAATTTGGTTTTAGACATGTGGAGAATGGGGACAAATATCATGGGATTTTCCTCATAACAAACCAACAAATTAGAGGAATGTGAATGTAGCTGAGGCAAAGGAAAAAATTCCCCAAGTCACAGGAAAAGAAGAGCCACCTAAGGCAAGAGAGTCTATATTGCTAAAAAGAGTATTTCTTAAGGTAGAGAAGGAAGAAAATGAGCCAGTGTAAAGGAAGATCTTATTCAGGACTGTGTGCAAATCAAAAGAAAAATGCTGCAAAGTTGTGATTGACAATGGAAGCACTGATAATATTGTTTCCACAAAGATGGTTGAAAAATTGCAGTTGCTTAAGATGGTACACCCTATTCCCTACAGAGGGTCCTAGATATAGAAGGGACATCATATTTTAGTGACAAAACAATGCAAAGTAGAGATACATATAGGTACATATAAGGATGCCATATTGTGTGATGTAATGCCAATGGACATGTGCCATGTATTACTGGGAAGGCCTTGGAAATTTGACAGAAAATCCATTCATGATGGAAAAAGGAATACCTATACCATAGAGGAGAATGGAAAGGAGAACACACTGCTGCCTTTGAAGGATGAAGAAGAAAAAGATGCAACTACAAATAATGTTATGTTTAATATTAGTGGAAAGGAATTGTTGCAATAAGTCAAGAAGGAGAAAGAAATGCATTTTGATGTTGTGGGTAAACCCAACATAATTCTGACTTCTACTAATTTAGACAATCTTCCTGTGGAAATTAAAAATATGTTAGATGATTATGCTGATGTAGTTGTTGATGAATTACGAAGTAAATTTCCACCAATTAGAAGTATCAGTCATCACATAGATTTAATACCTGGTGCAAGTTTACCAAACAAAACAACATATAAAATGATCCCTCAGGAGAATGAAGAAGTTGGAAGACAGGTATAGGAGTTGTTAGATAAAGGACTGATGAAAGAAAGCCTTAGCCCATATGCAGTACTAGATGTGCTTAGTCCAAAGAAATGGGGTAAATGACACATGTGTACTGATTCCAGATCCATAAAAAAGATCACCATCAGTCAAAGTAATGAAGAGCATTTGGATCATGTTAAGCAAGTGTTAAATACTTTGTAAAAGGAGAATTTGTTTATAAATTTGAATAAGTTTAGTATTATGAAGAAGGAGCTAATTTACTTTTGATTTATAGTCTCAGAAGAAGACTTGATGATGGACCCCCAAAAGATCCATGTAATAGTGGATTGGCCAACTCTGAGAAGTGTATTTGATGTAAGGAGTTTTCATGGTCTTGAAATGTTTTATAGAAATTTTGTAAGAAGGTTTTAGTGAGATCCGTGGAATCAATAGTTGAAACAATAAAGGAGAGAAACCAACCATTTAAGTGGACATAAGCAGCAGATCAAAATTTCAAGTTTTTGATAAAGAATATCACTAAAAGGCTTGTTTTGGCCTTGGAAAATTTTGATAAAATATTCCAAGTTGAAAGTGATTCTAGTGGGATAGAAATTGGAGCTGCCTTGAGTCAAGAGCAGAAACTGATGGCTTATTTCAGTGAAAATTTAAATGAGGTCAAGAAGAAGTATTCATCCTATGATAAGGTGTTTTATGTTATTGTGCAACCTTTAAATAAATGGAGGAACTATTTGCTGCCCAAAGAGTTTGTGTTGTAGTGTGATAGCCATGCATTGTAGTTCATAAATAATCAGTTGAAGTTGAACCAAAATCATGCTAAGTGGGTGGATTTTTTGCAGAGTTTTAGTTTTGTAATGAACCACAAAAGTGGTAAGGCAAACAAATTTGCTTATTCTTAGAGCAGAGTAAATTTGATTATGTAGGAATTGAATATTGGAAATTTGGGGTTTGAACAAATGATTGATATGTGTGAGGAAGACACATATTTTAAACAAATATATGCACCTGTTAAAAATTATGTGATTCATAATAGAATCCAGTGGTTTGATTACCACTTTTAGGAGGATTGTTGTTCAAGAATGATAAAATATGTATACCTAAGTGCTCCATGAGATAAATTTGATTAAAGAAAAACATAGTGGAGGACTATCTGGAAACTTTGGACAAGACAAAACAATTTCTCAAGTAAGTGATTTTTATTATTTTCCAAAAATGAAAGTTGATATCAAAATTTTTGTTGAGAAGTCTAGGATTTGTCAACATACCAAAGGAAGAAGCCAAAATACTGGATTATATCAGCCATTTCTAATACCCAATAGACCTTGGGATGCTTTCAACATGAATTTTGTTTTAGGTTTTCCGAAGACTCAAAGAGGACATGATTCTATCTATATTTTCGTAGATAGGTTTTTTAAAATGGCTTATTTAATTCCTTGTAAGAAAACTAGTGATGCAACTCACATTGCTAATTTGTTTTTCTCTGAAGTTATAAGATTACATGGAATTCCTGTGAGTATTGTTTCAGACAAAGATACAAAGTTCGTAGGACATTTCTAGAGGACTCTATGGAAGAAGCTAGGTACAAACCCCAGTTTTAGTTCATCCTATCATCCTCAGATGGATGAGTAAACTGAAGTGGTGAACAAGAAATTGGGAAACATATTAAGGAGATTGTTTTCCAAAAATCCAAAGCAATGGGGCTTAGCACTTGCTCAAGTTGAATTTTCCTATAATGATACTCCTAATCGGAGTACCGGGATGAGTCCATTTCAGATTGTTTTTGGAATGCATCCAATAGGTGTGTATGAACTTAGGGATTTGAGAAAAAAAGAGACAATGGGTGCAAAGGATGAAAAATTTGTAGAACATATACATAAGTCGCAGGAAGATGTCAAGCATAAATTATAGAAAAATACTCAAAAGTATAAACAAAGGGTCGATATGAAGGGGACTGAAAGGGAGTTTCAAGTAGATGATTTAGTCCTAGTTTATTTGAGAAAGGAAAGGTTTCCGGTTGGGACCTATAACAAACTAAAAATGAAAAAGATAGGTCCATGCAAAATTTTGAGGAAGTTTTCCTCAAATGCATATAAAATTGGGTTACTAGCAGGAATTGGGATACCATCCATCTTTAATGTTGCAAATTTGTGCCCATACAAAGGAACAAAGGAAGAACTACAAGAAGAACTTACCAAAGAGGAGGACCAGACTTTGACTTGGAAGGAAAAAATGCCGAAGACAATAAAGAATGAAGTGGAAACCATTCTGGAGAAAAGAGCAACAAATAAGACCAGAGGATAGAGCTATTATCAGTATCTAGTCCAATGGAAAGGAAAACTAGTGGAAGATGCCAATTGGGTGACAACAAACAAGTTACAGAAGTCTAATGTGGATCCTGAAACATTGATGGATCAATATTTTTCTTCCCTGAGAGTCTGATGTAGGAGCATCCGAATTTATCTAGCAATGCTACTGTGCGTTCACATGTTGTGGCTAATAAGAGGTGAAAAAAAAGGATTACTACTATTTTTATTTTAACTTTAATTGTAAGAAGTTAGTTTTTTTTTTTTTCCTAACTTAAATAGGAATAAAATAGAAAATTGGTTCTCCCTGTGAGGAGATCAAATGAAGTAGATTAGATCATTAAGATAAGATGGAAATATTTTGTTAGAGTGGTTCAACAGAGAGATAATAAAAGACAAGAGAACCGCTTTTATTTATATATAAACATGAAAGAGATGTGATAAAAAAAGGTGTGAATTGTGGAGAGGTGTGATAGAGGAGTGGACAAAGATGAGAAACAATGTAAAATTTAGCCATCAAGGGCTCGACTCTATATATTTTTCGCTACCTATTAATTCCAAGTGTATTTTTATTTCAATTCTTCTGTATGTGTTAAACTGTCACATTTTATTTCTTTATTGAGTTGGATATTGCAATGATCATACAACGCATTCGGAGAAGGCTGATTAGCGGTGTGAACAAAAAAGAAACAGTGGGACCGTTAGATTTGGCATATATCAACAGTGGAGATTACATCGCAATCCAGTGAGGTTTCATACATCGGAAATTTTTGTGTTTATCGTTAAGAATTCACACGATAAGTTATTTAAGTTGTGATGCGAACCACATCGCATATCGCATAAGATAGGGAGAACCCATTAAGGTAAATTTTTAAAAGTACGAAGTGCAAAATCGTGAAATCGAAAATATTTTTAAATTCTTAAAGTTTTTAAGTTGCAGGGAGGTAAGTTATAAAAGTTGCAATGTATGATCCACCATGATTAGTATTTCTTGTGTGGGCCAATAAACCATAGGATCCTTGCGTACTCTAATTTTTTTTAGCTTTGCCACATCACAAAATTAGTATCTAAATAATTAGTTAAGAAATTGGGTTTGGAGACCCAGAATCATCCAAGAACATACCCATTAGGTTGGCTACAATAACAGAATCAGATTAATTTCATAAAGCACTGTCGTTTAAATTTTACATGACAGCTAATTACATTGATGAAGTGGATTTAGATGTGATTCCATTAGACATATGTGTAGTAGTGATAGGAAGTCCTTATCTCTATGACCGTGATGTTGTGTTTCAGAGGAAAGAGCATAAATATCACCTTAATAAATATGCAATTGAATACATTTTTCAGGCACATAAAACCAAAAAACACTTGGATATAGTTACTGCTAATAAGATGAAGAGACTAATAAGTTCAAGTAAGAGATATGTACTCATGGTTGTAAAATAAGAACCTGATGCTTGTTCAGGTTGTGAATCTCAATTTAAAGATAGTTTGGTTAAAGTGGTAGATTAGTTTCTAAGTGTATTTAAAGAACCAAAACATTTGCCTCCGAAACGAGAAATAAAACATGAGATACAATTTATGTGTGATGCCCCTCTTCCTAATGTCGAAATATATCGCATATCAGTCATAGAGAGCAAATAAAAAAATTAAAAAATCCAAGATATAGTTGAAAAAGGCTTCATTCAACTCGGTTCATCTCCATGTGGTTCACCCATAATTTTGATTCCTAATAAAGGCGAGACATGGAGAATGCGTGTAGACTTTAGGGCCTTAAATAAAACTACAATCAAGAACACGTATCCTCTTCCCGGGATAGATGATTTACTTGATCAATTGAAAAATGTTGTCTATTTCACTAAGTTGGATTTGTGTAGTGGGTATCATAAAAATCACATTGCAGAAAATGACATATGGAAAACTACATTTTAAACTAAGCAGGGGCTATTTGAATGGTTAGTCATGACTTTTGGTTTTTGTAATGCTCCAGAAACTTTCATGCGGGCTATGAATGATTTATTCCATCCATACATTGATAAATTTTTCATAATCTACTTAGATTATATCTTGATTTTCAGTTCTGGTATGGAAGAGCATGTTAGGCATGTTAAACAGGTTTTTGAACTATTGCAAAGGGAAAAGTTCTAACTTAAACTGTTCAAATGTGAGTTTCAGAAAAGTTCACTGATTTACCTTGGTTACATAGTTGGAGGTGGTCATTTGAAAATAGATCCAGCTAAAATCGATGTGATTGTTAAGTGGCCAAGACCACATAATGTGATTGAAGTTAGGAGTTTTCTAGGTGCATTTCAATATTGGAGAAAATTCATTTCTCATTTTTATTTGATTGCGTCACTGTTGCATGATTTAACAATTTCTAAAGTTTCCTTTAAGTGGGCAGGGAAACAACAAAAAACTTTTGATACAGCTAAGCCAAAAAATTTCACAATACCATTCTTAGCTTTACCAGATCTTGAACAAGTGTTCAAAATTGAAACAAATGCTAGTGGTTATGCAATGGGTGCAGTTTTAGTTCAAAAAGGGAAACCTATTTGTTTTCATTTAGAAACTTTTTCTAAGGGAGTTTGAAATTATCTGACATATGATAAAGAACTGTTTTCATTAGTTGAAAGTGTTAAGAAATGGAAACACTACTTTATGGGTAAGGAAACAGTGATTCACGCAGGTCATCAGCCGCTTAACTACCTTCAATCTTAGACTAAGTTGCAACAATCTCACCATTACATATGGATGGGATTCCTTCAGATATTTCAATTAGTAATTAAGTACAAGAAAGGTGTAACAAACAAACTATCCAATATGTTGTCTAAACCATCTTTGAATGCTCAGTAGTGCTGGAGAATATTTCTTTAAAATTTGAAATTTATTTAGAACAATATAGTACAGATGTTGATTTCAAATATATTTATGAATCACTACCTCATGGTACTTAGGTGGAAGAAGTCAATTTTCATTTTCATGACAGGTTGTTATATCGTTCGAGTAATTTGTGCATAGCACAAACAAAAAGGACACATGTTATTCGAGAAGCACATTATTTCAGGACATTTTAACATAATCAAGACAATGGCACAAATTCAAAGGTATTGCTACTGCCCTCGCATGTATGAGATAGTTGTTAAGTAGATTAATGGATGTGTTATGGGTTCTACAGCCAAGCCAAGCAATCGAAATATTGGTTTATATATGCTACTTCTAGTTCCTTCACGACCATGAGACAACATTTCCATGGAATTTTTTGGAGGAATTCCTATGTCCAGGAGAGGGCATGATTACATGTATGTCATGGTTGATCGTTTCAGCAATATGTGCATTCTTGTTCCATGGAAAAATCATGTGGCTGTTGAAGAGATTGCACAAATGTTCTTTAAAGATGTATGGGTTCTTTTTGGGTTACCTATTTCAATTATTTCTAATCGAGACACTCATTTTGTAGGAGAGTATTGGTCCACTTTATGGTGAATCATGGACACAAAGCTGAAGAAGAGCACATCTTTTCATCCACAGAAAGACGGGAAGACATAAGTGGTGAACATGATAGTGATACATATTATCCAAGGTTACTGCATCAAACATCCTAAGTTGTGGGATGAATGTTTACCTTATGTGCATCATGCTTATAATCAAGCCTTACATTCTTTGACTTATCGATCACCATTTGAAACATGTTTTGGGCATCTACCAAAATCACCAATGGACTTCATGTTTGGTGAAGAAGATAAAGTGGATGGACACGACGATTCAAATAAAGAAGTTAAGTTCATTCAACAGATACAACAAATACATGAAGCAGTGAAGGATCAATTATAAAAGAGTCAGACCAAGTACAAAATGAACCATGAAAATAATTGAGTGGATCATCATTTTCAGGTCAGTGATCAGGTACACCTGTATATCCGTAAAGACAAGTTGAAAGGTGAAGGTAAGAAACTAAAACCCATAAGGTATGGTCATTTCAAGATTGTGGAAAATATTGGAAATAACGAATTCTGGTTAGATTTACCTCCTTACATGCGTATTTATTTAGTTGTAAATGTAGAAAATTTGAAGTTGTATGAACCTCTGATGACAATTGATCTAGAGGAAGATATATAGAATCATTTTTTTATGATTTGGCACCTGAGTATATGAATGAGCTGCAGGAAGGTACAATATTGGATAGCAAGCTTCACACTTGATGGTGTGGATATGTTGAATATCTTCGAGTGGGACTCAAAGGCCTTAACCCAAACAAGGAGAGATGGATGGAGATAGGAAGAGTGAGGGAGTTTTACCCTCACCTGATATGTGCTTAAATCAAAATTTTGTTCGTGCAAAAGCTTTCAGGTGGAGAGAATTGATCTAGGAGGATATTGCATCAGTGCAGATTGACAGTGAAGTCCATTTCATCTTCAGTTTCTCGAGTGTTATGGATGAAAGTGAAAGTCTTAGATTTATTCATGGTGTTGGTTACTTCATGGTTAAGTCTTCATCATTTATGGTGTACGTGTTAAAGGGTGGCAAGATATCATGATGTCATTATGTAACTAAAGGTAAAATTCCTAAGTGGTAAAATCTATGGTAAGGTGGTGTATGACATGTTACAAAACTATGGTGAAAAGACCTAGCACTAAACCTATGGTCCTAATCCTAATCCTAGAGAATAAATACCTACTGAAAATGACATGGTGTGAAACTATGGAAGTTTTAGACCTATGTTAAAAATGCAAGTGATTAAACCTTTGTGAAACATATGTTAAAACTATGGTATAAAACATATATCAGTTAAAACCTTGGAAGAGATCGCAATAGAGAAGACCATCATGAGTTGCAGCATGTGAATGCAGTCAGCGGAATTCAACATTAAGTTTTATCGCATATTTTCAGAACTTAACCGTGCAGAATACCATAAGTGCAACATGTGAACAGTCCACAGGCCATAGCGAAACTATCAACAGAACCAACAGAGCCTAACCACTAGGTGGCAGTTAGTCATCAGACCGTCCAAACACCTGTCACATACAGTCAGTTGTTCTCCACTATTTGCAGACCGTCGGGGTTAAGTTTATCACATATTTTTATTTTGGGTTTTTATTTTTTAAATGCGATATCCTATTTTGGTCCATGTAACCTAATCTCCTAGGTGTATGAATTCTATTGCGCTGAGACCTCATGCTCCATTAAATGTAAAACCATATGCTAATTTTGGACCAGAGAGTTTGAGTCTGAACCTAAATGTACATTATAAAAAAACCACCATTTCTCATGATGAAAGAAAGAGTTTTTTTGGAGGCTTGTATTCAGATTCTATAAGAGAGGTAGTTTTTTTTCAATGTATCTTGGTCGTCCGTAGGTGGAATTGGGAACCAAGACAAGCGTGGGAAGGCTAGGAGTGAGAGATTTTTATTGACACCAAAGGTACTTGCAGACACATTCAGTCTATTGTATTTTTGTGTAAATAATTCCTTGGATCAGTCCTTAATACAACAGAGGCCCATCTTGAAAGCAGATACGGAGACATAGTCCAACAGGGACGAACTTCATAATGAATGTTTGTTGTCTTCTATCTCTATTATTTGCTATAAATTCATGTTTATATTCTTCTTAAATTCGGGTTTAAGTCATCAAATCAAATTTTTTCCTTTAGTCTTCCACACTAGGTGATCGATTTAACAATCAATTCACCATTGGAAAATATTTTGTTCTACTTCAGTATTATTTCAGATCAAAAGCTCAGGAAGATATCCATTCTCAATATAGTAAGGATAGACATATCATGGAAAGCACTTACGAGGTAGAACAAACTGACCATGATGAGGAGAGGACTCAAGAAGGAATTCCTTCAACATATATGGTAAGACAAGGAAATGGGGCTCGAGGAACAAAGACAACTAATGAATCGAAAAATTCAAATTCAAAAAAATACCAATCCCAAGCAGAGTCGGTTTTGGATCTGGAAATCATTCCGGTGGAATCTTCGGGTGGTAACTGGAAAAAAGTGCATATGAAGAAAAGGAAAAAAATGAATCTTCATGATTATTAAAAGTGACAATTTCTTTGTTTTTTTCTATTTTCTAGTTATGTTTTTGTCCCAAGATTTTGGTCTTGGATTTTGTTGGAAGGATTTAGACCTCTGAAAAATATAATTTTGTTTATTTATAATAGAATTAAGATTCTTTTTAGGGATAAAAATAACTCCTCAAACATTATTACCAATCCCGTTTATATTCTTTTAAATTATCTTAAATTGTTAGGATACATATTATTACTGTCCACCACGGATGCCATGCTAATTATGGTGTTTCCTTACCTTTCCTACAATATTAAATTAATTTTGTCCCTTAACTTTTATAGTCACACTAATATAATGTGAAGCAATTAAGTGAGGCTAAACAATCACAAGGAGCCTATTTCCAACACCTAAAGAAAGTACTACATGCATATGTCTATATTTTAAAGTTCTTCATAATAATATATTAACACATATTAATGAACTATTATATCAACTTTCGTTTATTTGATTTGAGCTATAAATAAAGGAAACATATTCAAAACCAATAATAAATATGACTTTAATTCAAAAAATATGTTAATAAGTATTTTTTTTTAAACACTTTAGTATTTTTTATAATTTTCTTCTATTTTATAATTAATTACTCACGAAATTTGTAAATCATTTTCATTGACGTGGAATAAGGAAGAGAGAATGTAGTCAATGAAAGAGGGATTGAAAGAATGCTCTCACTCCCCTAAAAGAATCAGAAGGAAAACAACATCTTGTTTCTCTAGACTGCACATCTTTAAGTTATGACTCAATATCTCAATCTGTGAGTACCATGACGATGACAAATAGGGTGTACAAGTTGGTGTGTTCTATTTGTTATATGTTTTAGATTTTTTTAAAACTTATATTTTGATTAAATTTATCCACAATCCATATATTGTAAAAGTTTAATTCTACCAAAAAAATGGTTTTATTATTATAATTAAAACTCCAAATTACAGTCGTTGTGAACTATTCACAATCATTTCCATGTTTATGAATGTGATATTTTGGCCTTTCAATGCTTGTTTTATTTCACTCGTTGCTAACACATAAGAATCCCTTCAAACCCATTATAAGGACGTTCAACCTTATCATTTTGTGAATAGAAAATATGATTTCTAAGTCTATCACAATGGCTATGGTTACGCAAGTTATTATTTTTATTACTTGGAATATCCCTTTACCTTGTCTTCATCAATGCTATAAGAAATATGATATATTTGTATCTTCTAATAATGGTACAAAGGGAATTAAAATATAGAATTTTTTTTTTAAATGGAACTATCAATAGCTTTGTGTTAAATAATCGCTAGCTAATTACTGTTATGTGTCCCCACCTAGTTGTTGAGTTCCCACTTTGTCTGGAGTGTCATTTGCAACCATATAATGACACTCCTATTCTGAACATATGATGGAGGTTAGACCTTCCTGTACTATATTTTTTCTTCTCTAGAAGAAAATATTTGTTTTGCTTCACAACATCTCATAATAGTTGTCCCTGTAATGTTTTCAACCTCTATGCAAGCTACGCAAGGTAAAACCAATAAATACATAAAAAATTGAAACAAAAAGATATAAACCTATCTATATCCCTCAACACAGAAGAAAAAAATTGAAACAAAAATAAAATTAGCATGTATTAAATGAAAATGGGAAGGACACGATGCATTTTAGCCAAGAAATGTGGTGCTCCGTTATGGCTCATCGTTGCGCCAAAGAATCCCTCTCTTACTCCTCGACGGGATTTGAGTATCGATTATGGAGGGAAAATAAAATATGTTGTTCCTAAAACCTTAATTGTTGAATAGACAAACTGACCATTAAACCTTTTTCTATAAGGTACATTCATTTCATCTATCTCGCTCTCTCTATATGAAGCAAACTGGTTAAAATCAACTTCCCATGAGTTAAACTTCTAATTTTTTTGTTAACTATTATTAATTGTTAACTGATTATTAAATTGAAACTATTATTAATTATTAGCTGTCTATTAATGGCTTGTCATATAAGAATGAATCTAAAGGTGTATAGTATATAGTTTACTCCAAGTTCATCTACATATCTGAGCATCTTGCCAGAAAATGACTCAGTATCCCATACGTCCCACATGTTTAAGTTATGACTTAGTATCTCAATTTGTGAGTACCATGACGATGACAAATAGGATGTACAAGTTGGTGTGTTATATTTTTTATATGTCTTAGAGTTTGTTAAAACTTATATTTCGATTAAATTTATCCTCAATCCATATATTGTAAAAATATAATTTTACCAAAAAAATGGTTTTATTATTATAGTAAAAACTACAAATTACAGTCGTTGTGAACTATTAAAAATCATTTCCACATTTATGAATGTGATATTTTGGCCTTTCAATGTTTTTTTTTATTTCACTCACTGCTAACACGTAAGAATCTCTTCAAACTCATGACAAGGTCGTTCAATCTTATCATTTTATGAATAGAAAATATGATTTCTAAGTCTGTCACAATGGCTATGGTTACGGAAGTTATTATTTTTATTACTTGGAATATCCCTTTACCTTGTCTTGATCAATTCTATAAGAAATATGATATATTTTTATCTTCTAATAATGGTACAAAGGGAATTAAAATATAGATTTTTTTTTTTTAAATGGAACTATCAACAGCTTTGGGTCAAAGAATCACTAGCTAATGGCTAGTAGCTTTTAATCTCAAGGCTACAAATGTGCCTTGGAAATGATTTGGATTGAATGCTCTATAATATGTTACACCATCTCAAACCATTATAGGAAAACAACTTAAGGTTAGTTTTGTATAAATTAATGGGCCATCATTGATATTAACAAATGTCCCATATTTGTAGAATTTATGATGGAAAATTTTGAGTCTAGGCTACAAATGTGTCTTGGAAATTATTTGTATTCAATACTAAATCATATGTTACACCATCCCAAACCATCATATGAATACAACTTCAGGTTGGTTTTCTATAAATTAATAGACCAAAATTGATATTCATGCCCATCCCATACTATGATTATAGAATTTACGATGCATATTTTCTAATCTCAAGACAATAAATGTGTCATGGAAATGATTTGGATTGAATAATCAATCCTATGTTACACCATCGCAAACCATCATAGGAATACAAATTGAGGTTGTTTTGTATAAATTAATGGGCCAACATTGATATTCACACCCATCCCATAATTATATAATTTATCATGGAAATTTTTGAATCTCAAGGTTACAAATGTGCCTTGGAAACAATTTGGTTTGAATACTCAATCCTATGTTACACCATCTCATTTCCTCTTAAGGGTATGATATGAAGAACAATAGTCTTGGTATACAAGAAAATGAATGCCATTTTAATACAGAGACATTTTTGGAAGGAGAAATTGTTCTTTATGTTATGGTTTATTTTCTTAACTCCAAGCTTGGTTTAGGCTTTCTCTATATACATAAGAAAAAAATATAAAGTAAATCCACAAATTTAAGTTATATTTTTATATTTTATAATTACAAATTTAGTTTCTCATTAAAATATTTTACACAATTATTTACTCAAATAACTTCTATTGTGAATATTTTTCTCCTATTATTTGATTACAAATTTTTTATTGTACTCCCTACTAAATAAAACAAATTTATTAATAAAGAATATAATGCCAATTTGAAATATTACTCAAGTGAGAACTACTATAATATATCAATGTGATCCTTTTTCCTTTAAAAAAACAAATTATACAAATTCACTTTAGTTTAGAATTGAAACATTTTTAAAGAAAATATAATGTATAAATTATTTGTTTTATATGTGGTTCAATTTCCATTACCTATTATGTTCAAACATCATAGGGAGGTATTGAACATGGGAGCCAACTTTAGGTAAATAAACATTCACATGAGATAAGTTGGACAGGCAAAAATTTTATAATCCTAAAGTTTTCTTACCTAATCCTCTTTTAAAATATATATTGGATTTCCATTTATTAAAAACAAAAGGAAATATTAAGAAACACCTAGAGTTATAAAAGGTAACTAACATGAAAACAAATCCTCATAAAAACATAAAAATGTCAATCTTAATTGTATCATTAAAAAAATAAAAAGTGATAATAACTTGCAAGTTATATCATTAAAACAAAATCATTTTCACAATCAAATTTCTACAAATTTACTATTTTTCACAATGAAATGTGGATAAATTTAGAATTTGTTTATAAATATATTAGACAATAAGCAAATTATAAAACCACAAATATAAGATATGATGCTTTAGAAAATGGAGAATTAAAAATATCCTTCAAAATATTTAAGCAATTTGCATAAAATCTCATTAAAATATCTTAATTTCAAAATATTATATCTTAATCAAATCATTGTTATCTTTATTTTTTTAAACAAAATATTTAAATTTTATATTTAATAATTATTTTTACTAAAATAATAATGGTTACTTTTAAACAATAAAATTTCATTCCAATTAGAAAAACATTATATAATAATTAATATAAATTAACACAATGCTTTAAATGAAACACAATACTAATCAAAATAACGACTCAAGAATAAACCTTAAAAAAACACTATTACTTTAAAATGGCAAGCTTTATTTATATATACATTTGATTCTGCACATGCTTTATTTATGTATACATTTGATTCAATTGGGAACGAGTTTACGCAGGCTACCAATTCTTTCTTTTACGCATACGCCTAGGATTTAGGCATAGTACCCATTGCTAATAACTCCACGATTTTTGTAAACTGATCTTGTACAACCTTTGCTCTGAAAGAATGTGCAACAATTAGTTCATCATAAATATTTCCTCCATTCTCCCCTGATTCTAACGTGAATATCTTCTCAGACCTTGTCTAGACACAACCTTTCACACGAAGCAGTGAAATGACCACCAACGGCACTCTTATTAATCTCAATTCTTTGCTATTAAAATTCAACATTTGATTGCAACAAACTCAGTCAGATATCTCTTGCAGTTCAATCACTGACTTCGGCAGTTCGAACAAGTTCACTGATGTAAAAACTTCAAGATAGCTTCAGTCAGATATCTCTTGCAGTTCAATCACTGACTTTGGCAATTCGATCAAGTTCAATGATGTAAAAACTTCAAGATAGCTTGCAGACAACCAACAACATGGCTCCTTGACAGAAAATAAGTCGATCCACCCATTAATTTGACATTGTCTGTATACACACAGAGTCCGAAATAAGTAGGAGAAAGCTACTAAGTAATATTGACATATATTTGTTCAACAATAACTGAAAATTATTATACCTCAACTACGAAGTGGAAGACCCTGCAATGAACACTGTGAAATGAGATTCTATTTCAGTCTGCAATCACACAGACATAAGAAAGGCTATATCATATTTCATAGCAAGAACATCGTGGGATGATATTGTAGTTTGGCCTGCAATCAAAGAGATACAAGAGAGGTTGTATCGTATTTCATATGAAGATGGAGGAGATGTTAGTAAGGCTTAGTGTGTTAGTTAATTAATTATTCTATCGTAAATGAAGGACGCAATGGATGTAATAACCTAAAACATTTAAATCATTTAACATTTGGTCCAATGACACAAACAAGAACACAATAACACTTAAAGAAATTGTTTTAAAAAGAGAACATACGTAATTATTTTAAATAATATTTTTATTAAAGAAATAAAACTTCGTTGATATAACCAATATATAGAAATTATAATCTCAACCAATTATAAACTGCATTGTTTTAACTAACTCAAATTTCCAATACAATATAAAAAAGATTCCATTTCTTCATTACTTTTATAAATATGAGAGTTAAAAACTGCATTTTTTTAACTAACTCAAATTTCAAATACAATATAAAAAGGATTCCATTTCATCATTACTTTTATAAATAAGAGGGTTGAAAGAAATAAAGAAAAAAAAAATCATGTTAATTTTTAACTAACTCAAATTTCAAATACAATATAAAAAGGATTCCATTTCATCATTACTTTTATAAATAAGAGGGTTGAAAGAAATAAAGAAAAAAAAAATCATGTTAAGAATTAGCCGTCTAATTAAAAAGTGAATAGGACGCCACGTCAAAAATGTGGTTTTCAGCTGTCATGGTGCTTCCATTCCGTTGCGTTGACCCGCGTCAAGCGAGGAGTTCCCACTTATCAAATATCATTAACACAAAATCTATGAACTAGTCAACGCTTTGTCAAAATGCCATTAAGGCACATCTAACAGAATTTTCTGAAATCATACCAGCCACAGAATTGTGTATCTTGAATGCTAAAAAACTCTCGTTCATATCCACAATCCGAGGAAACAAAAATAATTCATGACAAACGAGAATAATGAAATTCCCATCATAAAACATAGCAGAAAAAATAAAAAACCATGAATTGTGATAAAATTATATAGAATTTTCACAGAAAATGTACATCACATGATGTAGTAGGAGAGAGAAAATAAATTGAGAAAATAAATTGATATTTTCATCGAATCTATAAAAATTAGGATGGTTTGTTACCTAGATTGGCCCTTCATTTTCTATGGATTTTGCATTAATCTTCATTTTCTATGGATTTTGCATTAATCTTTCCTCTTACCAAATAGCAAAACACTGACACCTGTGAATTATTCAGCGCTATGTCAGAATTTCGTCAAGGCACATCTAACATAATTTTATAAAATCATACCCACCACGGAATTGTGTTTTGATAAAAAAAAATCTGCGTTAGTATCCACAATAGTAGGAAACAAAAAGAAATCACAACACACCAGAATAATGACATTCACATCAGAAAACATCACAGAAAAAATAATAAACCATGAACTATAGAATTTTCACATAAAATGTACAACACATTATTTTTTTTTCAGAAGAAAAAAAACGCTGCATATATTAAATATATCAGTTCATGAGCAAAATACATACTCAATTGAAGCTTGTTCAATGAGTAACACATTATTGCATAGTCAGCCTGTTGTCTACTGATTCAGGAAGAGAATAAGCATAAACACTTCTGACCGGCACATCATATCAGGGGGATATAATCAACCCCATGCGACAGGTACATTACATATCTATAGAGAACAACGACAAAAAAGGGAAAAGGCATTTAATCTTAATGATCCTCTAATGGCCCTCTCATGCCTTAACCGCAACCTGTGTGCTTAACCATTACTATTGGACAGTGAACAGATAACAAGGAAATCGTAAAGATGAAGATATGTGTAGATCGAAAACTTGGCAGACATATGTAAACACCAAAAACTCTCTTGTTTTTTCCGGCTCGCTTGTGTGTTATCAGGCTCGCTTGAAATGTTATCAGGCTCGCTTGAAAGTATCCTCCGGCTCGCTTGATTTACCTTGGCTCGCTAGTGATCATACAAGCCTGCTCCCATGTAAAGGGGTCTTAGTACAAAAGATATGAGGCATCGAAAGAGATTATGCTAGCAGACTGTATGTAGCCGAAACCCCTTGTGCGTTATGGAAACGTTGTCATGTTTGCTTGCAGGAAGGGCAGATGCTCTGCCTCGCTTGTGATTAGTGTGAGCTACTGACTAGTAGGGATCTTTGCTCGAAAGATTGAGGCAACTGAGGAGAAAATATTAGGAACCTGTTAGTAACCCATCCCTCCTGTTCTAATAGAATATGTGTTCCGGCTCGCTTGTTGCAGTGTATACTGGGACTCTTGGTCAGATGTGGCCGATCTACCAAGTAGTTTATCTCATACATCTTCTTTCTCAAAAACTATATATGAAACCAAATAACGCTATGACTATATATATATGATCCTAAAGAGATCAATAAAACATAAAAACGCAAACAGAAGCAAAATGAACAGTCCCATCTTATTCAGGGAATGGGAATTTTGAGTTCCTGTATCATCCTTCCATCCCTTAAACGAGAAAACTGAAAGACCCCAAAGTCTGCCTGGAGCCCTCTCTTAGACAAACCGTCTGCACGTGTATTGATCTCCCTGTAAATATGGTTGATCCTAGGACATTTCATCCTTTTCCATATACTCTGTGTACGATCCAACCATCCTCGAAGATGTGGAGAGAGAGATACAAAACTATTGGTAACCCAACCAATAACAAGCTTCGAATCCCCGTATATGTTAATGTCCTGAAGGGATAGATCCGAGGCGACCCATAGTCCCCCCCAAAGTGCCATAATCTCTGCTTTGTTATTTGTACCGGGGCCTCCATTCCAATAAAACTGAATGCACTCTTTTGCAGACAGTTTTATCCATACTCCACACCTTGTAGAGTTATCCACTGATGCCCCGTCGAAATAGATGGCCGGTAAGGAAATGTCGTGTGGTCTAAGACGGTGAGAACAGTCTGTCTCCATCTCCAACAGCTGAGGGCGCTCATCGATCCATCTGTTAATGATTGTGTAGATCTTGTCTAGTCTGAATGGAACCCCTTCAAAAATCAATCGGTTCCGAGCCATCCACACCTCCCAAATAAGAAAGAAAGGGAGAACATAATACTTTGATTTCAGCTTACCCCATTCGTTTGCCGCCGAAAGGAAATCATGAGGCATCCATTGGGGATCCATATGATAATCACTAAAGAAACAGCACAGTCGTCTAGTGACAGGGCATATGAAGAATAGATGTGTGATGTTTTCCTCCACACTGCAGCAAATTGCGCATCTGCCAGGGCCCTGGTGGCCCCTCTTCATCAAGTTCTCCCAGGTGAGGAATTTTCCCATCCATATGAGCCATCCAAAAATAGTGATTTTAGTGGGGATTTTCCACCGCCAGAAAGTATGGAAACCCATGGAAATTGCGCCAGCATTTCTGGAGATGATGTCTCTATAAGCGTCTTTGACAATGATTGCTTTGTTCTTCGTAGGACCGTTCCAGCATATGAAATCACCTCCAGGAGCGTAGCATAATCCCGCTCCTCTGAGCACGTCCCTAATAGAATCCCATTCTTCTGCCGCCGCACCATGCAAGCCTAATTGCCCAGCACTTTTAAAAATTGGGGCCGCGAAATACCATTCCCGAATGCCCTGTGCTAGGTAGTGGATTCCTTTATGAGCCAGGGTATGTATTAGATGTAATGATGGGCCCTGTCCATTTTGAATATTTGTCATGCCCCGCCAACCAATAGGGATGCGACTCCCATCCCTGAAAAACCATACCAGTCGCTGTTCAATATGCGGCAAGATTCTCTTGAAACTAGCCCATATAACAGATAATTTACTGGGGAGCAGAAAAGCGTGACAGCTGATTTTGTATAGGATGTCTCCGCCTATATATTTTTCTCTTATGATTGTAGACCATATGTTATCACCAGAGATGGCCCTCCAGAACGCTTTCATGAGAAGTGCTATATTAAACGCCCGTGCGTTTAGAATGCCCCACCTGTTCAAGTCTTTTGGACGATAGAGAGTCTAGAAGCTTCATAAATGGAATTTCTTCTCCATTTTAACTCCACCCCACAGAAATTTAGAAATAATTTGATTGATCATCTTGATAATGGCCTCTGGAAAATATATGAGATGGCCCCAGTAAACAACCATCTGAGACAATACTGCTTGGATCATTATTAGTCTCCCCCCCATAGTGAGCCATCTGTGCGTCCATATTTCTATGCAGGCTCTGATGTTATCCACCAGCCAATACCAATCTCTCTTCCTGTAGCCACATGGCTTGAGGGAATATCCCAAATATTTGAAACCCACCGTAGCCTGTCTATATTCCACCCCTAGGAACTCTGCTATAAACTGAATCTCCATTAAGTCACCAAAATCATATATGAGGAAAGACTTGCCCTTATTAATGTGCAGACCAGTTGCAGATTCAAAGCGTGAGAAGATAATGTGAATATGGAACCAATAAATCCTAATGAGGTATCCAAAAATAAGTAAATCATCAACAAAAAGGGAGTGAGAAGTTGATACCGAGCGTGAGAAAACAAACCCCTTTAGAATACCCCGATGTTCTGCCTTGTGGATAATCTTGCTGAATCCGTCCATGACTAGGATGAAGATCAATGGCGATAAGGCACATCCCTGTTGCAGACCTCGGCCAGCTTCAAAAAAATCAGTGGGTATGCCATTCACAATAATTGCACATCGGACAAATGTTATACAGGACATGATCCATCGAATAGTCCTAATAGGAAGCCCTATTTTGAGCAAAATTATTCGAATGAACGACCAGTCCACCGAGTCGTAAGCCTTGTGAAGATCCACTTTCATCATCATCGCCTCCTTCTTCCCGTAATGCATAGAGTGGAGCACCTCCTGTGCAATTGCAATGGCGTCGTGTATAGAACGACCTTCAAGAAAACCTTATTGCTCTGGTGAGATGTTCCTAGATAGACAACCCTTCATCCGATTTGCAATAATCAAAGATGTCACCTTATAGATCAGGTTGCATAGTGATATGGGTCTGAAATCTGAGAAATTTTTGGGTTCTGAGATTTTCAGAATGAGGGTAATGAACGTGGAATTGAGATTTGGAGGGATGTATCCCTTAACTCTGAAACCCTCTGCAAGATCAGTGAGTTCATTGCCCAATAGCTCAAAAAAGTGGATGAAGAATTCTGTGGGCCACCCGTCCGGACTAGGGCACTTATCGTGTGGGATGGCTTTAAGCACACCGAGCACCTCCTCTCTGTCAATAGCCTTTTCCATCCTAGCCACGTCCTCTTCTTCAAAATACCGATCCACATGTTCCAATACCCATGTTTGGTTTGCAGCATCGATGGATGGGTCTTTTTTATAAAAATCAGAAAAATAGGAGAAAGCCTCCTGCTGAATCTCCTCTGTAGATAGGGCGACACTGTTATCCTGTCTATTTATCCTCCATATGGCATTTCTGCATCGCCATTCGTTTGCAGACTTGTGGAAAAACTGTGTATTGAGATCCCCCTCTTTTAGCCAGGCAATACGACTTTTCAGTTTCCATGTAACCTCCTCTATTTTCAAAATTTCTCTTTTATGCCTACTGAGACCGGCCATGAGTTCCATTGAATGTGTCCCCGAGTCTGATAGGGAGAAGGATGTGTATAGACGCTCCATCTTTCTGCTTATCTCTACCAGTTCTTTTTTAATGGTCTCTTTTTTAACAATCTCCCAGGCTTTAGTCTTCTTTTTGATTAGCTACAGCTTATAATGAAAGCGTGTCCATAGACAAGATATATCCTCAGCCCTAGCATTAACCCACGTGGATCTTACTAAATTAGTGTAATCCTGATCTTCGAGCCAGACTCTATTGAACTTGAAAGGTCTGCCCTTCTCTTTCTGCATCTCGTTCCACATCAACTTGATAGGCATGTGGTCTGAAATATCGGACACAATAACAACCGACCGAGGCGTACCCCACGCATCCACGAGATTTTCCTTGACTAATGCTCTGTCCAAACGTTTGTCGATGAAGGCCTCTTCCACCCTTTTATTTGTCCATGTGGGTATCATCGGCATCGGTCGAATATCCATCATCTTCGAATCATTGAACATGTTAGACAGACTCCGAGAGAGCGGATCCAACCGAACCATGCGACCCCAGATTTCATCAACCTTAAGTGTGATGTTAAGGTCCCCCATCAGAATGAGATTTGGCAGAGTTAATATATTAGATGCCAGCATTCTATTCCAAAAGATCTGACGATTTACATATGGCGCATACATATTAATTATATATAGATGCTCTACCTTGCCCCTGATATAACCTTCAAGCAGGATACCCCCAAAAAAGCTATAGGCATTAAAAAACGCCCGACAGGGGTCCCATATGGCTATCAAACCCCAAAATAGACCATCCAAATCCTTCGTTGCCGCCTTCCAACCTTTCTTAATGTTCAAAAATAACTTGATTGCATTTCCTCTACATCACATAGTCTCTTGACCGAGAAAAATTGCTGGGTTTTCGGATAAAATTAAGTCCCGAAGGCAAATAAATTTAGAGGCTTTGCCCAGACCTCTTATGTTCAATGAGAGGATGTAGGTCATGGCATATCCGCTTCAGGGGAACGTGCTCTAAGCACCCTGGATGATGCCCAATATCTATCACTAACAGAAATAGGAATGTCTGATAAGTTCTCCTCATGTCCCTCAATCAATGATATAGCCCGAAACTTACCCTTAGAAAGATTACTTCTCCCTTTGTGGCTGCTATATTTTGTGGGGTTCTTTTCATATGTTTCAGGCGGTTTGTCAAAAACTGTGAGAGCGGCTAAGTCTACGTTTGGATTGGCTAGGATAGACTCAAGGTCACTGCCCACAGTGTTTCTTGGAGTGGTCCCCTGTTCCATAGTGGCCTCTTGAGCATATTGGATATCAAAAGATAAGTTTCCATCAATCGATTCAGTACTGTGTGACCCAGCATATAGACCAGCATCGATTACACCCTTACCCTCGTCCCTATGTGTGTGGTGAGTATGTATGGGAGTTCCATCAGGACTATGACCACTAGGGATACTATTCATGGGGGTTTCGTTTGACAGAGCAAGGGAGATCTGGCGTGTTCTGTCGTTGTCAAGCCCTTGAGATACCAGAGTGTTGAGATTATCGGATGGGAGCATATTAGATTCTGGTTCCAAGACCCTACAGTTATGGATGGAGCTCCTATTGAAAAAAGGATCCATAGCCTCAAAATAATTTTCTTCTTCGTTTGAGGAGGGGGATATAGGATTACCTTGATGAGAGTCCATAAGATTAGAGGCAACGATGCGATTGAAATGACCTACAGCCACACCTGCATGTCCACCACCAGCGCATTCCATACGAGAATGAAAAGGACAGTTCTCTCTCAGATGTCCAGTTCTATGGCAGATGAGACAACGAAATGGGATGCCCCAGAAGTCTACACGCTGTCGGTGTCTTCTGACACCCCAAACCAGGTCAATGTCTCCAGGAAACCCTCCAGCATAGTCAACTTCCACGAGTATCCATGTGATTCTCTTATCTCCCGCGCCAAGAATACTGGGGTCAATATACTTTGTGCAACCAATAGTGTCTCCAATAGCCCTGAGTGCCTTCAACGTCCAGAATTCAAGGGGAAAATGAAAAAATTTAACCCACACCACCTTATTACGAGGAGCCTCTACTACTGGGTTGAATCCGAGGAACTAAGGGACGAGCTGCATGAAGCTTCTGCCACGAACCCAGGCTCTACTGGTGATCTTGAGTACATCGTTTTCGTCCATAAAATGGACATAGAACCATCCATTGATAAGGTTACTGAACTTTGGAATATATCCAATGATCGGCTTCCACATTTTGCCGATCCATGAAGCTGAATCAAAGTCATTACTATCCGGGAAAATCCATCGACCAATGACCGCTCTCCTCTGTAAGCTCACCACCTGGGTGCTTAGATCCTCTTCGTCGAGAAAAACTTCCTTGATATCCATATTGTGTTTAAAGACCGCGTTCAATCTTTTACATCGACCACCCCTGTTTCTCCTATGTTGTCTAGCTATACCTTTTGTTTCATCTTCGGGCATAGATGAGAAGGCCTGTCGAATAATGAGTTCATCAACCTCCTGGTCTTGGCTTTTGTTCAGACCTTCCTGGCTTGCTAAATCGCAATTCCTGGAGTCCATCGTAGATATTGATCCCCCTACCCCTATTATCTGACCCTGGTAGGTGGCGGAGTGTAGAAGGATATGGACTTCTGGATACACGGAGTACAGCAATAATAAAGGCCTTTATGAGAGAATAGATGTGTCCTTACAAGTTTTCTCTACTTACTCTAAACGGAGCCTCCTATGCTTCATAAAAAACTGCTATTTTTGTGAATTATCACCCTACACCCGACACCTGCCTCTGAGAACAGTGATAGATTTTTAATTGAGGATCTAGGAGATCTCCGAATGGAGGACAGCAAACGGATAGAAGCAGTAGATCATGAATGGGACCATCCAATCCAATTCAAATAGCACACTTCCAGAAAACCTATGCAAGTACCAAAACATGAAGAGTATATCGCCCTACAATCTTTATCTACCAACTCTTCTGTTGTCTCTTTAATGGGGCCTCAACATTCGAAATCTGATGAATAAAAAAATCTCAGTAAGCGTACATAGTGTCACATTGAGCGTTGTCGACCTTAATTGTGAGCACCTTGTCAAGACTGGGACAAATATCCTTAGCCTGGAATAAGACAGGGAACGTTTTTTTGATCTTCCCCTGAGGAAACTTTCCGATGAGAATTTTTGAAAAAGAGCCGGATTTTATGAAAACGGCTAGTCGGAAAGATCAGACCACTTTCAGGATTGGCAACAGCAGCAACAATGATAACCAGGGATAGCCCACCATCTCCTGCATAGACGGATCCCACAGCTCTTACACGGTTGTGTAATATAGAATGATTCAGCCCAACATTGCCTTATGTAATGCCACCAATTCTGAAGGGATCCAGACTCCTGCAAAAGTTCCAAAGACTATTTTGTTCTCGATGTTTCCTCCCTATGGATAACGCTTTGAAAAAATTTAATTATGTTCTTCATACCATCTTTCAAAACAACTCAATGAGAGCATTTATACTGACAAAATCCTGCAAAGACGAACTTTTCACAGCAGCCTGCTCAGTCTTATGTGATTTGGAAGGAGTCCTAACTACTCTTAGCATCCTTATAATCAGCAGCCCATAAGATTCACCAGTAGCCACCAAAGGTAGCAAACCATTGGCCAACTTGGGTTCCAGTTATTGGCTTTCATCATAGCCACCACAGTCCTCATTCGACAATGGGTTCCAGCTTAAAAATATCAACAATAACCACCAACAGCAACAAACAATTGTTCACTTTGGGTTCCAACTTTGTAAATCATAGACCACTTTCAACTGATACTCAATAATCCCTACCTCGTAAACCTTTCCAAAATAAACAGTATCCACCGAAGGCAACATCACATTGTCCATACATGGGTACCAGTTAGAAGCACATATCAATAGCCATCAAAAGCGACAACAGATTGTCGACATTGAGTTCTAGCTAAAATGTTCAACAATAACAACCATAAGCAACAACATAAAGTTCACTTTGGGTTCCAGCTCTGTACATCAGAAGAGTTTACCTCCTTTGCCAACCTCCCTCGGTTGCCAGTCGAGATGGCCAATCCGAGTTACCTCGCCCAGTAATGAAGATTCATACCTCTAGCTCCTGCAATAGCCTTCATGGCCTTCGCCTTGCTTCTCTCGTTGTCCATAGCCCTGCTCAGCCCTAGGAACTCTGCTATAAACTTCATTGGATGTGTTTCATTGTTGACCGACTAACAAGAAGAGCAAAGAGAGTTCAGATGGCTCCATACAACACATTATGTAGTAGCAGAGAGAAAATAAATTGATATATTCATCAAATCTACAAAAATTAGGATGGTTTGTTAAGTAGAATGACCCTTTGTTTCCAATGGATTTTTCATTAATCTTTCCTCGTACCAAATTTCAAAAAAATTGTAGTAGGACATTCACTGCCCATGGGGATTGCGCCACCCCACTATAATAATGGCAGACTCTATAGCATAATATAAAACAAGAATAATTCCTTTCGTAAAAAAATGTAGTGGGGTATTCAACGCCCATGCAAATTGCGCTAAAAATAGTCACCACTCCCCTGTAATAATGTCAGATTTTGTAGCATAATATAAAACTAGAATAATGTATGTTGTCTGTATGTGGGTCTCATGAATCCAGTACGAGGCCCATGTTTTTAGATGCATAATGGGAATGGTTGTGTTGACCCTCATAGGTTACAATCAATATGATTGGATCATGATTAAAACATAAAGAAATAGTACGTCTACCACTTTTCAAAATCTAATTTTTTTTTTTTGGAAAATGGGTACAAGAGAGGTTGTATCGTATTTCATAGAACATCTTGAGATGAGATTCTAGTTTCGCCTGCAATTAAAGAGATACAAGAGATGCAATTACAGCGACCGACTTTTTTGTACACTCATGAATCTTGTCTCATCGATTGACTCAGTCTCTCAACTGATGTTGTGTGTTGATTGCTCCATTTCTCATTGAACCACTACGTGCTCAGTGCTCCATTCCTCATTGAACCAATGCTTGAGAGTTGACCATTGGAAGTGTAAGATTCCAAACAACAAAAAAATTTCATAGATCTAAAACATCTTAGTGTTCTCATTTAATACAGTCTTTCATTAAGAACCATGACACAAGAAATGCAGCCATTTAATTATATTATTATTCACTGAAAGTAAAATACATGCCCAGACCAAAAAATTTGCAAATGGCATGCACAACTAATTGAAAATGACAAATATAAGAAATTGAAGCCCACCTGTGAATCCTGGATGGATCCACCACATAAACATCACCGCGGGGTTTTCGTCTCGAGATCAATAATTGAACTGGCCCACCCAGGTTCTCAACCCAAACATAATAAGATAGATAATACCAGAATACTCTAAATGCCTAGCTTCTCTCCCCTTTTATAGGCTTGATGGGTCAATACCAACAAGAAATACCATGGGTCAATACCATGGGAAAATACCACGGTAAGTACCATGGATTGATTCTATCCACTTTGACTGGATCAAGAAAGGGAATATTACAAATCCTCCCACCCAAAGATTTCTTATCCTCAAGCGATCCACTTCTATCCACAATAGAAACATTTGTACATTGATACCAGGATCCCATACAATCCGATGTGCCCTCCATGTTGAATGGTCCTGAATGGATCCTTCGATACCTAGATCCCAAACAATCCTTTGACCAATCCTTTCCTCGATGGATTTTTTTGGATCCCAAATAATACTTTCCCCAATGGATTCTCCCAGATCCCAATGCCACCTAAATCCTAATACCTGTGGGTTATGGTACCATTTCAGCCCTCCATCATTGCTCGCACCAAAGGGCCCAAGCCTCAATATGCCCTCGGCTCTTAGTATCCTCCAAAGAATCAACCTATCGATAGAATACCAACTCATAATCTCTCGCCAATCCATCCTTGGGGAGGGATAAATATCTGCAAATATACTATGTTGATGTTGTTTGATGCTCAATTCATGCTTCTCTACTTGGTTACCCAACATGATGCAGTTGGAGAACTCTTCCCGTCTCTTCCCAATGTATAAAGGTAGGTTGTTGGTAGTGTTGCAAGACTTATCTATGTAATCTTGTAGAGGGCTTCTTTGGAACTCCCAATCATACTCCTCTTGCTGCCTTATGAGGGATTTGAGTCATTCTTCAACACTAGACAACTTGGTCTTTGATTCGGCACATACCCCTATGAGTTCCTCAATTTTTTTGTTCTTCTGTAAGGCAATGTCTCGGACTGTCCAGACTTTCTACTTCAACAACATAAGATCTATCTTGAAATGCTTGATCCTTTCTTGAAAGTCTTCTACTAGAAATTCTAGTGCCCTGCTGAATGTCTCTGTATTTTACTTCACTGGATGCCCCATGACCACATCTTCAAGTTGAGCCTTTTACCAAATCTCTAGGAATGGTCCTTTTTGCACATTATGTTTTTCATGTTGCTCCTTGTGATCATACTCATCATGTTGGTTCACTATGGCTGGATCTTCACTCAAATCTCCCAAGTCTCCTTCACCTGTGGAGACCATTTGTTCATCCCTTTCAACTGTCGAACATAGATTCATTGGTGGAATTTTATCTATACTTGATTTTTCATATTCTTCATGAATATTCCTCTGGGGATCTACGAACTCCATTTTATAGGAATCAACCTCATCGATGGCATTAGGTAGAATTTCCTCATGCACTTCCAAATGTTTGTCATCCTGCAAGCCTCCTTGAATAATGTCATGATCTTGCTCACCATCCTGAAGATCAATAGACCCATCTACAAAATATTCCCCATCATTTGAAGTAATATCCTCTTCTTTTTTCTTTGTTGCCTTCTTCTTATCACTTGGACATGAATGGTTAAGGGCCCAAGGTCCCTTGCAGATAAAGAATAGTCCTCTCCTCCTTATTTCATTCTTGCTATAGATTTCATTCTCTCTTTGATTATCATTTTGGTCTATGGAGATATGGCTACTTAAAGGACCATATAAACTCACTAGTACATCAAGGATTTTCTGGTTGTTTTTCAAAATTTCTTCAAGATGGTCCATCTTCTGAAGATTCTCATTTAAAACACCCTTCTTCTTTTCTTCTTTTTCTTCTTTTTTTTTTTTTTTTTTCCCTAAATGGCTTCAAATATTTTCACAAATTTAAACCACAGACTTATAAATGATTTTCCATTCACTTATGTCTCCCAATAAAAATAATTTACTAAAAAATAAAAATCCAACTAGGGTGATAAATATCACCGAAGTGAGAAATGCTAGCTGGGGTGAAAAATAAATTTCACTAAAGTTCCTTGCATAAAAATCTCAGGCTGGCAGGATGCATAGCTCTGATACCATTGTAAGATTCCAAACAATAAAAAAATTTAAAACATCTTAGTGTTCTCATTTAAACAGCGTTTCATCAAGAACTAGAACACAAGAAATGCAACCATTTATTTATATTATTATTCACTGAAAGTAAAATACATGCCCAGGCCATAAAATTTGCAAATGGCATGCATAGCTGCTTGACAATGACAAATATAAGAAATTGAAGCCCACTTGTGAATCCTAGATGGATCCACCACATAAACATCACAGTAGGGTTTTCGTCCCAGGATCAATAATTGAAGTGGCCAACCCAGGTTCTCAACCCAAACATAATAAGATAGATAATACCATAATGCTCTAAATGCCTAGCTTCTCTCCCATTTTATAGGCTTGATGGGTCAATACCAACAAGAAATACCATGGGTCAATACCATGGGAAAATACCACGGTAAGTACCATGGATTGATTCTATCCACTTTGACTGGATCAAGAAAGGGAATATTACAGGAAGAAAGTTACACGAGCTCCCTCTCCCTCTCATAGTTCACCTCTCCCACTCAGTGCTTACTACTCCTTTGCATGATTGCTCCCACTCAACTTGGTTGAGTTGAGTTATGATTGACCATGCTCACATTTTCACTGCTCCTCGACATGATTTCTCCCGCTCACACTACAATATGCATATTTCACTGCTCCTGCTCACACTGTAGTCTGCACATTCAAAGTGATTTCTACTCTTGAGTCACAAGCTCTCACTCTTGGATACAGGTCACAACCTATAGGCTACAACATCACGATGACAGATCTACAGCAAGCCGCGATTTGCAGACTCTCGAGTCATGACACACAGGGTCCCGATTTCCCAGTGCTCACAGCATCCAATCCCCACTGCCATGCTCATAGCCCATGACCCCATGCTTACGAGTCACAATCCACGGACGTAGCACATTTTTAATAGTGGCCAACTTTCCCAAGCCTAAAACCTACAGGCACGCCACACAGTAACATAGTCACAAAACTAGGTAGTGAGGAGCCAAAGCCAACTGTTACACCATTTTTTGGTCATCTAACCTATTATCATTAGATGGACCCAAGTACACCATGTAAGACCAGTTTTACCCTAAGTAAAACTGCTTTCACTATGTTAAAACAGGAAACCCCAAAAGGAAATATTAAACAAACCTATATTTGTTTGATTTTCCTCATGGAATAATTAATAAACCATAATTTAATTATTATTCCTAGTCATGTTTAACCCAAAGAAATTAATTAGATAAACCTTTATTTATCTTATTATTTTCTAGGAATAACTATTTAAACCTTATTTAGATGATATTCCTTGTTAAACATGACCAAATCACCCACAAATAATTAAATAAATCACTATTTATTTAATTATCTTTCAACCACTTCCTTAAACAATTAAATAAATCATTATTTATTTGATTATCTTCTAATCGCTTCCTTAAAAAGATAAATAAATCATTTATTTATTTATTTTTGACAAATTAAGGGATTTGACCCAAGTCAAATACCTTTTCCCTCCAACAAATATAATAAAATATTCCATAAAAGTGGATCTAGATCTGGTTAACCCATGCACCAAGATCTAGAATGACCCAATATTTTGTTATAAATAGGAGGGTTTTTCCTACCATTCTTCACCTTTTGTTGCCTATTAGATCACTCTGGATCTATACACTTGGTCACCATTTTTCTGCCATTTGCTGTGTGAGCTCCCTTTGAGTTCCATTCTTTGTGTGGGTCTTCTACACCAACAAGAGAGAGAAATCTTAGATCTGAAGTGCTGAGGACTTCCAAGAACCCATCCCACTGAGGAGAATTAGATACACCTTCTTGTTTTCCTCCCAGGTGCCCCATTAATATAAAAATTCTTTCAAAAATTTTTCTTGTCTTGTCTATTGGTATATGGAGCAAACCCTTATTTTTTCTGCTTAATGTCTTTCCGTGCATAGATCTGGTTTTTTGCAGCTCTTTTATGTCTAACTAACCGCAGATCTGAAGATATTGGCAGCCACTTTTGTTGTTAGGGCTACTCCACACGGGTTTTAAATCACGACCGCTATCGTTTTTCATATTCCTGCATATCCAGCTACTTCAGACCCTAGGGCTTCTTTTCAACTGTTTATTTTTCCTATTTTTATGTTATTTTTCTCACATAAAACCCTAAAACATTAAAATTTCTAACTTCCGTTTGTTTCTCGCCCTATTGCGCAGGTAAGCGACACTAGCCGCAACTGAGACGACAACTTTTCTGAAAATCTGCCGCCAAGACAACCGGAACGAGGGGTCATACTTTTTGGCCCATAAACTGCGACCTGGACCTCCAGGTCACACTTTTCTGCCCCTTTTCTGCGTCCTGCACTAAAAACAGGTCAGAAACTGTGACCTGCCAGTTTTTCAGTGATTTTTTTGCAATTTTTCTGGGTTCTGCTGCAGCTTCTGTCAGGGTCTTCCAGCCTCTGTCTCAGCCCGCTTTGACCAATTTCTAATATGTTTTTACTCATCTAAGTGGGAACCTAGCCCCCTAGGGCTTTAGTACCCTCCACTTTTTGTAGAGGAGTTTTAGCTGTTTCAGCCGTCTGTTTTTCCAGATCTGTTACCTCCCTTTCAGATCCATTGAAATCAGCTCTTCTACCTCTCAAATCACCTCCTGAAGACTTGTTTAGATCTACTTTTAGGGCCTCCACCTGGCCCCCTCCGTATTTTGCTGATTTCCTTCCTTTTTCCAGCCACCTTGCCTTTGTCTTTTGGCTGTGATCTGCACCTCTTTTCAACAGCTTTATCCTTTAGATCCCTGTCCCTTTTGACCTTAGATCTATTGGCCTCTTTTTCGTGTCTTTTGCCTAGATTTTTCCCTTTCTTTTCAGATTAGTTTTGAGAGACCCGCCTTCTTGGGTTAAATAGATGCACAAGTAACTGTTATTTTTCTGTTATTTTAGCATTATATACTATTCTCTGTAGGTTTATTTTCAGTTACGCAACACACTTTTTTCTTTCTCTCAAAACGGAAAGGGTTTAAAAATTAAAATTAACGCACGCCACACACTGACCCTAAGCGAAGAAGCGCCTGGTTAACACCGCCTGGCAAAGACTCTAAAATCAATTTTCACTGCACCTTTTCTGCCCTTGACCTCAATTGATTCTGTCCCTTTCTGCCCCTGTCGGTTTCCTTCTTCCTGTCGTCATTGCGCCCCCAAGGCGCCTTTCCCAGAGACTTCTTGGCCTTCACCCTCAGTTTCCGGTCGATCGACCTGCTCCGACCCGCCGTCGTCGAGCCAGTCCTCCTCCGAGTCCGCACTCTGACTCCTCTCCTGATTCATCGGGTTCCCCTTCTCCTCCTGGTTCTCCCCCTACCACCATCACTATGTCTGGTCCAGGGCCTAACGCTAGCGGTTCTCCTGGCCCTAATGCCGGCCCGACTACTAGTGGAACCGCCACAGGAACGACCCCGGCCACCCCCTTGCTGCCGTACATTGCAGGCCTCAGCCTCCCCGATTTCAATCAGTTGATCAATGACCCTATCCGCCATGATGTTGGTTGGCCTGCCATGCCAACCAAGCTCCCCTCCGACATCCCTAAGTTCGAAGGCCTTGCTGGAGAAGATCCAACCAATCATGTCCGATCTTTCCACATGTGGTGTTCCTCCAATTCCATTACCGATGACTCCATCCGTCTTCGTTTGTTTCAACGCACGCTTACCGGCGAAGCTTCTAAGTGGTATGTTGAACAAGCCACCTCTTAATTTACCTGCTGGGTGGTGTTCCTTCTACGAGCACACTTTGTGCCTTCCTTCCTCCTGGATCACGACTTGCCACCAGCTCTGTGACTTCCTTAAGTAATCCTCTTGACTGCCTTCCAGCTGTGATTTAGAACCAGCGAAGAAGCTCGGGGACCCTCATCGGCCCTCCCTTCGAAGATCGAGTTTATATGGACTGGTTCCTTTGCACCCTTCCGGCTCCCATCGGCAAGGATGTCGCCTCCCATTTTCCTCAAACCGAAGAAGCCGCCCTCCAAATAGCCTTGAAATATGACCTGATCTACGCTCAATCTGGTTATGTTTATACCGTCCTTCCTAACCTCCCCAGGCCCGGTGGCGCTAATGCCCTGGGGGTATCTCATTCCGCCGACGGTATCGTTGGAGCCCTTTCCCATCCATACGCTCAACCTCCTATGGGCTATGGTATCCCTCAGGGCGGGGCCAGCTCCTCCAGCACTCTCCCCCCTCCCGGTAGCATGTATCCAGGATATGGCATGCCTCCTCCTTTTGCCCAACCTCTTGCTTACCTCAATGTTGCCCAACCTAACCACTACCTTTATCCGCAGCCTAGTGCGCCAGCTCCTCCAGCATATGCACTTCCATCTCCCTTGCCTCCTCAAAACCCGCAACAGCACTTACAGCCTCCTCCAGGGCAAGTATTTGCACAGCAGGGCACGACTAATCCCCCTTATTCTCAAAGAAGGCGGAGAGGCCACCCAAACCAATCTGCCCCTGGTACCCGTGGACCCAATCCTGGTGTGGACCCTAACACTGCCAACCAGCAATAGGGCACTCAGCCCAAGCCGGACAGGCCGCTTCGCACAAGTAAGCCTTGTTCGTGTTGCGGTGTTTATGGTCATTACACCCACGATTGTCCCCTATTACCCCAGATGCGACAGATGTGGGAGTCTCAAGACACATTTCGCGAACAACACGCCTCCCCTCATGCTATTCCTAATGTGGCCACTACCCAGCCAGCTGTGTTTACTGATCCTTTCCCTCAGCAAGGATTCGTGGCTACCCAACCGCCCGACAGCCAGGTAGCCACCCCCCCTTCCCTTTCTGGTTCCTCTGATTACGAGATCCTTATGATGCACTCCGATCCTAACCCGTCCGCCGATCTTCACCTTCAAACTCGGTCTCGCCAGTACCGCAAGCCTCCTGCTCAGTCTGCCCCCGAGCCTCCTTCTTCAGGTTCTACAGAGCCTCTTTCGACACCCAGTGGCCCCTTACATATCCCTCAACCCAAAGTTGAGGTTAATACCAAGATTCCTAAGGGACCATTATGTCGAAATGCTGCTTCCGGTCGAGCTGCTCATTCGTATAGCATAGTAGATTATTTGCACAATCTCCTGCCGCCATTTCCACACTAGAACTCCTCCAGTCGTGCCCTTCCCAAAAGAAGGCTCTACTATCTACCGTGGGCGCTATAGATCCTGCTGATGACCAAATGATTGTTTTCGACACCACTCAATCGGACCATCCCCCTCTTCCTCCTTCCATCGCCTTCCAAATCCTAGTCAAAATCCGGAACGCCAACGTGTCCCGGTGTATCATTGATGAGGGGGCATCCACATGCGTGATGTCCGCTTCGGTTTGGAAGCAACTCGGATCCCTTGAGCTGGCCCCTTCCACGATCACCCTTCGAGCGTGGGACAGTCATGCCTTCCAGCCCATTGGCCTGTTTCGTAATTGTCCCATCACCCTCGCCGGTAAGACTGTTTGCATTGATGTTGAAGTCATTGACGCCCCGCTAGACTACAACATTCTATTGGGGCGAAGCTACACTTATGCTATGTCTGCTGTCGCATCCGTGGTCTTTCGCAAGATGTCTTTCCCCCATAATGGAAAGATAGTCACCATTGACCAGTTGACATATCATGAGCCAAAATCTCAGACCTCCCCTGAGACGACCATCTCTTCTGTAGCCAACAAGCAAACCGTCGATTCCTTGACCAGTGTCTCCCTCAGCGTTTACAAAGATTCCTCCCTGCTTGGAATGTTCCTTAACCTTCCCCCTCCTCCTGTCACCGATCCCAGCTTATCGAATGTTTGCATGATGTAATCATTTCAGGTTGCCCTTACGCGGCCTACCTCGGCTAGTCAGCAACCTCCCCCTCGCCCTCCACACCCTGCTCCTAGCCATTCATCTCAGCCAGCCGGACCTCCTCCTTCTGGCCCTCCCCCTACAGCTGGTATCCCTGACCCTCTTTATCCTCCTGGCTCGGTTCCCCCAGGCCTTAACCATCTCGGAGTCGTCCCTCCTCGTCATTACCCTGCTAGGCAGATACCTTTCCTGGCTCCCCCTCCCAGAGTATTTTCGGTCCCCGTCATGGCTACCCTCTCTCTCCCTAACCTGACCCTCGGTATACCCGTCTGGTACATTGACCCTCCAGCCGCTACCCCTCCCGGTCACCCCAAACCTTACCTTGCCTTGACACCAGTTCAACCGGTCCCCCTCACTTCCTCCAGGCTCCCAGCACCTCCACAGGACCCTACCCCTGTGGTGCCAGCCCCCGTAAAGAAAGGCAAAGCTCATAAGGGGGAAACCCATTAGGACCAGGCCACCCCGACAACTCCTACTCCCATTCACATTCCTCCTCCCACTATCGAGCCAACAGAGTCGTCAATCACCATTCTGTACCTGTCATCATCCTTGCGATATAGTTCACCTACCCTTCAACCTATGGATGCTCTCGTCTCCTCAGCCAACCTTGGATCTGTTGATATTTCACATCTGAGCCCTTCTCCTCCTGATGACCCGTCACACACCACTACCTCCTCCGGTGACCTCTCTTCCTCCAGTCTTCCCATCTTCCAATCCGATGAAGACATTATGAAAGCCATGACCAATCCGGGCTTTCCATGGGATGATATGCACCATCGCGCATACTTCCTCCCACAACAGTCCCATGACCAATTTGCTGTGGAAACCAAAGACTTCATTCCCAATGCAGTCGATTGGTTCAAAAAACCCATCCCTGCACCTAATGCTTTCGAAGAAAGAAACATGGCCAATATCTCTCCTACCATCAAAATCGACATTTCAGTCACCCCAGGTACCCAAGAATATATCACCTTAGGTGCTCAATGCACCCCGGAAGAAATCGAAGCTTACACCAAGATTTTCAAAGAATTCCGCGATATTTCCTATTCTGAAATGCCCGGACTCAATCCCACCATTGTCGAACACTATATCGATACATGGCCTGACGCCAAACCGATCCGTCAAAAGTTGAGACCCATTCATCCTTCCAGACATGACGCTATCAACGCCGAAATCGACAAGCTCAAGCAGGCTGGTTTCATTTACCCCATTGAATACACCACTTGGGTATCCAACCTAGTTCCCATTCTCAAGAAACAAGGCACCATCCGTGTCTGCACGGACTTTCGCGACTTGAATCAAGCTTGTCCCAAAGACAACTTCCCCACACCGTTCATTGACCAAATCATTGATGAGTGTGCATGGCATGAGTTTCTATCCTTTATGGATGGTTTCTCTGGATACAACCAAATTGCTATCGGTCCTGCCAATCAACTCAAAACTGCGTTCATTAGTCCGTGGGGAACTTTTTCTTACCGGGTCATGCCTTTCGGCCTCAAAAACGTCGGCGCCACTTTTCAACGGGCCATGTCTTATTGTTTCCATGACTTAGCTCACTTTATCCTTGCTTATTTAGACGACTTCACTGCATGTTCTAAGCATCGGGCGTAGCACTTCCACGATCTACGTACCATTTTCCTCCGATGTCGCAAGTATAATATCCGCCTTAACCCGTTGAAATGCATCTTTTGCATTCCTGCCGGCCATCTCTTAGGCTTCATTGTGTCTAAGGATGGTATCGCTCTTGACCCTTTGAAATTTCAAGCCATTCTTGAACTTCCCATTCCACGTACCCTCCGCCAGCTCCAAAGTCTCCCAGGCAAAGCTAATTTTCTTCGACGGTTCGTCCCTGACTACGCCACCACCGCACATGGGTTACTTAGACTCCTTCGATCTTCTATCCCTTTCATTTGGGATTCCTATGCTCACGAGTCTTTCGATGCCCTCAAGCAGGCTCTCACATCCACTCCCTTGATCCGCCCTCCCGACTTTGATCGGGACTTCATCCTGTATATCTCCACTTCCACCTATTCGGTCACTGGAGTCCTTATCCAGGAAGATGACAATGGTATCGAGCATGTGATCTACTATGTCAGTAAGAACCTTGTAGGGCCCCCTGTTTCCTACTCACCCGAAGAAAAATTAGCACTGGCTGTAGTGTTCTCAGTCCAAAAACTTTGTCATTATATCCTCATGCGCTCCACCAAGGTTGTGACTACTTCCAACCCCTTGGCTTTCCTATTGATTCGTCGTATCCTCACTGGGAAATATGCCCGTTGGGTTGTTATTCTTCAAGAATTCGACCTCGAATTCGTCACACCAAAGAGTAAGAAAGGCTTAGCCCTCGTTGAGCTCATTTCTGAATTACCTACTGGAGTGCAAGACCCCCCAGTTAATGATGATTTTCCTGATGAACACTTATTTGCCATTACTGCCGACGACCCATGGTATGGCGACATTATTACATACTTGCGAACCCAAAAGTTTTCCCTTCACCTTGATCGTGAGGCTTGCTGATGCATCCGACACCAAGCCCCCCGATACCTCCTTATCGGTGATGACCTCTATCGTTGCGGGGTTGATACCGTCCTTCGGCGTTGCCTCACACACGCTGAAGCTGAACAAGTCCTTAATGCCTGCCATAGCGGCGCTTGCGGTGGCCACCTCTCCGGTCTTGCTACTGCCCAGAAAGTCATGCGCTGGGTATTTTTGGCCTTCTCTCTTTAGTGATTGCATTGAGGCAGTCAAACACTGTCCCAATTGCTAACATTTCGCCCCTAAGGCATGAGCTCCCCCAGCTCCCCTCCATCCGTTCGTCTCAACCGGCCCCTTCTGTAAATGGGCCATCGACTTTATGGAGTGTCGCCCGCCATCCGCTGGTAACCACAAGTATATCATCGTGGCGGTCGACTATTTCACCAAATGGGCCGAGGCCATGCCAACATTCAACAACACGGCAGCTACCGTGGCCCTCTTTTTCTTTAACCATGTTATAGCTCGATTCGGGGTTCCCAAACAACTGGTCTCTGACCATGGCAAACATTTTGAAGATGAGATATGGCGTGAGCTATCCTCACTGTTGGGTTTTGAGCACCAACATTCCTCCTCCTATTACCCCCAAGGTAATGGCCAAGTTGAAGCAGTAAAAAAAATCCTCAAAACTATGCTTCAACGAACGGTGAATAAGCACAAAACCAACTGGCATCTCATGCTCTTCCCTGCTTTGTGGGCCTATCGAACTTCTGTTAAAACCGCCACCAGGTTTACTCCTTTCCACCTGGTTTTTGGAAAGGAGGCAGTCTTACCGATTGAGTGTGAAATTCCTTCCCTACATCTGGCCGTTGAACTTCTCCCTGACACCCAACCTCTAGAACAACGACTTATCATGCTCGAGCGCGCTTCCGAAGACTGTCGTTTTGCCTTGCAAACCATGGAAGCAGCCAAAAAGCGCACCAAAGCTCAGTATGACCGAAAAGTCCAGCCTCACACTTTTCACGAAGGTGACCTTGTTCTAGTATATGACCAGGCCCATGATGTCCTTGTTCATGGGAAGTTTGACTCATTATGGCTAGGCCCTTACATCATTAGTAAGGATCTCGGTAAGGGTGCATACCTCTTAGAGGATTTCGAAGGCCACCCCCTTCCTAATCCTCGCAATGCACTCTATCTTAAGAAATATTACCCTTAGCATTTCCCTTCTGAAATGCATGTTTTATTTTCTTTTAGATAGCCAGCATCTGTTTTTTCATGTTTATGATTTGCTGCTTCACCCGGACCCATTTTGTCCAAGAAGGGCCACTCCACCTCCGCTTTAAATCGAATTTTCTCACTTACAACACTTGTATTTGCAGCATCACTTCGTCCCCATACTTGTCCATGTTCGTGTTGATTTTCGTCATGAGTTCCCACCTTGAACTCATGTTTTCATGGTCCCCCATTGGGCTGTTACTGTGTGGCAGCACTATTGCGTCGCCTTTGTTTAGAGCATCCAAGTTGAGTCATCATTACATCCATGGAGTCTATACCACATCCCTTTGCACCTCACTATAGCCCTCCATCCTTCATTGCATGGTCTCTCTCTTGTGTCGCACATTATTACCTTCAGTCCCACTGTCCCCTGTCCCATATGATATTGTGTCAGTCGCTGCCATGTCATTCATGCCCTTTATGCTCTAACAAGGGAAGTCATCCATTCGCTACTCAGTCCTTTCCATTTCACTCTCATCATTAGTGTCAGTATGTCCGTCGCTATACTGTTTTCTCTCATGCCTTAGTTGGGGACATCTCACTCCCTCAACTATGGCAGACCTCCTTCTGTCGACATCAGCACTTTCATTCCAGAAGCCAGGTCTAGAGGGCGGTGTACCTTGGTTCCAGCTTCCACTCTTGTTCGGTGCCTCGGATCAGGCAAAGGGATCTCTCATTTCCCTTTGACTTGATTGTTTCTCCAACTCCTTTCAGCATGATCGAGATTCGTATATTTGATGGTCCAATGATCCAGCAGCAGCTCTTGATGATTCCCGGGTGTGTGTGAGATGTCTCAACCCTCATGCGGGGGTGGCCCTGCAGGTAGCCCCCCACATGCCTGGATGACCTCTTCTTTGCAGCCTTCGATGCAGCTCCAGATATTTGATGATGTTGGCCGTAGCCACTTGCAGCACCTCTTCGACTTGCATGTATCAGTCAGATTTTGTGAGCCCTTCCCCATTTACAGGGGGCATTTGGGTTGTATTTGTATCTCATGTACTTAGATATTATTGTACAAGTCCTGGCTATTATCCCAGGCACAGCATGTATGTGGGATTTCTCATTGTATTTTTATCTGGCTCATGATTATGCCAGCTGTACTTTATGGTTCGCTCCCTTGTTTACTGGACACACTATTCTTTTGTACTTTGTCTCGGCGGGCATAGGTATGCCTCCCCCGCTGCCTTCAGCACAGGTACCCTCTCATAAAAAGAGACTTGTTGCACCTGCAAGCCTCATCTCCTTAGGGTCTAGTCCTTCAGCACACTATCTACCTCACATTTCTCTCTCTGACATCCCTTTTGTTGTCTAGTGATTGTGTTCTTACAATGTACTTCGGTCATACGATTTTCTCCTGACACTCGCACACTGGGGGGAAATCTGTTACACCATTTTTTGGTCATCTAACCTATTATCATTAGATGGACCCAAGTACACCATGTAAGACTAGTTTTACCTTAAGTAAAACTGCTTTCACTATGTTAAAACAGGAAACCCCAAAAGGAAATATTAAACAAACCTATATTTGTTTGATTTTCCTCATGGAATAATTAGTTAAACCATAATTTAATTATTATTCCCAGTCATGTTTAACCCAAAAACAAAGAAATTAATTAGATAAACCTTTATTTATCTTATTATTTTCTAGGAATAATTATTTAAATCTTATTTAGATAATATTCCTTGTTAAACATGACCAAATCACCCACAAATAATTAAATAAATCATTATTTATTTAATTATCTTTCAACCACTTCCTTAAATAATTAAATAAATCATTATTTATTTGATTATCTTCTAACAGCTTCCTTAAAAAGATAAATAAATCATTTATTTATTTATTTTTGACAAATTAAGGGATTTGTCCCAAGACAAATACATTTTCCCTCCAACAAATATAATAAAATATTCCATAAAAAGTGGATCTAGATCTGGTTAACCCATGCACCAAGATCTAGAATGACCCAATATTTTGTTATAAATAGGAGGGTTTTTCCTACCATTCTTCACCTTTTGTTGCCTATTAGATCACTGGATCTATACACTTGGTCACTCTTTTCTACCATTTGTTGTGTGAGCTCCCTTTGAGTTCTATTCTTTGTGTGGGTTTTCTACACCAACAAGAGAGAGAAATCTTAGATTTGAAGTGCTGAGGACTTCCAAGAACCCATCCCACTGAGGAGAATTGGATACACCTTCTTGTTTTCCTCCCAGGTGCCCTATTAATATAAAAATTCTTTCAAAAATTGTTCTTGTCTTGTCTATTGGTATATGGAGCAAACCCTTATTTTTTCTGCTTAATGTCTTTCCGTGCATAGATCTGGTTTTTTGCAGCTCTTTTATGTCTAACTAACCGCAGATATGAAGATATTGGCAACCACTTTTGTTGTTAGGGCCATTAGTTATGTGTAGCTAAAGTGGTCCTTTTTCGTACACTTCAACAAAAGATTCATACTAACACCGACTTAGAGAGGCTACGATAGTGAGAAGTCCATGTAGTCAAAATACTTACTTTTTTTAACTACGTCGTGTCTTTCTCTTGGAAGTGGCTACTTTAATCATTTTTCTAATTAATTTTTTTGATCAGATGGTGTGAATTGGATGATGCTAGTATATTCATCAACAAATCGAATTAAAATTCATAACTTCCTTGCATATCTAAATCACATGTTTAAACCATACTTAAATTAATTTTTTACGCAACAATATGATTAAAAATTTACTGTGCCTATTGTTGATAACCACATATGCTAATTAGTTAGAATTAAAATTGAAAAAAAAACTTATAAAAGATGCATTACAACTGTGCGTTTAAAAACTTACCACTTGGCAATTGTGCATTTAAAAACTTTTCTCCACTCCATTACCTTAGTGGTTGCATATGCATGCCATTCAAATGTATGTCCACTCACACATTACAATAAAGAACAAAATAGTATTTTATTAAATTATTCTTGTTGTTGATTTTTTATTACTTTATATTATTAAATTATTATTATTGTTATATAAAATAATAATAATAATAATAAATTACTATAAATTTAGAATATATTTTAATAATATTTTAATCTTGTAGACGTAAAAAAAATCTAGAGATGAGTAAATTGTATTTTAATGCAATCCATAATTAATATACACCAATTAATTAATTAAAACATTAACATATTAATAAATTGGAGTCTGAAACATTATTAATTAAAATATTAATTAATAGTATTAATAAAAACATTTTATAATATGTAATTGACACTTCTATATAAAAAATGTTTAATAACATTAAAGATTAATTCAGAAATCTGTAAAAAAATATATTAATATTAATTGATAATAAAGTGAAATAATTATTATATTACTATTATTACATTGACATATTAATTAAATCATTAATACATAATTATTATAATTAACTACATTATTCAAATATATCTAAACATAAATATATTAAGATTTGGTTAATAATAATAATAATAAGATGTTGGAATTGTACTTAAATGTTTTTAACTTTAAAATATTAATTAAAATTTTTGACAATATATTAATTAAAAAGTTTATTTAAAAACGTTTAATAACATTAATTTAAACATATTTAAATAAATGAATTAATACAACATTAATTAATTAAATTATTAAAACAATAATTATCATTAATATTAATTAATTAAAACATTAACATTGATTAATTTTAACTTTAATTAATTAATTTTTAGCGTTATATGAAACATCAATAGCATTTATAAATACATTAAAATGTTTAAGAACATTAATTAAAATGTTTGGCAATATATTAATTAAAACATTTATATAAAAATCTTCAATTAAAATAAACAATAATTTTTCAATTTTTAAATTAATATTTTCATATTAAATAATAGTAATATTAAGTTAATTAATTAAAATATTTAATAACATTAATTAAAATACTTAACAATGTATTGATTAAAATATTTATATAAAAGTGAGCAAGGTGAGTGAAGATGAAACCTCATGAGGGGTGGTTAAACATTGAGACAATTATTCACTATAATATTAAGGTTTATATTATTGGATTTAATAATAATTCTTATAATTGTGTATCAAATCTTTCGGTGAAAATCACATTTGAGAAATTTGTGTCGACGCGTTTCGAACCAGCTAGTGTGGTTCATTATCAGGACAAGCTGAGAAATCTGATCTAGGACTCGGCTTAAATAGACAAGGAAGATCCAATTAGCCGTTGTAGAATAACGACTAGTTTGACTATAAAAATATAAAAATAAAAATAAGAGTCGTATAATTATTATTATTATTATTATTTAATTTAAGTTCTTATATTCAAGAAAAATAAAAAATAAAAATAAATAAATAAATAAAATAATAAAAAATAAAATTAAAATAAAATTAAATTAAATTAAAATAAAAATATAAAAAATATAAAAATAAATAAAAATAATAATAATAAAATAAATATGTATTACTTGAATGTAATTCAATATATTATTTGAAACTAAACTAAATTAATTAATTAATTGATTTATTTATTTTTATTTTTATTTTTAATTTAAATAGAGAAATTAATTAATTGATTAAATATAAATAAATAAAAATGAAATTAAAAATATATAATAAAAATAATAATGATAAATAAATAAATAATAAGTAACTAAATAATAAAGAGTAAATGAATAAATAGATAAATAACAATAATAATGAATCAAAAATGAGAAAAGAAAAACGGAACGAGAGGAGAGGAAAAGGCGAATCGAGGAAAAACAGAAGGGAAGAAACCCAATAACTAAGAATGAAGGGCAAGGATCCAACATCTGCTCACACTCCACCCATCATCTCTGTTAAGGTTGACCGACCTCTTTTCAATTTCAAGGGCCTCCCTAAAATTTCGGTGGTGGAAATGGTCCACCCTCGCAATAAGCTCAGCATCTTCAATGCAAATGTGATACTTTCTCTTTTCAACATGCTCCGATAAGGCAGAGGAGCGAGATCTATTATGATTTAGATAGGTTAAGTACCCAATTGCCAGAAGGAGGGTAAGGGTGTTTACTTGATTCTATGCTCTTGTGGGACACCTTACATTGGTGAAACTGGTCGATCCATTAGTCAAAGAATTCATGAACATGCCACTGACCTAAAGCATAATAGATGTCACTCCTCTGCCTTAGCGGAGCATGCTGAAAAGATAAAGCATCACATTTGCATTGAAGATGCTGAGGTTATTGCGAGGTTGGACCATTTACACCATCGAAAGTTTAGGGAGGCCCTTGAAATTGAAAAGAGGTCGGTCAACCTTAACAGAGATGATGGATGGAGTGTGAGTAGATGCTGGATACCTACCCTTCATTCTTAGTTTTTAGGTTTCTTTCCTTCTGTTTTTCCTCAGTTTGTCTTTTCCTCTCCTCTTGTCCCATTTTTCTTTTCTCGTTTTTTATTCCTTATTATTGTTATTTATCTATTTATTCATTATTCCTTATTATTTAATTAGTTATTATTTATTTATTTATCATTATTTATTTATTATTTTTTTTCACTTTGATTTTTATTTATTTATATTTAATCAATTAATTAATTTATCTATTTAAATTAAAAATAAAAAATAAAAAATTAAATTAATAAGTTAATTAATTAGTTAGTTTCAATAATATATATTGAATTACATTCCAGTAATATATATATATATATATATATCTTTTATTTTTTATTTTTATTATTTTATCATTTTTATTTTTTATTTTATTTTATTAAATTATTTTATTTATTTATTTATTTTTATCTATTTTTTGAATATAAGAATTTAAATTAAATAATAATAATAATAATTATATGACTGTTATTTTTATTTTTATATTTTTATAGTCAAACTAGTCATTATTCTACAATGGCTAATTGGAGTTTCATTATCTATTTAAGCTGAGCCCTAGATCAGATTTCTCATCTTGTCGTGATGATGAACCACAGTGGTTGGTTCGAAACGTGTTGATACAAATTTCTTGAATGTGATTTTCACCAAAAGATTTGATACATAATTTATGGATCACAGAGGTCAAATTCCTAATAAGTCTTTTAATATTTGTTTTAATATTACAATTTTTAATATTGAGTATTTAATATATATAGGGTTTATAATATTTGGTTTTAATATTAATATTTACATTATGGAGTAATATGTTGGGTTATAATCCCCGGATGCGAGTGTTAGTGCAGTTAATGAGGGTGATAGGACGCAAGAAGTTGTACGGGAGGCCACATGCCATCCCTCACAGCTTCATTGAGACCACTTGCCCACAGTTAATACTCCACCGCATGCTCTTAATGGCGTTTGAAATGGAGGCGATTCTCACTATCGCAGGGGAGGTTCGAGGCAGCCTCGACTGCTGCAACAACATCTCACATAAGATTTGCAAGCCTGGTTATTCAATGCGGCGTTCTGAGTGTTGCAGGAAAGGAATGATAAAGGCCATGGATCCACTTGTCCCCCAGCTGATGAATTCGCGATGTAACTCGGTTCTGGACAGAGCCAGAGAGTGCACCACCATAGGGAAGCGCAGCTGTCTAACCTGTTGCTTGCAGCCCAATGACAGCATTCACATTTCTATAGCTGGCTCTTGTTTGTCCACGACAGTGGTTCTGGGCATTCCACCCGCGACGTGCCCTTAGTCGCTTCAGAGTTCCAGTCTGGTTAAAGCTGCTAAAATGCCAAGGCTTCGGCAGAGGATGAGGTGCAGGAGGGGGTCTTCTCGTTCAGCCAGAAGGCATTCTCCTTCCTTTTCTTCTTCCCCGTCTGACACCTCTACACCTTCTGGCAGCCTCCCTCGCCTCTTCAGTGGGTGCTTGCTCTGCTAAGGCCGTAGGCTAGACTCGCCTTCAGGTGATGCGCTGCCTGCTCAGTCGCATACGGCCCTCTTCTCGTTCGATTGTGCTCTCAACAGACCACGCGTAACTGTGGCCATCTCCGTGGTCTTCTTGGAGGAGCCCCTGCCGGAGAATGCGCCTGAAGAGCAAGCTCCAGTCGACGGCGCTCATTTGGACAGGATGCAGCAGGACACAAGGGGTCAGCCTGAGGTTTCCAGGGCGTCTTTGCAGGATGAATCAGTTCGCGTTCAGGCAACTGTCACTGAATCTCCCACTGCTGTCCACCACAATGTTGAATTCTCCCATGCTCAAAGTGAACCAGAAGACTTCGGATGCAAGATCGAGGAGGTTTCTCCTGATGAGTAATCCGATCCTCCTTTCTTGTCTCTTTTGTTTTTTCTTGGCCCTTTCTGAGGGAATGTTTTGCTGTTTCAATGTTTCTCTCAATTCTGGTCCAATTTTTGTCAAAGACCAGTTTCAGTCTTTACAGCGGTCCAGTCTTGTTATGGTCCAGTGTTATAGCTATGCTCCTAGTTTAAAGTTAATGACATTCCAGCTCGATCCCCTGTGTGGGATATTTTCTGTCTTGGGTTTTTCAAGCTGGTGGCCCTTGCAGGGCAGCCAAAATCTAGTGATTGTCAGCTCAAATTGCCTCTTCGTAGGCACAGTTATGGCCTAGGCCAGATGTACTATATTTTTCACTGTTAATAGATTACTCTAACTTAGAAAAAAAAAATATGTTGGGTTATAATATATATTTTAATATATACCATTTATACTTGGCTTTAATATTGGGTTTAATATTAAAGTTTATAATATTGTGCTTAATATATAGAGTTTATAACATTGGGGATTATAATATTTTAGTTCATAATATTGATTCTTAGGGTTTATTGATCTCTTGTGTTTTTAATATTGATCCCTTCAACTTATTGATCCCTTAGGTATTTAATATTTATCCCTTGGGTTCACGAATTTCTTTGTTTTATAATATTAAATCCTTGGGTTTATTAGTTTTTTTCGTTTATAATATTAATAACCCCTTGGGTTTATTAATCTCTTGAGTTTAAAAGTATTAATTCTTATGCTTTATTAATTTCTTGGTTTATAATATTAATATTTATCCCTTCAGTTCACCGATTCCTTTGGTTTAAAATATTAAACCTTTGGGTTTATTTTTTTTTGTTTATATTATTAATAATCTCTTCGGTTTATTAATCTCTTCACTTTAAATTATTAATTCGTAGGGTTTATTAATTTCTTAGGTTTTTAGTTTAAGATATTAATTATTAGGGTTTATTCATCACTTAAGTTTTCTAATTCTTTGGGTTTGTAATATTAGTCTTACACTCTAATATTAATACATGGTCCAATGTCACATTATGAAAAACATTGTTTCAATATATAAATGAGTCATGGTCTACCATCGCTAATCATAGTTAGTCGTAGTCAATGAAGGTCTTGCATGGTCAAATGTCACATTGTGACAAAGATTGTCTGAATATGAAAATCAACCATGGCAAACCATGGTCATTCTTTGTCCAACGTCGCATTATGACAACAATTGTCTCAATGTTTAAATCGAGCATGCTCAACCATGTTTATTTTACGTTTTATAGTATTTATCTAAAGATTTTTATATACTTGAGGTTTAGAATATTTATCTAAAGGTTTTTATATGCTTGAATTTTATAATACTAATATCTAAGGTTTAATATTATTCCCTTGTTTATAATATTAATAATCATGTGAGTTTATCAAACCTTTTTGTTTAAGATATTAATGTTCAGGCTTTATTAATCTCTTATGTTTCTCATATTGATCCCTTCACCTTATTTATCTCTTAGGTTTTTAATATGTATCCCTTGGGTTCAGCAATTCTTGTGGTTTATAATATAAAACCCTTGGGTTTATTAATTTTTTTCGTTTATAATATTAAACCACCCTTGGGTCTTATAGTCTCTTGAGCTAAAAATATCAATTCTTAGGGTTTATTAATTTCTTAGGTTTTTGAGATAAAAATATTAATTTGTAGGCCTTATTAATCCCTTGTGTTTTTAATATTGATCCCTTGACCTTATTGATCCCTTAGGTTTTTAATATTTATCCCTTTGGTTCACCAATTTCGTTGGTTTTCAATATCAAACCCTTGGTGTTATTAGTTCTTTATGTTTATAATATTAATAACCCCTTGGGTTTATTAATATCTTCAGTTTAAAATATTAATTATTAGGGTTTGTTAATCTCTTGACTTAAAAATATTAATTATTAGGGTGTAGTCATTTCTTGGTTTATAATATTAATGTTTATCCCTTGGGTTCACCAATTACTTTGGTTTGTAATACTAAACCCTTGATTTTATTATTTGTTTTGGTTTATAATATTAATAATATCTTGGGTTTATTAATCGATTTAATTTAAAGTATTAATTATTAGGGTTTATCAATTTCTTAGGTTTTTGAGTTTAGAATTTTTATTCTTAGGGTTTAATAATCTTTTTTCTTTTTAATATTGATCCCTTAGTCTTATTGATCATGTAGGTTTTTAATATGTACCCCCTCATTTCACCGATTCCTTTCGTTTATAGTATTAAACCCTTGTGTTTATTAGTTCTTTTGGTTTATAATATTAATAATCCCTTGTTTTTATTAATATTTTACATTTTAATATTATGGTTTACATTATGGCGTAATATGTTGGGTTATAATATAGATTATAATATATATAGTTTATAATTAGGGGTTAATATTGAGTTTATAATATTTGGGTTTAATATTATGGTTTATAATATTGTGTTTAATGTTTAGAGTTTATAACATTAGGGATTATAATATTTTGGTTCATAATATTGATTCTTAGGGTTTACTGATCTTTTGTGTTTCTAATATTGATCCCTTGGCCTTATTGATCCCTTAGGTCTTTAACATTTATCTATTGAGTTCACCAATTCCTTTGGTTTGTAATATTAAACCATCAGTTTTATTATGTTGGTTTATAATATTAATAACCCCTTCGGTTTATTAATCTCTTAATTTTAATATATTAAGTCTTATGGTTTATTAATCTCTTGACTTTAAAATATTAATTATTATGCTTTATTAATTTCTTGGTTTACAATATTAATATTTATCCCTTGGGTTCACCAATTCTTTTGGTTTATAATATTAAACTCTTGGGTTTATTAGTTCTTTTGATTTATAATAATAATAATCCTTTTGGCATATTAGTCTCTTCACTTTAAATTATTAATTCTTAGGGTTTATTCATTTCTTACGTTTTAAGTTTAAGATATTAATTATTAGGGTTTTTTGATCCCTTGAGTTTTCTAATTCTTTGGGTTGGTAATATTAGGTTTTAAATATTAGTCTTACAGTTTAATGTTAATGCATGTTCCAATGTCACATTATGAAAAACATTGTCTCAATATTAAAATCAACCATGGGCTACCATTGTTAATCATATTTAGTCTTAGTCAATAAAGGTATTCCATGGTTGAATGTCACATTGTGAAAAATATTGTCTCAATATGAAAATCAACCATTGCAAACCATGGTCATTCTTCATCCAATGTCACATTGTGACAACAATTGTCTCAAAGTTTAAATCAAACATGCTCAACCATGTTTATTTTATGGTTTATAGTATTTATCTAAATATTTTTATATCCTTAAGGTTTATAATATTTATCTAAAGATTTTTATATACTTGAGGTTTATAATATTAATATCTTCGGTTTAGTATTATTCCCTTGAGTTTAAATATTAATAGTCATGTGAGTTTCTCAAACCTTTTTGTTTAAGATATTTATTTTTAGGCTTTATTAATCTCTTATGTTTTTCACATTGATCCCTTCCCCTTATTGATCACTTAGGTTTTTAATATTTATCCCTTGCATTTACCAATTCCTTTAGTTTGTAATATCAAACCCTTGGGTTCATCGATTAATTTGGTTTATAATATTAAACATTTGGGTTTATTACTTCTTTTGGTTTATAATATTAAGAATGTCTTGGTTTTATTAATCTATTTAATTTAAAATATTAATTATTAGGGTTTATTAAGTTATTAGGTTTTTGAGTTTAAATTTTTTATTCTTAGGGTTTAATAATCTCTTTTGTTTTTAATATTGATCCCTGTGCCTTATTGATCATGTAGGTTTTTAATATTTATCCCTTCACCTCCCCTATTCCTTTGGTTTATAATATTAAACCCTTGTATTTATTAGTTCTTTTCGTTTATAATATTAATAATCCCTTGGGTTTATTACTCTTTTGAGTTTTAATATTATGATTTACACTATGGTGTAATATGTTGTGTTATAATATAGATTCTAATATATTGGGTTTATAATATTTGGGTTTAATATTAGGGTTTATAATATTGTGTTTAATATTTACAGTTTATAACATTAGGGATTGTAATATTTCGGTTCATAATATTGATTCTTAGGGTTTATTGATCCCTTGGCCTTATTGATCCTTAGGTCTTTGATATTTATCCCTTCGGTTCACCAATTCCTTTGGTTTGTAATATTAAACCCTTGGGTTTATTATTTTGGTTTATAATATTAATAACTCATTGGGTTTATTAATCTCTTAAATTTAAAATATTGATTCTTAGGGTTTATTAATCTCTTGAGTTTAAAATAGTAATTCTTATGCTTTATTAATTTCTTGGTTTATAATATTAATATTTATCCCTTGGGTTCACCAATTCCTTTGGTTTATAATATTAAACCCTTGGGTTTATTATTTCTTTTGGTTTATAATATTAATAATCCCTTCGATTTATTAACCTCTCTAGTTTAAATTATTAATTCTTAGGGTTTATTCATTTCTTGGGTTTTGAGTTTAAGATATCAATTGTTAGGGTTTATTAATCCCTTGAGTTTCCTAATTCTTTGGGTTGATACTATTAGGCGTTAATTATTAGTCATACACTTTAATATTAATGCATGGTCCAATGTCACATTATGAAAAACAATGTCTCTATATGAAAATCAATCATGGGCTACCATTGTTAACGATAGTTAGTCATAGTCAACCATGATCTTCCATGGTCGAATGTCACATTATGACAAATATTGTCTCAATATGAAAATCAACCATGCAAAACCATGGTCATTCTTTGTCCAACGTCACATTACGACAATAATTATCTCAATATTTAAGTCAAACATGCTCAACCATATTTATTTTACGGTTTATAGCATTTATCTAAAGGTTTTTATATACTTGAGGTTTATAATATTAATCTCTAAGTTTTAATATTATTCCTTTGAGTTTATAATATTAATAACCATGTAATTTTATCAAACCTTTTTGTTTAAGATATTAATTTGCAACCTTTATTAATCTCTTTTGTTTTTCATATTGATCCCTTCGCCTTATTTATCCCTTATGTTTTTAATATTTATCCATTGGGTTCACCAATTCCTTGGGTTTATGACATAAAACCTTTTGGTTTATTAGTTCGGTTCGTTTATAATATTAAACCACACTTAGGTTTTAGAATCTCTTGAGTTAAAAATATTAATTCTTTGGGTTTATTAATTTCTTAGGTTTTTGAGTTAAAAATATTAACTCTTAGGGTTTCTAAATCTCTTGTGTTTTTAATATTGATCCCTTAGCCTTATTGATCACTTATGTCTTTAATATATATTCCTTGGGTTCACCAATTCCTTTGGTTTGTAATATCAAACCCTTGGATTTATTAGTTCTTTTTGTTTTTAATATTAATAATCCCTTGGGTTTATTAATCTCTTGAGTTTAAAATATTAATTCTTACTGTTTATTAAACTCTTGACTTTAAAATATTAATTATTAGGGTTTATTAGTTTCTTGTTTTATAATATTAATATTTATCCCTTGGGTTCACCAATTACTTTGTTTTATAGTATTAAACCCTTAGGTTTATTACTTCTTTTGGTTTATAATATTAATAATGTCTTGGGTTTATTAATCTATTTAATTTAAAGTATTAATTATTAAAGTTTATTAATTTCTTAGGTTTTTGAGTATAAAAATTTATTCTTAGGGTTTAGTAATATTTTCTATTTTTAATATTGATCCCTTGTCCTTATTGGTCCTGTATGTTTTTAATATTTATCCCTTGGGTTCACCGATTCCTTTGGTTTATAACATTAAACCCTTGCGTTTATTCGTTCTTTTGGTTTATAATATTAATAATCTACTGGGTTTATTAACCTTTTGAGTTTAAAATATTGATTATTATGGTATTAATATCCTAGGTTTTCGAGTTTAAAATATTAATTCTTTGGGTTTATTAATTTTTTGTCTTTTTAATATTAATCCCTTGGTTTTATTATTTCCTTGGGCTTTTAATATCAATCCATTGGGTTTATTAATCGTTTATATTTTTAATTCATTGGGTTTATTATATTAGCAATCCCTAAAGTTGATTGTTCTCTTTAGTTTATAATATTAATAATCATGTGAGTTTATCATTCATTTGTATTTAAAATATTAATTCCTACGCTTTATTAATATATTCTCTTTTTAATAGGGATCCCTTGGACTTCTTGATCTCTTAATTTTTTAATATTTTCCCCATGGGTTCACCAATTCCTTGGGTTTATAATATTAGACCCTTGGGGTTATTAGTTCTTTTGGATTATAATATTAATAATCCCTTCGTATATTTGTAAGAGATATATACTTATTATAAATAGTAATAAAATACTAGTACTATGTTATATTTTAATTTTAGTATAGTTTGAGTTATAACTATTAATGTATTGAAAAAAATTTAATAATATTTTATTATCAAATAATAAAATATTATGTATTTTAATATATAGTATCAATATAGGTTATATTATTAATATATTAGTTTAATATATAGTATCAATATAGGTTATATTATTAATATATTACAAGTAGATAAATAAGATATAATGGTAATTATATTCATAAATATATGATGATTATTTTGGTAAAATACATGTGGTGGGTGGTGGATATAGGCCTATCAGTGTATATCAAACACATTATTGAATGTGGTTGTAAATATATTTCATATACGCCTATTGGTTTATATCAACCACATTGGTAAATGTGATTGTGCTAGTGTTAGTATATACATTTTTAGTAGCTAAAATATATGTTTTTCTTAATAGTGTCCACTATTTGGACTCTCAGACTTCAGCCTTAGCAGATCGAGAGTGTTTAAATTTATTTGATAAACTATAGTTTCATTCTACAAAAAATATATAACTAATTGAAATGTAACTTAAAAAAAAAACTACAGAAATTTCAGGCTTCAGTTTCAGAGTTCACTTCAGTATTGAATAATTACAACCTCAAATTTCAATGGCACCCCCAAAATAAGCTGTTGTAGCATGGAATTTTATCAAAAGAGAAGATAAAAATTGCATGTTTCAATTGTGTGGGCATCAATTGACTCGCTCTTTAACTAGATCAGTGGATCACCTTCTTAGTATTAAAAATGGAAGTGGAGGTGGTGTTGAAGCCTGCAATAAAATATCTAAAGAACATAAAAATGAAATGGAGAAAGACTATTTCACTTCACAGATGGAAAATGAAAAAAGTGAGAATAAGAACCAGTGAATTGAGAGGAAGATTGCCATGTCTTCCTCAAAAAATATTACTTCAATATCAGCCATTAGTGGATCATGTTCTACAATAAAAAAGGGTGGAACCAAAACATTAAATCAATTTTGGAAACTAGTGGAGAGACAATGATGATATTGTTGCATAATTCTCTTATGCGTGTGCAATTCCCTTTAATGTGACTAGGATTCCATACTTTAAAAATGAAATTAAAAAGGCCATTGATTTTGGATAGGGCTATGTTCTTCCCGGTTCTGAAATTTTAAGGACCACTTTACTAAAGAGAACAAAAGACAGAGTGACAGAAAAGTTGGTTTAGATTAAAGAGTTTTGGAAGCACACAAGATGCACAATTTTGAGTGATGTTTTTTCATATTTGTGCCATCACCCATTGATCAATGTGCTTGTTTATAGTCCTCAAGGTGTACTTTTATTGAAGGTAGTTAATGCAATGGATCAAGTGAAGACATCATAATTTGTTTTTGGAATTTTGGATGACAATTCAAGAGGTTTGGGAGAAAAATGTGGCCCATGTTATTATAGATAATGCATCAAATTTTGTTGGTGCAAGGAGAGTGATTATGGAAAATTATAATCAAATTTATTGGACCCCTTGTGCAGCTCACTACTTGGATTTAATGTTGTATGATTTAGCCAAATTTCCTTGGGTCAATGAGATAATCCGAAGAGCCAAAAAAATTGCAAACTTCATCATCAACCATCGTCTCACTTTGAGTATATATAGGAAGAATGCATCTAAACAGTTGTTGAGGCCTTGTGATACAAGGTTTTCCACTTTTTATATTACTCTAAAGATAGTTGTTGAGGAAAAAGCAAGCCTAAGAGTTGTTGTTTGCAATAATGTGTGGGAGAGATCTCCCATTTCAAAAGAAACTAAGGGGAAAAAGGTTGATAAAATAGTGCTCCATAATGGATTTTGGGAAAATGAAAAAAAGGTTTTTAAAATATGTGGCCCAATTGTTAATGTGCTCCGCATGGTTGATGGTGACAAATATTGTATGTTTTTTTTTTTTTTTTATGAAAGCATTGATCGTTGCAAAGAGACCTTTGCAAGTGCTTTTAATAATGTGGAATTTGATTACCAGGAGATATGGGAGGTAATTGATCAAATATGGAAGATGATGCATCCTCCATTACAAACAAAATCATGTTATTTCCACCCTAGATTGTTTTGGTTACCAATACATAAGGATGAAGAATTCATGAATGGCCTTATCTAGCCTATTGAGAAGATAAATCTGGATCCAAAAATTACATGTTTGGTCAGATGTAATTTGAGGACGTACATGTTAGAAGAAGGGTTATTTAGAACAAAATCAGCAAAGTATGATAGAAGCATAGGTGATCAAGCATTATGGTGGGAGTGTTATGGATCAGGGGCACTGTAATTGCAAAATTTTGAAATTTATATCTGAAGCCAGGGATCAAGTGCATCAGTGTGTGAAAGAAATTGGATTTACTTTCACCACATTCATTCCATGAAAAGAAATATATTTTTTTCTAGAATATTAGAAGATCTTGTTTATGTTTGTAGTAACCTGCAGTTGGCTTTGAAAAATGTGGCTAAAGAGTCATCCAATTCAACTTCTTCGTGGATCGATCCTGTTCCTAATGCATCAATGGATGACGTTGATTTTTACATTGATAATGACATTGATATGGAATTGAGTGATGACTCTGATGTTGAAGCATCTAGCGGATTCATAGCCCCTACTGTTCTTGATGATATAGAACTTTTGGATGTAACAAGTGGCCCACGGGAACATCAAGAATAAAACTTTTGTTCTTGTTTTAGGCTTCTAGTTTACTTTTTGCATGAAACTACCAAGCTACTTTAAAATTTAAAGTTTATATATTTTGAATACATTTTTATCAGACTGTATTTCAATATATGGAATCTGATATAGCCCATGGTTTTGTTGAATTTTATATGGGTGTCAATGTCGATGATGAATTTCTCACCTTATTTACTATGTATGGCAGTTGGTTCTTTATTGGAATTTGGAACTAACTTTCATGACTTATATGTGGAAATGATTTAAATGTTTGAGCAGTAATCCTATGTGTTTGCAATGTGTCAATGCATTATGGACTTCGAAAATTGACATGCATATTTTTCTATCTATCATAAATTTTTAGATTCCTTGACATATGCCCAAAGTACATACAAATTACGTTAGAATCATAAAGATGAATGTCACGTTTATTTTCCAGCCTTCTTAAAATTGACTTTATATATATATATCTATATATATATCTATATATATATTATTTTTCAAATTTCTATATGTTGAATTTTATGCCGAATTTTCTTGGAAAAATTTTAGGTGCCGAACTTTATTCTAATTTCAAGGTCGTCGAACTCGAACACGAACATGAACGTGGTGACTTAGTAGTTCAACCAAGAGGCTCATTCTACCGGATGTGTAATTTCTCCTTTAAAATAAAAATAAAAGTTCAAAATTAATATTTTTATTACTTAAAAACTGGTAAGAGTCAATAACCACTTGGATACTTGGAAAAAAACTTTAATCATAAAAAAAAAAATGACAAGAATTTGAGATTGAATAAATCTGAATTTAAAAATTGTTATTTCAATATAAGAGTGTACCCTTGAATTAATAAATTAGTCAACAAGACATTTCTACTATATCTGTGTTTTGTCTTTATTTTGTTTAATTATATTGAAACATGTAATCATAAGACTGACGAAGAACAAAGCCATCGAGATGGGCTAACATGATCTTAGAGTCAACTCTGTCTCTCCAACTGCTGTGGCCACTACCCTTCTAAGAAATCACCTAAAACAAGGAAATGCTTTGGTTGTTTCAGAAGATGATAAAGTTGTCATGGAGACACTTTCCAATAGTGTTTTCAACTTAAAGGGAGTGACTCTTAAAAGCTGACGATATTACGGAGGCTGGTCTGTACCTGCCTAGTGATGAGGCTAAATATGTCAACAACCATAACCTGGTAGTGGATAGGAAATTTCAATTGTTAATTATTTTTGATAAGTGTATATTATTATTATTATTATTATTATTATTATTATTATATATATAATTTATTATTTATTTTTATGAATAATAATAATTCTATTAAAATATTATAGTACAAATGAAGTTACAAGCGGGAGAAATTAGATAGTAGGGAAGTTAGTAATGAACAGTCAGCCTCGGTCCTGTATCGTAGCGAAGAGAGAACATATAGGATCTAGAAGAGAAACATTAGAACCCTGAAATACAAACTCGAGAAATTACCGAAGATGGGTAGAAGACAATCATAAGAATTTACCCAGAGTGGGTAGATTACTTGAAACAACATTTATTTCCTTTTTTTTGCAACTTTGACCCTACCATCCTTAGGCGGGTAGGCTGAGAGCACTTGAACATTGTTGATGATCAAGGGAAGAGTCTCCTTATCTGAGTCGAAGGAGGCTGACTCATGAGATCGTTTCTAAGTGTTCGAGGAAGCATTGGGCTCTCTAAGGTCTGCCAAGATTATTTTCTTCTCTTACATCATGACCTCCTCATCAGTTTCAATTTCCTCATCATCCGAGCTGAGGGAGTCAATCTCATCCATGTGAGGTGGATCACATGGTTTCCACCTTTTAGATTTCAATTTTTTAAGTCCTTTATTCTTTTGGACAAGGAATATGGTACAGGAGTTCTGAAGATGCCCTATTTGATGGCAGTGATGACATCAGAATGCAGTTTTCTCATAATCCAAGGTCTAACACCAAATGAAATCCCCTACTCTGAGAATGATTTTATCGAGAAATTTTTTTCTTAAGTATATGATTCAACACATATTCTGCCATATGTGTATATGCCTTTTTCTCCCATGAAGGGATCTATAGCTAGAAAGTGACCCAGAGAGTTTCTGATACTTTGGAAGATGGAGGAGTGCCAAAGATGAGCAGGTAATTTTGGTAGCTTGACCAAAATCAGAAGTTTGGTGATGAATATCATGGAGGGATTTAAGTCTAGGAACCAGGGGGTGAGGAACATCCCTGCTTTCCCCCAAAACCATGGACCACTAGTTAAGAATTTTTTATATTCCTCATCAAAAGAAAACACAACTATGAAGAAGCCCTTTGAGAAGAAGAATACCTTGTTGTTATTGGTCTAGGTGGAATGGATCCTTTGGTATAGATCTATTGTTTAAGGCCATAATCCATTGAATCGATAAATAATTGTAGATTCTACAAATATTTTGTGCCGGTTTTCAAGATCTGGGTGGGAAATTTCTATAGAGGGCATATCCTCTGATTTATCCACCAAAAAAGGATTGGGGGCCACCGAAGGTTGAGAAGTATTCTTAGTAGGCTTTGTATGGAAAACATATTTGTAGGAGAAGGCTTGTGCAGAAGAAGGTTGTCCAACAGCCCCTCCTCGCAAGCGAAGGGATAAAACCATAGAGGAATCCTTTTCAGTATGATAAAATGAGAGAGGATGAGAGTTCTCAAGTTTTTTACCTCCATATAGAAGATTTTGATAGGCATAAGCTATACCCAACTTGAGTTCTAGAGCTTGAAGAGATCTTTTACGAGATCGGTTGAATGAACCCAAAGCAACAAGGATTTTACGGAAGAACGATCTGAATCTAAAAGGAGGGAGATAGGAAATCAGGGGCTCGCTATCTAGTATATCTCCATCGAGGGGCTAGAGTGCCAAGCTTTGCAAGCTTGCTTCAACTCTAGGTTGTCTCTATGCATTTATCTTTTTAATTTTTTTGGGCATAAAGGTTGTCCTGTCGCCGAAACTAGGGCAGCACGGAGGGGTGGAGAGTTTATTACCTTCAGGGTCTGAATGAGACAATCGCTAGACTTCTCCTGAATCCAAAACATGTTGGCATCCAAATGTGTCACATTGGAGATGGGAACCCTCCCAATATGGTCTGCAATGGAGCTGTCGTCCCTCAAAACATGGATAGCTACCTTCCTGACTGCAGTTGAGAGTGCAAAGATTTTTTTGAGCTAGCCACCCTGCACCTTAGACTTTCCTCCAGGTCTGTTGCTCGGAAGGTGCGCCTTGTGATTCTTCAATGACCCATCTGTTCTCAGGCTTAAACGAGCTTCAGGGCTGACCTACAATCTCACAATGGCAGAGGGAAGGAGATCACTTGTGTAAACCCTAGTGTTCTTCATCCTCCGCACCCTTTCTAATAAGTGTATATTATTAAAATTAGTACAATTCTATAAATTAAATGGCTATTAAATAATAATAAGCATTAATTTATGATAAATATCTTACCTTAAGATAAATCTAACATTGTTTAATTATGAATTTTGAACTTTCGGTTTTTGTTTTACCACTTTAAAATTAAATTAAATTAAATATAATATTGGTTTTTCACAAATCCAAATTTAAAATAAAAAACAATTACTAAAAAAATTACTCAAATGTTTTTACATCAAATAATGAGGTTCTGTAAATGACCCATGGAGAATGTAGAAGTAATTTAACCAAAAGGAATAATATTATTTTTAAAAATAATTATAAAAATATATTGTAAAGTATTTTAATGTTTTTGAGGTATAAGGATTTTAAATATTTAATTTCTTTCATTATTTTTATAGTGTTGTTATAAATGTTGGAATATGTAATTTCTATTTGTTTATGTGTGAAAATATTTGTGGATTGTTCATATTTGTTGGTTTTTTAGGTAGAGTTTATTTTTTAGTCTTTAAGAGATTTTTAGAGGTAATTTGATTTGACAGATTCTCTCCAACAAGATGCTTCCTATATTCATGTGTGAGTGAGATATTTCCTCAACTTGTTATTCATATGTCCATGATAGTATGTCTATCTTGGGAGAACATCCATGTACTTATAAGTGTACCAATATTTGATTAATGAAAGCTCTGAAATAAGATTTTGGTCTCTATAAGATCTACCTTCCCATTTTAACATGGTATTAGAGAGGGCTTTGCAACATGCGAGTTCACATTTAGATTGTAGATAGTTTGAGTAGACCTCTCCTATAGTTTTTCTATAGTTTGTTCTCCATCGTTTAGAAATTTTGTCCCACTTGATTATAAATATTTACTTTAAAGGTCATTTATGTTGTTTTCCACCACTATGATTTAGTGTGGAGTGATTGGATATGTGCTGTTGAAATTTCCTGTATGAAAAACCAAGAATAATATCAAAGAGGCCAAGTGAGAAGTGTTTTTGATAGCTTTGAGGTGGTGAAACGAAATGAGAAAATGTTTAGACCACTGATAGGTTGCAGGATCTTTGGATTGAAAATCATTTCATTATTTTCATGTATTTCGGGTATGGTGATAGTGGGTTGTAAAATATGTTCTATAAGTTCTCTCATAGAAGCAATATGTTGAGCAAAGTTCGAATCTAAAAGGGGTGCGCCCTCATTGCAAGGTCGAAAGCCTAAATCACACTTATTGTTGGATATTCCAATAAATAACAACACATTTAAGCCCTACAGCTTGAATTCAAGTATCATAGGTTCACATGCAAGTAAATCAATATGGTCACATAAGGATTCAAGAAAACAATAGGCTCTAGAAATTTTGTGTTGGGTATGGAGGATGATTATCATCCTGATTTATAGGTCTTTGTTTTAGCTGGATGTATACCTTAGGAAGACTATACACCACTCCACGCAGGGGGGAATGGTCCCCCCTGGGGGTTCAGGGAGGCAATCCCCCCCCGCTAGGGGGTCCGAAGGCTAGCAGTCCCTTGTCGGGGGTTCAGGGGAAGCAACCTTGAAGCTAAAAATAGATGTAAAATTTCCTTCTAAAATATTGTAATTTCATAGTCAAGTTGGGTCTTTCATTAGGCAGATGATATGATGGTAGAAGTTATGTTTAATTTAGGTTTTTTTTTCCCTAGAAGGCAACCCCTCTATTGTATGAGGGAATTATATTGTGGTTGTGTGTTGAGAGCGTATTGTAAGCGAGAAAGAGAAAGGGGGACCGTGTGAGAGAGTTGAGGATATTACAATGGATTTGTTGTAGGTTGTCTCTCTTCATTTTGTTGGATAATATAAAGGAAAGACTGCTTGTTTCTCCGTGGACATAGCCCAAGTTGGGTGAATGACATATATATGTGTCTTTATTGTTTTATATGTTTTTTCTGTTTGTATTTCTGCTTATTTTTATTTGTTCCATTGCTCTGTAATATAAAATTTTGTAACAACTCATATCAAAGCCAAAGGTCTCTTTGGCTGATAAAATCGTAGGAAAGAAGAGTTCCTGGTTCGAGTGGGAGCAATGGAAGAAGATGGTATGTTTAGGGTCGAGAAATTTAATTCCCAAAAATACCCACTGTGGAAGATGCTGATTGAAGATTATTTGTATTTGAAATATCTGTAACTACCATTGAGTGGAAAAACAAAGAATATTTTGAGTACAGATGCAGAATTGGAGATTCTTGACAGAAAGGCACTTGGAACAATATGGTTGTGCCTCACGGCATCAGTAGCCTTCAATATTTCAAAGGAAATGATAAAAAAGGGTTTAGGGACGGCATTGGACAGAATATATGAAAAACCCTTAGCCTCAAATAAGGTATTTCTTATGAAAAAAATATTTAATATGAATATGTCGGAAGGTGGACCTGTTGCTGACCATTTAAATGAATTTAATACGGTTACGAGTGAGTTAATTTTTGTAGGGGTAAAATTTGAATATGACGTGAGGGATCTATTATTTGTATGCTCATTACCATAATGTTGGAATATTTTAGCTACGTCCATTAGTAACTTTGTCTCTGGATCTATTACTTTAAATTTTGATGATGTTGTCGGTGCTACCCTTAGCGAGGAAATGTGATAAAAAATATCTGGTGAGACATCGGTTAATGCTTTGAATGCAAATACAAGGGGATGAAAAATTGAAGGAGGAAAGAGCACATAATATCACAGTAAATCAAATAAAGGTAGATGCAAGTCTAGATTGGGAATAGTGTGTTAGAAATGCAGGAAGAAAGGACACCCGAAGAAAGACTATAAGCCTCGGAAGGGAAAAGAAGGAGACACATAACAAGAAAACAATCATGAAGAAAATGTGATAGGTGATGTGTTGTAATATGCTTTGATTCTTTCTTTCAGAATAAATATGATGTATTTGTTACTTTCAAGAAATATAAAGCTTTTGTTGGGATTGAGATGGGAAAGAATTTGAAGTGTCTCAGATCAGGCAATGGAGGTGGATATTGAAACAAATAGTTTGATAAGTAATTTTAAGATCATGGAATTCACAGAGAGAAGACAATATGAAGAACACCACAGGAAAATGGTGTGTAAGAAAGGATGAATAGGACAATCACGAAGCATACAAGGTGCATGAGATTGCATGCAGGATTTCCTTTACAATATTTGGAAGATTTTGTAGATACTGCTATTCTTTTAATAAACAGAGGCCCTTCAAGTTCCTTGGATCATGATATTCCAGAGGAGGCATGGACAGGTAAAAAGGTAAACTACTCTTTTTTAAATCCTTTTTGGTGTGAGGCCTTTGTCGATATTAATAAAGAAAATAGAATAAAGCTTGAGGAAAAATCAAAGAAATGTACCTTTATTAGATATGGTGTTAATGATTTTGGTTATTGCTTATATGTTTGAAAAAAAAAATCATTAGGAAAAAATACGTGATATTCAATGAAAATGTCTTGTATAAGGACCAGTTGTAGGAAAATAAATAGGAAAAATAAAATAAATATCACATAGTCCTTGATGAGATCATAGAAAAAGTAAAGATGCCTGAAAATAACAATAATTAATAGCCACAACAATAGAAACCACCACAATAACAATAGGCACCTCAAACACCTGAAAGTGGTGTCAGAAGGTCTACTAGGATAAGTAGACCACCTGAACGATACTCTCCTTCATTATATTATGTATCATTGACTGATTTTGGTGAACCATATTTTGATCAAGAAGCAATGCAGGTAGAAACCAGGAAGAATTGGGTGCTATCCATGAAAGAAGAGATGGACTGCTTGGTACATAACTAGACTTGGGACTAAGTCAAGTTTCTTGCATTTAAAACAAAATTGTAGAATAAATGGGTTTATAGGTTGAAGGATGGAGGTGGAGGAAAACATAGGTACAAAGCTAGAGTTGTGGCGAAGGGGTTTGGATAGAATAAAGGTATTTACTTTGATGGAATATTTTCTCCTATTGTTAAAATGACTTCAATCATCACTATTTTAAGTCTTGTAGTAGTGGAATATTTTCATCTTGAAGAGTTAGATGTAAAGATAACTTTTCTCCATGGAAATTTGGAGGAAGAGATTAATATGCAACAACCACAAGGATATGAGTAAAAATGGAAATAAAAATTCGAGTACAAGTTGAAGAAGAGCTTATATGTCTTAAAATAGGCTCTGAGGCAGCGGTATCTAAAATTTGACAGGTTTATGTCTGAAAAAGGTTATACTAGATGTCACTTTGATCATTGTGTTTAACTCAAAAAGAAAAATGATGGCAATTATATTATATTGTTATTGTATGTAGATGACATGCTTGTTGCATGGTATAACGTGCAGGAGATAAATGTGCTGAAAGGAAAATTGGTCGATTTGCAATGAAGGATTTGGGAGCTGAAAAACAAATCCTTGGTATGAGAGTAACTAGAGAGAGGAAAAATCACAAATTAACATTGTCTCATAATGAGTACATACAAAAGGTGTTGGAAAGATTTAATATGAAAAATGAAAAACCAGTCAAACATAGTAAGGATATGTTCCCCGTGACCCAAAGAGAAATGGACTATATGCCTAAAGTTCCATATGCATTAGCCGTTAGAAGCTTAATGTATGCAATGGTTTGCACAAGGCCTGATATATCAAATGCAGTGGGAGCTCTACGAAGGTACATGAAAAATCTAGGGAAAGAACATCAGATGGCTGTGAAATGGATTCTCGGGTATTTTAGAGGTACCACAAATCAAGGATTATGCTTTGGTGGGTCAAACATTGCTTGGCAGGGATATGTTAATGTAGATGTGGTAGGTGATAGAGATAATAGGAAGAGCACCACAGGTTATGTATTTACTGTAGGTGTAAAAACTGTGAGTTGTGTTTCGAAAACACAAAGTGTTGTTCCACTTTCAACAATGGAAACAGAATATGTTGCTACTATAGAGGCTAGTAAAGAAATGATTTGGTTACAAATGTTTATGGATGAATTAGGTAAGAAGTGGGAGATGGGTAGTTTATACGGTGACAACCAGAGTGCCATTCATATTTAAAATAAATCATTATTTCATTCCAAGCCTAAAAACATACATCTCAATTACCATTTCATTTGATCATTGTTGGAAGATGAACAGTTGAAGCTGGAAAAGATACACACTAGCTAGAATCCTGCATAAATGTTAACAAATGTTGTAACAAAGGAGAAACTAAGGTTCTGCTTAGTTTTAATTGGTCTTCAAATATGATGATGAATATGAGAAATAACCAAGTCCAAAGTGGAGTCACTGTCCAAAAAATGTAGTGGTGGATTTAATACAATCAATCTCCAAGTGGGAGATTGTTGGGTGCAAAGCCTAGTTATTATCCTAATTTAGATGTCTTTTTTTCAGCTGGATGTATACCCCAAGAAGACTATACATTGCTTCATGTTGGGGCAGGGGGCACATCCCCCCTATCTATGGAGTCTAGGGGCTAGCAGTCCCCCGGTGGGGATTTGGGGGCAGCTAAAAATAGATGTCAAATTTTGTTGTAAAATATTGTAATTTTGTAGTCAATCTAGGTCGTTCATTAGGTAGATGATTTGATGGTATAAGTTCTTTTTAATTTAGGTTTTTTTCCTAGAAGGAAACCCCTCTCTTGTATAAGTAAATTGTATTGAAAATTTGTGTTAAGAGTGTATTATGGGCGAGAAAGAGAAAGGGGGACTGTGTGAGAGAGTAGATGATATTACATCGGATCTACTGTAGGTCGCATCTCTTCATTTCTCTTGATGATATAAAGGAAGGACTGGATGTTTCTCCATGTACATAGCCCAAGCTTGGTGAACCACATATATCTGTGCCTCTCCTGTTTTATATGTTTTATGTGTTTCTATTTGCACGTAGTTTTATGTGTTCCATTGATATGTAATATATAATTTTCTAACATTTTTGGAAAGATTACAAGCGAGTCTAGCCACACATAAACGTTTTAATGGATGTTCTTACCCATTATTAATCATGAGAAATAGTAGTAACATGATAGGTATTTGCATGATATAGAAAATTATGTTCAAGGTGGTATTGATGGCATCTATGAGTGTGAACACATCCATGTTTACGATCTCGGTGGAATCATAACATGGAAGAGTGGATACATATGAAAATGGTGATGAATATATATCTCTTCGACATTGATCTCGTAGGGGATGTAAGTTTGAATGCCAAGAGAGCATGTGATATTTTTTAATGATGCTAGAGGGGGTTATGTAAGGGAAATGTTTCTACCATGACTAGTAGTGAAGATAGGAGTTATTGTTAAAGTGAATGAATGAACTTGTAGTGAAGGATCTAGCCTCATAGATTCTTTGCTTTTGATATCATAGGAATACATCTGAAAAAATCCTTTCAAGGAAAGGAATAACAATTAACAAGAAGTATGTTGAAATCCATAAGTAGTTGAAAAAGGAATTTGATAAGTGGTGTGGAGTTGGTTAAGGGATTCCATGGAGCATCCAATTGAATTCTACCAAGAGAAAAAAATGAAAAAAAATATGTACATTCATTTTTATTTCTCCCCTTGGATAACAAAGATCTAATATTGATCTGAACACAAAAATTTCAAGATCAAGAGGTGATGCTTTGGGTTAAACTATGCAATAACAATTATGGTTGGAAGAATGATAAAGTGAATTTCCCATGAAACTTATTGGTTGTGGTAGTTTTTGTTCTGAATTTAATTTACATCTTGGAAAAGGATGCCCTTAACCATTTCATTAAAGGAAATGCCTTTCCTTGCAATTCCTATTTCACATAAGGTATGTGGCTTATGAATTTAAGTGCTTAGTTTAGATCTGCTTTAGTGGATAGAGGATGTGGGAATCAAATGTATATTTGGTGAGGTGATAAAGGTCATTAAGATAATTGTGGAGTCTGGTAAGAAGCTAGAATTAGATCCACATTTGTAAATTTTATTTTCCAATTTAGTTTCTATGAAAATAATTAATTCACCATTCTAACTATTTCTTGAACGAGCGATCATGCATTTCATTTGACCAAATTTTATGTTTCAGAGAAGTTATGGAAGTGTTTCAAATCTCCTAAAAATAGGTAATGCATATTGAGGCTAGATAAATCTATATGAAATAATAGGTTTTTTTGAATTTATTTATCATGATAAATCACATGGGAAATTCGAGAAATTGTTGTGACTATGACACTAAAGATTTGAAGGTCAATCATGTGATAGAATGAGTTATGGATGATTCCACGATGTTAGTTGCACATGAGGGGTAAATTCAAGGAGCAATTAAATCAATATAAATGAAAAAAATGAATTCTTGGGGATACATTATTTTTGAGTGGAAAAATCAAATTTCCAATACTGAAAGTAGTGGAAACATCATGATGACAAATGGAAATAATGTCAATTTTAGAAAACATGTTTTATGCCACAAGTCATTGGAAAACACAAGATTAAAACTAGGAACTTCCAAAAGCCTCAGTGTTTAGTATGACTCATCAGATCATACCTACAATTCCAAAAAAGTAACCTTATGCAAATCACTTCATTTTCCAACATAACTAAAAATAGTTTTAACTGTAAAGCTAATATGATAGAAAAAAAAAAGTCATGAATTCCCATAGTTGGATATGTTAAACCAAAAATGATATTCCCAAATATTCCATTCCTCGGGCACTAAAGGTGTCCTTATTGAATTAATTCATTTTCTATAATCGTCTCTCCTATTTTTGTTTCCACCACACAGTTTCCATTGCTACTTTGGTTTTCCACTGTTGACTTGTCGAAGCTTTTGGTGTCGCCTGAGTTCATATTTTGATAGCCACATTGAACAAATTCGTAATATAATGAAATTTAAATAAATTTTGTTGGAGGTATTCGGTTCAAACTAAGGATGAAAGGTGATAAAGATATTGATGCTATATCCTCGTGGGGATATCTAATATTCATGGATCGGTGAGACACCAATTCTCTTGCTTTCCCTCTTGTACGATATATATTTAGTTGACCTCGATAACCCATTCCATTTTTTTGGATTTTCCTTTCATTTACTTTAATTCCTCCCACTACAGTGGTAGAGTTCCATAATGTTGTGTGTCTTAAAAGTTAATAACATATTTACTCACATATATTTTAACTTCATTTTTTGCATGGAAAGATATTGGAATCAAAATTTTAGATCTCATGAGAAAATTATATGCATCACAATATTTTATAAATGTGAAATTAATATTATAATATAAATATATATTATTTATCTATTAGTTAATTGGTATTATTGTTATAATATATTGTGTAAATTATGATATTCACAATCAAATATTTATAAAATAAAAAATTTATAAAAAATTTGGTCATCCACATTTCGTAATGAATGGTGATACTTCAGAATTCTTTGACTAATATGATGAAGGATGGCTCGATCCACATTGGGTGAATAGAAATTTTGCCTAGAAAAACTAAGTAAACAATGAGCCATTCTACCAAGGAAATTTGTACTTCGAGTACCTCTTTTCCACTAAATGTTTGAAACTAGTAATTTTCGAATATTTGGTATATTTTATATAAGCTTATTTTATGGTGAAATAATGGAAGTTCTGCCATTTCTTCTCCAAACCTATCCTGAAAGAGAGCTAGCAACCACCATAGAGGATTGGGAGAAGCAGGAATGCGGAAGTTTTCAATTTGATCTAATTTTCATAACTGATACAATAAGAAACGGATTTTCTCTAACTTCGGTTGTTGAATTTTTAGTGGTTGAGATTACTGAATTTTAGAGATTGTTGAGTTTATTTGAATATAAGATATTTTCTCTAATTAATTGACTCCTTTCAAGATATTGAGTCAAATTTTTTTTTTTATAGGTTGACAATATCAATTTTTAGTGGTTGTTGGACTTTATTTGGATAAAAGAGATTTTATCTAATTAGTTGAATCCTATTTTTGTGTGTGGTTGAGATATTGATTTTTATGGTTGGATCTATTTGGATATCAAAAATTATATCCAATTGGTTGGCTTCTATTCTAGTGTATGGTTGAGATATTGACTCTACACATTTTATTAATCCTTTAAGATTTTGAGTTTATCCTAAGGCATATATTTATGAATTTATATACAATTATTTGTTGAATATAACACTCAACACAGATTTGAGGTGTGAAAACAATGTCTAGTCTCTGAGTTCTCTAGGTGATGTCAATGTGTAAATGGATAGTTTTCTTTGTTTGCTAATATTAAATGGGTATCTTTTATTTTGTGTCTTGGTTACTAGATCACAGTAGAAAAAAGCATAATATTAGGTTGGTTTTCAATGAGGTGGTATTATAGAGAAATCAGGACTGAGACAAAATAAGGAAGAAAATAGATAACTTTTAAAGCATAATATTCATAAATATGTCCAAATATTATCAAGTTGAACCCCAACTGCCAAATCATGTGACCTACAATACTCAATCATTACCCTCGCACATTTTGAAACACTATCAACTTAAATTACATGATCTTAAGAAGGAATTATAGCAATGTAAAGTGAATAATATGCTTTTGTACCAAAAGAGCCAGACATAACAAGAAATTGAGATCTAATCAAGTCCAATTGGATATACCTTCCATAAATATCAGATTAAAATGAGAAGAAATGTTGTGAGAGAGTACATATTTCTAATTTTTTGGTGATTTAAAATGATGTCAAACTAATGGAAAAAAACAATTTTGAAAATAGCGATCCTAGATCTATCTACCTCCACAAAACCTAACGTATTTTAGACTAGGAATAAACAATATATCATTACCAAAAATGGAAATAACGTAAGTTTTGATAAACATGGATTTTATGCCACAAGTCGTTCGAAAAAACAGGAGTCAAATAAACATGGATTTTATGCCACTAGTCATTTGAAAACACAAGATTCAAACCAGGAACTTTCGAAAGCCTCAATGTTTATTATGACTAATCAAATCATACCTACAATTCCAAAAAAGAAACCTTCTGCAAATCACTTCATTGCCCAACTTGCTTAAAAATAGATTTAATTGTAAAGCTAACATGATAGCATAGCAAAAGTCATGAATTCCTATAGTTGGATATGTTAAACCAAAGATTATCTTCCCAAATATTCCATTCCTTTGGTATGTATTTGAACCTTCAGGGGAAATTGGTAGTTACTATTAATTATAAAAGGAATTAATATATGATTTAATCAATATTCTTTAACCATGGATGTTCACCCCCTCTTTACCATGGAAGTTCTTAACTTGTAAATAGTTTTTGCTACAATATCATGGGTCAATACCATGGTTTATCAATACCAAATACCAAATATGACGCATTTTGATATGAGTATTTTTTTAATTAATTTATTTGAGATCAATTAATTAAAAGAGTGTAACTATCTTGGAGATAAATCTTAAAAATTAATTTATGTATACTACTATGCATATTTTAGCATATTCCATGGAGATTAAATCATTACCATCCATCTAATAATTACTAATAATTAAATTAAAACTGTAGAGGGCATATTCTGAAATAGACATGTCTAAATAAAATAAGCATCTACATTATATTTTATGAATATGAATAACAGTTGATGGTGAAAGTGATTTATGAAAATAAAAATTGTACTAAATAGCTCACACAATTAATTTTAGATTCAACATTAAAATTTTCCAAATCCTAAACCCACCTTATATATATAAATATATATATATACATATTAATTTAACATTAAAAATATTGTTTTTCTCTTGAAAGGTAATTATGATGTTAACAAGGAATTGAATGTTTTTAAACGTTTAATGTTGAATTCTTCTTTTCCATGAGCTAGGGTTTCACCGCACTAATGTTCTATCGTGCAAGGGTTGGGAACTGTTACTTATGTTCTGTAGTACCCATTTTTCATCTTGCACATGTTTATTTTATTGTCATCATGTGTCCTCCGGACTAGTTGGTCCCATGTGAGGCCCTCCTGGGGGAGGGGGATCAGTCCCCTCCTTCAAATCAATTTTAACCAATGCCCATTACTTGAACGCAGGCTCCTAAAAAAGAAAAGGAAACTCGAAAGGAAAGAAACCTGAATGATCAGTGATGGGAGCCCAATGGAAAACAAGTTTGAAAGGTCAGTACCTCCCTAAGGCTATGAAAAATCCTAGAGTAGTGATCATGAATCATCACCTAGAGAAATATAGGAATTTCATGTAAGATGACGCCATCATTTATGAATTCATGGGAATTTGTCCCTGAGAATCATACATACTCCATTCAATCAAACTAAAATGGCAACCGAAAGCCCCATTTGACCTCTACTTCTAAGCCAAGGGATTCTTCACAGTCATCTTTGAAGACCTGGAGGAGTGCAAGTGCATTCGGACAATGGGCCATATTTTATGAATATTGGTGTCCTTTTTATGTGCCATTGGGAACCCTACTACAACCCTCAAAAGGAATGGTTCATTGCAGCTCCCATCTAGGTGTGTATGTATTGTCTACCCAAGGAATTCTAGGAAATAGACATTCTGAAATCAATCGACAACCCAATTAGTGATTTTGTTCAAATCTCAGAGATCACTTGGCATCATAGCTTCTCCTCTTACGCTCGCATCTCTGTGTACATGAATATACCCCAACCCCTATCAGAATTTATCCAAACAGATTACCAGGATTAAATATAGTGTCAACCTTTAGACTAGAAGCACGTTCCCGTCAAATGTCGACTCTGTCACGAGTATGGTGACTTGTTTCAGGATTTCCCCTAGGCCACTTCTCACCCCCTAAATCCATCCCTCGATGGATTCCAGTAAGTACCTAGGCGACGTCCTCCTATAAAATCCCCTCCCTGCCACAAACCACCAGGCCCTGCTCAAATTTCTCCAGTACTTTCCACGTAGACCCCTAGTCATCTCCCCAACAACCAATTTTCCATACTAGCAGATCCGAGCATGAAAGAAAATATAACATCTTTGGTAGAAGAACCTCCACCTCAATCTATAATGGACGTTGAGGTCGGTCCAAAAAACCCTAAGAAAAATCACCCAAGTAAATGCAAGTCCCCAAATGCACAACCAATAGGAAAAGAAATACAAGAGGTCCCTCACCAACTCACCTCTGACGAGTGGGTAATACTGGCTCTAGGCATCAAGGGCGCATTCTTTGTGAATAGAACCTACACTTGGAATAATCTGTAGGGATTTAAGCATTAGATTGCTTCACACCTCGATCGCTTTCTCATTTTTGAAGACATTCTTCGGCAGGATCTCTTTTTTCAAGCCGTGATCCTTCACTACATGGGATTGGATCATTGGTCCATTTGTTTGTAGATCGATTTGCAAATGGGCACCAAAAATCATCCTTTTCGATTAGAGTCCTTTTGGTTGGATAGGCAAAATTTCTTGGCCAAACCGAAAGCATGGTGGAATGAAATTAGAATGAAGGATGAGAATTTAATGGAAACTTTCCAACTCAAACTGAAGGAACTAAATTAGAAAATCGAAGAATGGATTCTCCTAGATTTTTGCAATATCTATCAGGAAAAATAAAGGTTGTAAAAATACATGTGGTAAATCCAACTATTGTTCCTTGGGAGACAATATCTAACTGTTAGGAGATCAGTGCCCAATACATTCACTATCACTTATAACTATTTTTTTTTGTTTTCCCTTCATATGGTAACCCCAGAATTTTATATTAAAACCACTTAATCTTTATTGATAACAAAACTCTTCAAAGTGCCTATAAATGATAAATGTGCATGAATAGGAGAAGATTAAATGATATTGAAAAACCATTAATAATATGTTGTAAATTACAGAAACTATTATCTCTGGTTTAGAATAAAATGGTTGCAAGAAATGTCTTCAAAATAAAGGAGGGTATTATTAAGGAGATTGACTCTAACTCACAAATGAAAATTAGACACTAGCAAATTCATTACTTTACTGCAACAAAAGAAACATACATAAGATGGAAAATGAGGAACTCAACACATTCATTAATTGTTGGAAAATTATATGAAAAGCTGTATTAATTTCATAAAGACAAAGTAAAAAATTGGCAAAACTTCTCGGGCCCAAAGTCAGGAACCTCATTTATTCTCTAAAATAGTATTAAATACATTATTACAAAATGGACAGTTATGGAACTATCAACTTCCGAAATTGTTTTCTTCGATCATTACAATAAAAAGTAGAAAATAAAAACATCTACAGTAAAACAAAGTAAAGTAAATTTGAAAAACCATTCAAGCATGAGTTGGTAGTGGTCTTAGAACCTTGAATGGAATAATTTCCTGGGTTTGCATCATTTTCTTGCAGGGACATCCATTCTTTGCATTTTCTCCATAGGTCTACATTTGGGCTGGGACAATTAGCAAGCTTGAGATTCGCCATTCTGAAATCTGTGATCCTGGAATATGGGGGTATTTCTGAAAACAAATTTTTCATCATCCATAATCGCTGAAATTATTTATGTAGAACATTCACAATCATGGCTCCCTTCATAATATAATTCTTTTCATGATTGTTCCCAATTTTACTCTTTGCCTCAACTAGCCATTTTTCAAATGAATCCCAAGGGAGAAGATTTGGTTGCTAGTCCCAACAGGATGCAAAACCAACTCTGGTTCTTTTATCAAACAACACATTAAAACTTCTCCTTTGACTTCCTTCAGCTCTTTCTTTGTATTCTTCATATATGAATTCTTGATGATCATCTTGTTAAAATCCAACACACATCGATTCTTTTCTTCAATCCTAAAATTCTTCAACTCTTGAGTAGTTTTAGAATTAATGCAATCAATTAATATATTGGCATATGAGGCCCTGTTTTGCAACTTCTCTTTATTGGAAACAATGACATTTTCCAGATCCCTCACAATAATATTTTCTTCCCAACAATGATCAGTAAATCCCATATGTTCTTGACAACATCAATAATTTCATTCCAAATAATCCCCCTGGCTTGAATAAGAGATAAATTTCCCTTCACTTTCTCCTTTAGCTCTTTGATCTCGTGAGAGGCATTCTCACCCTCCTTGCTATATTTCTTTGCATTTTCCTTGGTCATATGCAACTCACTCTCTATAATTAGTGGAAGACCCGACAATGGCAGCTTTATTCATCATTTTGAACAATTTTATGAGAATAGTTAGATGAGTTACCTGGTTGCATCAAAGTGGCTGCTGATTTGGCATTGGTACAAGAATTGTGAGGCTTTAACGGCTCAGGAGGCAGACGTGGATGAAAATAAGGATAAACCCCCTTTTATTGCGAAGGAAAATGAATGGTCAGGAGAAAAAAATACGAAAATGAATTAAATGATGAAGTGATTGACATACATTTGGGGCTGATGTGGAGGATGACGTGTAAGGTGAAATGGGTCACTTACTATCATTGTGGGGTCTGCTGGCTATCATCAGGCTATCATCACTGTGGGGGATTCCAAATTATGGGCTTGATCACAAGGCAGTGCCCCCACAGATGATCTGGGCCACACATTCTGGTCAGCCAGAGAGGGTCAAATATTCTAATGAAGACACCCTGCCAGTTAACCTCCAAGTACTTTGTGACTTAGCTCACCCTTCATCGGAGTCAGAAGTTTCAAATAGTGCCATCCAATAAACAAGTCACTTGTCCTTTAACCCAACGCTCCAAAGGTGTACCTACTATCTAACACATAACTTCAAATACCGCTTAGTGTCACTTTTTGAAAATTTCATTTTGTGCACACACACACACACACACATATATATATAATTTTCAAATTACATAATCTCCTATGTACAACCTACAAGAAATTTAAAACTAGCCAGAACATATGGCTCCACCTGGGGATAATGTTCCTCAGAAAAGGAACACTTGGAATGCAGATCAGTGGCTTCACCTCCGGCATGGAGTCAAAAAGTCACTTACACATTGCAATGACTTACTCACCGACCTATGTACAATGATCAAAATCATATATATTGTTATCACTCATAAAATTTTGAAACATTTTAGATAAGGTCATATAGGTCACTCACTAAATGGATAAGGTCTCCTAAGCCATTTCAAGGTGGTATAGGAAACATTTTGCATTTTTAATCGTATCCTAAGTTTTGAGATCACCTTCATTTATGCCATTTCATGTCAAATCAGTCCCATACCATGTAAGTTGTCATTCCCCATGCATTCAGACTCAAAAATATGAATCTGCAAATTTTTCAACTTTTCGTAGCATTTTACATAGGAAAACAACATAAAACACTATGACAACACATGATAATTTTGTAGCAAATATGAGGATTTCTTTGTTTTTTAACTTTTGAGTAGACAACTTCAAGGGTAGTTTCTGGGAAAATAGGAAAGTATTTTAAGAAATTGAGAGAGGTTATATTCAAGAACTTATCAGATAAAAATAATGTCTTTCACTTTTCTCAAAGGTGGTACAAATTGGGAGATACAGCGATGTCTTTCGGCCCTATTTTCAGAAAACAAAATTTTCTTGTTTTATACATGTCATTCTTTTGATCATCAGGAATATGAGAATCATTTCAAACAACAAGAGGACATACTGGAAGATAATTTCTATAATCCTCAGGTAAAGGAAGAAGTTTATTCTTCATGTCATTCGTTGCATCAGCTTACATCATATGAAGAAAATTTTGAAAAGAAAAGTTTGTACAATCAGATGGGTATGCTTGTTGAATCATATAAAGAGTTACCTTTAGAAATTTCTATGGTACATGCTAAGGCAGTTCCTTTTGAAAGAGTTACTCCAAGTTGACCATTGCAGTAGCCCAAGAGGACTCAATTTGGTGATAACATTTTGGCATTGTTTCCAGGGATGAAAGTGTAAATTTTCTTTGGGCAGAAGGACAAGGTTTATATTTGAATTCTGATGGTGAATAGAAGCCAAACACATGAAGTCTATACCATTCACCTTGTGACTCCATTTTTCAAGATCCTGAGCTTCAAAGTTCAAAGAAAACTCACTAGGAAGAATCCAGATTTCAGAACATTCATGGTGATCCAAGATGACAGGGTTTGTGGCAAACTCTTTTATATATTGAAAGGATACGAAGTGTAGGGGATGAGCTAGCAGAATTTCACATAGACGAAAATTTATCCACAATAGTATTTCATTGTTTGAAATATACTCGATTCACGCCTGAAAATAAAATTTGTTTTCTTGGTTTAAGTGCTGAAATATTAGAGAATTAAATTGAACTATTGGATGTTAAAATTGGATCATATGATTTCCAAGATCCTAAATAGTTCTTGGAAGGTCTTCCTCCTAAAAAAAAGAAGGAAATTGTTCTACCATTTGTCTTGCAGATAGAGGAAGAATATGGTTATGAGCTTGATATTGTAGATTTGGAATCAAGGTTCAGCCTTGGTGAAGAAAATGAAAATGATATCCAGGATCAATTTTTCATTGAGAGCTTAAAAGGGATATCAATAAATTGTGTCTTCTATGATCCCATAGTTGATTACATGGAAGAGTTCTACTGTCCAAATTTTCAATTATTCTTTCACTATGAAAAATAGATCCATCTTCTCTTACCTTTATCATTTTAGAATACAATTGGCTTTTGGTTCAAGTCTAGTCAAGGGGTTCAAGTATCAGATCAACTCATTGACTAGCTTTATTGAAGGTTTCATGTTGCTTAAATCAAATATGAATATTGCAGCTGTTAGGGTAGGTAGGAGCATGTGTGAATAATCTCAAGTAGACTGAGCATCCTTTTAGTATGTATAGTTTTTTTTTTCAGTAGTAATCATCAAGCTTGAGCCCGAGGAGAAGGCCATGAGAACTTGGCGAAGCCTTCATCAATTTCAAAAAAAAATCATTTTTTCAAAGGATGGATTGCACTGGAACTACAAGTTCTTTGGTGTACCACAGGGACACACCATCCCAAGTGGAGCCACTGTTATGACTCATAAAATTGTGAAACATTTTAGATAAGGTCATATATGTCACTCACTAAATGGATAAGGTCTCATAAGCCATTTCAAGGTGGTATAGGAAAAAAAATTCATTTTTAAGCCTATCCTAAGTTTTGAGATCACCTTCATTTATGTCATTTCATGTCAAATCAGTCCCATACCATGTAATTTTTCATACCCCATGCATTCAGACTCAAAAGGATGAATCCACCAATTTTTCAACTTTTCATAGCATTTTAGACAAGAAAATAGCATAAAATGCTATGACAACACCTGATAATTTCCTAGCGAATATGATGGTTCCTTTGTTTCTTTACTTTTGAGCAATCAACTTCAAGGGAAGTTTATGGGAAAACAGAGAAGTATTTTAAGAAACTAAGAGGGGTTATTTTCAAGAACATATAATATAGCAACAACCTCTTTCACGTTTCTCAAAGGTGCTAAAAATTGGGATATATATAGATGTCTTTTGGCCAAATTTTCAGAAAACAATATTTTCTTGTTTTATCCATGTTTCACAAATGCAGATTCTAGACAACTAGAGATGGTATTTAAAAAAACAAGAGAGTTTTTTATTCAAAAAAATTTCATAAATATATGAAGAATTCAAAAGTATGAGTTCATTTCTAAACTACAAATTCTGCATTTTTTAGAGTTTTCTTAGCGTGCTTCAGGCTTGAAGCCAAAAAAATGCTATGAAAAATCATGTAGGTGATATTTTTCTTTAAAATCCATTTTTATCATGTTTTATGGGGGTTTATCGATGGTTTCAAGGTGTCATGACATAATGAAGGTGTTGGAACAACAAAGAAATCAAGAAGATTGATGGAAAAGCCATTTTTCCCACGCTACTAAAACTCGCTATGAAAATTTCTGCACATGACTATTTTAGTAGTCAACTTCAAGTTTGATTTCAGACCAAATGAAAATGTAGTTTGGAAATCTGAAAGAGATTTTTCTTCAGCACAGGTCCATTTACAAAAAACTCTCTTAGTTTCTTCAAAACCATCAGGTTTTAGAAATTATACACTCATCTTTGAAGCCTTATTTTTCAGAATTTTCAGTAACTAGATTTGTGAAAAAAATGTAAAAATTCAACTTGGAGGAGGTCCTGCTCAAAATCCATGTGGCATAATGACAAATCAGCACTCTAGTACACTTAGCAAGTTAGCTTATTGTAGTTTATAAGGGTTATTAGATTGATTTGTTGAACTATTAATGAAAGAAGTGTCCTTTTTGTATTCAAACTCTACAAAAGAGAAATATCCCTAGGAAGTCTCCAAGTAATAGAATCATGTTTGAAATAGGTCTCTGAGGTGGGAATTCGAGGTAAGTAAGGTGGCTTATCATTTGTATGACTCACTCTATAAAGAATATATTTTTAGAGTTTGAAGGGGTTGGGAGATGTTTACTTGACACTACCACTATTGTAATAGTTTGATATCAGAAATATACAGTTGCAGCAAGCCTATTTTAGATTTGAGATTCTTCTATGTGTTCTTATGTATGTTTCTTATATCATTCTTTTACTTTATCTCAATTTTTCTAGTTGTATAATCACTTGGAATTCATGATTACATGCTCCAAATTCCATTATACACCTAGCCTTCTGTTTTGTCATGTCTGACTAGTTTCTCTTATGTATAATCAGTTGGAATTCATGGTGACATGCTCCAACTTCCTATATGCATATAGCTTGCTATTTTGTCCTTCATGTGTGGTTTTATAAGAATACAGTTGCCTCAGCTTCCATGAGATAGATTGAATTGTGACTTAGTTTTCATATTGACTCAAGAAGCCCAATGGTAGTAAACCTTATACATCTTTCACATACACAAAAACACATTCAATCCAATTCAGATTTAACCATATACTTTTGATTTTTTCATCGAATATCCTTTATCAATTTGAGAGAGCCCTCTCAGATTGGAAATGCTAATTTCTAGTAATAAGTTTTTTAAAATAGTTATTCCAAGTTGACCGTTGAAGCAGTGCAACAGGACTTAATTTGGTGATAAAATTTTTGTGCCGTTGTTGGGGACCGAAGGTGTAAAAGTTTCCATGGGAAGAATGACAAAGTTTCGGTTCTAAGTTCTGAGAGCAACAAACACATAGACATATATTGGATGTATTTTTTCTCTGGCAACTCCACACAGCAAATAATCAATTGGAAGGTGACTCCACTACTTAAGGATCAATAGCTTGATGAAGTTCCAAGATGAGTTCCATTGCAGGAATAAATGCTACGTATGCCCATATGAATCAGTCTCACATCCCTAGTTTTCGAAATCCTATGCCAAAGGTCGATTACATAACTAATATTCCCATATTTAAAAATGAAAAGAAATACAACATTTCTCTTCATTTGGTTAGATTCCATATTCCTATACATAGACTTAAGGTTTAGTTCCCTGAGGATTGTCTCTTGAAGATGTTTATGGTCACTATAGAATGAAACGCATGGTCTTGGTACGAAAGCTTGCCAAATGGTTCCTTATATTCTCTTGCTAAATTCCATGTTGCATTTTATGTGATGTATAAAGAATGTCATTCATCATTATTGCTCGTCTTGATTACATGGAAGAGTTCTATTGTCCAACTTTTCAATTATTTTTTCACTATGAAAAATAGATCCATATTCTCTTACCTTTCTCATTTCATAATACAGTTGCCTTTTGGTTCAAGTGTAGTCAAGGGGTTCAATTATCAGATCAGCTCATTGACTGGCTTTATTGAAGGTTTCAAGTTTCTTGAATCAAATATAAATATTGAAGTTGTTAATGTAGTTAGGATCGTGTGTGAATAAGCTCAAGTAGAATGAGCATCTTTTCAGTATGTAAAGATTTTGGTTTCTCAGTAGGAATCATCAAGCTTCAACCTAAGGATAAGGCTAGAAGAACTTGGCGAAATCTTCATCAATTTCAGAAAATTTCCAATTTTTCAAAAAATGGATGGCACTAGAACTATAGGTTCTTTGGTGTACCAGAGGGGCACACCATCCCAAGTGGAGCCACTATTATCACTCATAAAATTGTGAAAATTTTTAGATAAGGTCATATAGGTCACTCACTAAATGGATAAGGTATCCTAAGCTATTTCAAGGTGGTATAGGAGAAAGTTTGCATTTTTAAGCCTATCCTAAGTTTTGAGACCACCTTCATTTATGCCATTTCATGTCAAATCAGTCCCATACAATGAAATTTTTCATTCCCCATGAATTTAGACTGAAAAGGATGAATCTGCCAAATTTTCAACTTTTCATACTGTTTTACATAGGAAAACAACAGAGAACGCTATGACAACACATGATAATTTCGTCGCGAATATGAGGATTTCTTTGGTTTTTTTACTTTTGAGCAGTCAATTTCAAGGGACGTTTCTGGGAAAACAAAGAGGTATTTTAAGAAACCGAAAGAGCATATTTTCAAGCACATATCAAATAACAATAACCTCTTTCAATTTTCTCAAAGGTGCTACAAATTGGGAGATCCAAGGATGTCTTTCGGCCCTATTTTATGGAAACAATATTTTCCTGTTTTATACATGCTTCACAAATGCAGATTCTAGACAGCTGGAGATGGTATTTAAAAAAAAAAGAGAATTTTTTCTTCAAAATATTTTTATCTACAAAAACCTCCTCTAGTTTTGCAAAATATATTAAGAATTCGGAAATATGAGTTCATTTCTGAACTGCAAATTATTCATTTTTTAGGGTTTTCTTAGCGTGCTCTAGGCTTGAAGCTAGAAAAATTCTATAAAAGTTCCTGTAGCTGTTTTTTTTCTTTAAAATCCATTCTTGGCATCTTTAATGCGGGTATATCGATTTTTGCAAGGTGTCATGACATAATGAAGGTGTTGGAATGGCAAAGAAGTCAAGAAGGTTGATGGAAAAGCCATTTTCTCCACGCTACTAAAACTCGCTACGAAAATTTATGTACATGACTATTTTAGCAATCAAATTCAAGTTTGATTTCAGACCAAATGAAAAATTAGTTTGGAAATATGAAAGAGGTTTTTCTTCAACACAAGTCCATCTATAACAACCTCTCTCAATTTCGTCAAAGAAATCAGGGTTTGGAAATTATACACTCATCTTTCAAGCCTTATTTTTCAAAATTTTCACTAAACAGATTTGTGAAAAAAATGTAAAAATTAGAATTGGAGGAGTTCCAGCTCAAAATCCACGTAGCATAATGACACATAAGCACTCTAGTGCACTGATAAAATTAGTTGGTTGTAATTTATAAGAGTTACTAAATTGAATTGTTGAACTATTAATGAAATAAGTGTCCTTTTTGTTTTCAAACTCTGCAAAATAGAAATATCTGTAGGAAGTCTCCAAGTGATAGAATCATGATTGAAATAGGTATCTGAGGTGGGAATTCAAGGTAAGTAAGGCGCAATATCATTTTTATGAGTCCTCGCTCTATAAAGGATATAGTTTTAGAGTTTGAAGGGGTTGGGAGATGTTTACTTGAGACTACCACTATTGTAATAGTTTGATATCAGAAATATACAGTTGCAACAAGCCTATTTCAGACCTGAGATTCTTCTATGTGTTCTTATGTATGTTTATTATATCATTATTTTACTTTCTCTCAAGTTTACTAGTTGTATAATCACTTGGAATTCATGATTACATTCTAAAACTTCCTTTATACACCTAGTCTTCTATTTTGTCATGTTTTATCATTTTTTCTTATTTATAATCACTTGGAATTCATTGTGACATACTCCAACATCCTGTATGCATATAGCTTGCTATTTTTTCCTTCATGTGTGGTTTTATAAGAATACAATTGCCTCAGCTTCCAAGAGATAGATTGACTTGTGACTTAGTTTTCATATTGACTCCATAAGCCCAATGGTAGTAAACCTTATACATCTTTCACCTACTCAAAAAAAACATTCAATCCAATACAGAGTTAGCCATATGCTTTCAATTTGTTCATTGAATATCCTTTATCAATTTGAGAGAGCCTTCTCAGACTGGAAAGGATAATTTCCAGTTTTAAGTGGTTTGAAATAGTTATTCCTAGCTTACCATTGAAGCAGCCCAACAGGACTCAATTTTATGATAACATTTTGGCATTGTTGCCAGGGACTGAAGGTGTAAAATTTTCCCTGGGAAGAACGACAAAATTTAAGTTCTAAGGTCTAAGAGCAGCAGAAACTTAGACATATATTGGTTGTATTTCTACTCTGGAAAATCCGCACATCAAATAATAAATTTGAAGGTGACTCCATTACTTGAGGATCAATAGCTTGATGAAGTTCCAAGGTGAGTTCCATTGCAAGAATAAATTCCAGGTATGCCCTATGAATCAGTCTCACATCCATGTTTTTCCAAATCCTATGCCAAAGATCGATTAGATAACTAATCTTCCCATATTTAAAAATGAAAAGAAATACAATGTTGCTCTTCATTTGGTTAGATTCCATATGCATGTACACAAACTTAAGGTTTATTACCCTGAGGATTGTCTCTTGAAGATGTTTATGGTCAATTTAGAATGCAAAGCATGGTCTTGGTACGAAAGCCTCCCAAATGGTTCCTTAAATTCTCTTTCTGACTACTATGTTGCATTTTATGAGATGTATAAACAATGGGATTCTTCCTTATTTCTGGTCAAAGACTGCAGTAAACACTGTGTGAGTTTTATTGAATATTTGGAGAATTGTTATGAAGATGATGAGTTCATGGATGAGGAAATTTTAGAGGCCCTTCATGACAATCCCTTTCATCACCAAGAGGAAAGGATAGCTTCTCTCTTGGATGAAAATTAAACCAAGAAGGAGTTTATTTATGAAAATCATGTTACATCCTTTGAGTTTGATGAAACGTTGCAGCAGACTTGTCAGTATTTTGATCATCAGGAATATGAGAATCATTTCAAACAACAAGAGGAAATACTAGAATATAATTGCTATAATACTTAGGAAAAGGAAGAAGTTTATTCTTCATGTCATTCCTTGCATCATCCTACATCAAATGTTTAAAATTTTGAAAAACAAATTTTATACAATCAAATGCATATGCTTGTTGAATCATACAAAGACATAAATTTAGAAATTTTATGGTACATGTTGAGGCTGCTCATTTTGAAAGAGTTACTCCAAGTTGAACATTGTAGCAGCCCAACAGGACTCAATTTGGTGATAAAATTTTGGCGCTGTTGTTGGGGATGAAGGTGTAAATTTTCCCCGGGTAGAATGAGAAGGTTCATATTTGACTTCTGATGGTGAACAAAAGCCAAACACACAAAGGCTGTACCATTCACCTTGCGACTCTATTGTTCAAGGTCCCAAGCTTCAAAGTTCAGAGCGAATTCACTCGAAAGAATCCAGATTTCAAAACATTCATGGTGATCAAAGATGACAGGGTATGTAGAAAACTCTTTATATGGTTAAATGCTAAAAAAGTGTAAGGGATGAGTTAGTAGAATTTCAGATAGATGAACATTTCTCCACAATAGTATTTTGTTGTTTGAAATCCAATCGACTCACACCTAAAAATAAAATTTGTTTTCTTTGTTTAAGTGCTGAAATATTAGAGAATTAAATTGAACTATTGGATGTTAAAATTGGATCATATGATTTCCAAGATCCTAACAAGTTCTTGGAAGGTCTTCCTCGTCCAAAAAAGGAGGAAATTGTTATAACATTTGACTTGCAGATAGAGGAAGAATATGGTTATGAGCTTGATATTGTAGAGTTGGAATCTAGATTCAGCCTTGGTGAAGAAAATTAAAAGGATATCCATTATCATTTTGTCATTGAGAGCTTAAAAGTGATATCAATAATTTGTCCCTTCTATGATCACATAGTTGATTACATGGAAGAGTTCTATTGCCAAACTTTTCAATTATTTTTTCACTATGAAAAAAAGATCCATCTTCTCCTACCTTTCTCATTTCAGAATACAGTTAGCTTTTGGTTCAAGTGTAGTCAGGGGGTTCAAGTATGAGATCAACTCATTGACGGGCTTTATTGAAGGTTTGAAGTTGCTTGAATAAAATATGAATATTGCAAGTGTTAGGGTAGGTAGGATTGTGTGTGAATAAGCTCAAGTAGATTGAGCATCTTTTCATTATGTATAGATTTAGTTTTTTAGCATTAATCATCAAGCTTGAGCTCGAGGAGAAGGCCATAAGAACTTGGCGAACTCTTCATCGATTTCAGATGATTTTCAATTTTTCAAAAGATGGATGGCATTGGAACTACAGGTTCTTTGGTGTACCAAAGGGGCACACCATCCCAAGTGGAGCCACTATTATCACTCATAAAATTGTGAAACATTTTAGATAAGGTCATATATGTCACTCACTAAATGGATAAGGTCTCCTAAGCCATTTCAGGGTGGCATAGGAAACATTTTGCATTTTTAATCCTATCCTAAGTTTTGAGATCACCTTCATTTATGCCATTTAATGTCAAATTAGTCCCATACCATGTAAGTTTTCATTCCCCATGCATTTAGACTCAAAAGAATGAATCTGCCAAACTTTCAAATTTTCATAGCATTTTACACAGGAAAATATTAGAAAACGCTATGACAACTCCTGATAATTCTGTAGCGAATATGAGGATTTATTTTTCTTTTTTTTTTACTTTTGAGCATTCAATTTGAAGGGAAGTTTCTAGGAAAATAGAGAAGTATTTTAAGCAACCGAGAGAGGTTATTTTCAAGCACTTATAAAATAGCAATAATCTCTTTCAGTTTTCTCAAAGGTGCTACAAATTGGGAGATACAGGGATTTCTTTCAGCCCTATTTTTAGAAACCAATATTTTCCTATTTTATATATGTTTCACAAATGCAAATTCTACACAGGTGGAGATGGTACTTAAAAAACCAAGAGAATATTTATTCAAAACATTTTGATCTACAAAAACATCCTCTCAGTTTTCAAAATATATTAATAATTCAGAAATATGAGTTCATTTCTAAACTACAAATTCTACCTTTTTTTGAGTTTTCTTAGCGTGCTTCGGGTTTGAAGCCAGAAAAACGCTATAAAATTTCTAATAGCTTCTTTTTTGCTCTAAAATCCAGTCTTGGCATGTTTTATGGGGGGATATCGATGGTTGCAAGGTGTCATGACATAATGAAGGTGTTAGAACAACAAAGAAGTCAAGAAGGTTGATGGAAAATATATTTTTCCCACGCTACTAAAACTTGCTATGAAAAGTTTTGTACATGACTATTTTAGTAGTCAAATTCAAGTCTAATTTCAGACCAAATGAAAAATTATTTTGGAAATATGAAAGATATTTTTCTTTCGAACGGGTCCATCTACAAAAACCACTGTCAGTTTCTTCAAAACCATCAGGTTTTGGAAATTATACACTCATCTTTGAAGCCTTATTTTTCAAAATTTTCACTAACCAGATGTGTGAAAAAGTGTTAAAATTTTACTTGGAGGAGGTCCAGCTCAGAATCCATGTGGCATAATGAAACATTAGCACTCCAGTACACTCATAAAATTAGTTGGTTGAAGTTTATAAGGGTTATTAAATTGATTTGTTGAACTATTAATGAAATAAGTGTCATTTTTGTATTCAAACTCTGCAAAACAGAATTATCCCTAGGAAGTCTCCAAGTGGTAGACTCATGTTTGAAATAGGACCCTGATGTGGGAATTCGAGGTGAGTACTGTGGCATATCATTTGGATGACTCCTCACTCTATAAAGGAGATAGTTTTAGAGTTTGAAGGGGTTGGGAGATGTTTACTTGACACTACCACTATTGTAATATTTTGATATAAAAAATATACAGTTGCAGCAAGCCTATTTCAGACTTGAGATTCTTCTATGTGTTCTTATGTATGTTTCTTATATCATTATTTTACTTTCTCTCAATTTTTCTAGTGGTATAATCACTTGGAATTCATGATTACATGCTTCAACTTCCTTTATACACCTACTCTTCTGTTTTGTCATGTTTTATCAGTTTTTATTATGTATAATCACTTGGAATTCATGGTGACATGATCCAACTTCCTATATGCATATAGCTTGCTATTATGACCTTCATGGGTGGTTTTATAAGAATATAATTACCTTAGCTTGCATGAGATATATTGACTTGTGACTTAGTTTTCATATTGACTACATAAGCCCAATGTTAGTAAACCTTATACATCTTTCACCTACACAAAAACACATTCAATCCAATTTACACTTAGCCATATGCTTTTAATTTGTTCATTGAATATCCTTTATCAATTTGAGAGAGCCCTCTCAGACTAGAAAGGCCAATTTCTAGTTATAAGTGGTTTGAAAGTAGCCCAACAGAACTCAATTTGGTGATAACATTTTGGCTCCGGTGCTGGAGACTGAAGGTGTAGAGTTTTCCTTAGGAAAAATGATAAAGTTTCAGTTCTAAGGTCTAAAATTAGACATATATTCATTTTATTTCTGCTCTGGCAACTCCGCACATCAAATAATCAGTTGGAAGGTGACTCCACTACTTGAGGATCAGTAGCTTGATGAAGTTCCAAGGTGAGTTCCATTGCAAGAATAAATGCCAGGTATGCCACTATGAATCGGTCTCACATCCCTGGTTTTCCAAATCCTATGCCAAAGGTCGACTAGATAACTAATCTTCCCATATTTAAAAATGAAAAGAATTACAATGGTGCTCTTCATTTGATTAGATTCCATATGCATGTACACAGACTTAAGGTTCAGTTCCCTGAGGATTGTCTCTTGAAGATGTATATGGTCACTTTAGAATGAAAAGCATGGTCTTGGTACAAAAGCATGCCAAATGGTTCATTATATTCTCTTGCTGACTTCTATGTTGCATTTTATGAGATGTATAAAGAATGGCATTCTTACTTATTGCTGGTCAAAGACTGCTGTAAACATTGTGTGAGTTTTATTGAATATTTGGAAAATTGTTATGAAGATGATGAGTTCATGGATGAGGAAATTTCAGAGGCCCTTTATGACAGTCCCTTTCATCACCAAGAAGAAAGGATAGCCTCTCTCTTGGATGCAAATGAAACCCAACAAGATTTTATTTATGAAAGGCATGTTACATCCTCTGATTTAGATGAAAAGTTGCAGCATACTTGTTAGTCTTTTGATCATCAAGAATACAAGAATCATTTCAAACAACAAGAGGAAATACTGGAAGATAATTGCTATAATCCTCGGGTAAAGGAAGAAGTTTATTATTCATGTCATTCCTTGCATCAGCCTACATCAAATGAAGAAAAGTTTGAAAAAAAAAGTTTATATAATTAGATGGGTATGTTTGTTGAATCATATAGAGACATACCTTTATAAATTTCTATGGTACATGATGAGGCAGTTCCTTTTAAAAGAGTTACTCTAAGTTGACCATTGCAGCAGCCCAACAAGACTCAATTTGGTGATAACATTTTGGCGTTGTTTCCAGGGACAAAGGTGTAAATTTTCCCCGTGCAGAACAAAAAGGTTCATAGTTCACTTCTGATGGTGAACAAAAGCCAAACACACGAAGGCTATACCATTCAACTTGTGACTCCATTGTTCAATATCCCGAGCTTCAAATTTTAGAGTGACATCACTGGGAAGAATCCAGATTTAAGAACATTCATGGTGATCGAGGATGACAGGGTATGTGGCAAAATATTTATATGATGAAATGCTACAAAGTGTAAGGGATGAGTTACCAGGATTTTAGATAGATGAAAATTTCTTCACAATAGTATTTCGTTGTTTGAAATCCAGTTGACTCACACTTGAAAATAAAATTTGTTTTCTTGGTTTAAGTGATGAAAGATTAGAGAATTAAATGATCCTAAACAGTTCCTAGAAGGTCTTCCTCCTCCAAAAAAGGAGGAAATTGTTATACCATTTGACTTGAAAATAGAGGAATAATATGGTTAAGAGCTTGATATTGTAGAGTTGAAATCAAGGTTCAGCCTTGGTGAGGAAAATGAAAGGGATATTCTGGATCAATTTGTCACTGAGAGCTTAAAAGGGATATCAATAAATTGTGTCTTCTATGATCCCATAGTTGATTACATGGAAGAGTTCTATTGTCCAACTTTTCAATTATTTTTCACTATGAAAAACATATCCATCTTCTCTTACCTTTATCATTTCAGAATACAGTTGGAATTTGGTTCAACTGTAGTCAATGGTTTCATGTACGAGATCAGCTCATTGACCAGCTTTATTGGAGGTTTCATGTTGCTTGAATCAAATCTGAATATTGCATCTGTTAGGGTAGGTAGGAGCATGTGTGAATAAGCTCAAGTAGACTGAGCATCTTTTCAATATGTATAGATTTGGTTTTTAAGCATTAATCATCAACGTTGAGCCCGAGGAGAAGGCCATAAGAGCTTGGTGAAATCTTCATCAATTTAAACAAAAATTCAATTTTTCAAAAGATGGATGGAACTGGAACTACAGGTTCTTTGGTGTACCACAGGGGCACACCATCCCAAGTGGAGCCACTGTTATGACTCATAAAATTGTGAAACATTTTAGATAAGGTCATATAGGTCACTCACTAAATGGATAATGTCTCCTAAGCCATTTCAAGGGTGTATAGGAAACATTTTGCATTTTTAAGCCTATCGTAAGTTTTGAGATCACCTTCATTATGCCATTTCATGTCAAATCAGTCCCATACCATGTAAGTTGTCATTCCCCATGCCTTCAAACTCAAAAGGATGAATCTGCCAATTTTTCAACTTTTTGTAGCGTTTTACACAGCAAAACAACATAAAACTGTACAACAACACCTGATATTTTCATAGCAAATATGAGGATTTCTTTGTTTTTTTACTTTTGAGCAATCAACTTCAAGGGATGTTTCTGGGCAAACAGAGAAGTATTTTAAGAAAATGAGAGAGGTTATTTTCATGCACATATCAGATAACAATAAGCTCTTTCACTTTTCTCAAAGCTTCTACAAATTGTGAGATACATGGATGTCGTTCGGCCCTATTTTTAGAAAACAATATTTTCCTGTTTATACATGTTTCACAAATGGAGATTCTCGACAGCTAGAGATGGTATTTAAAAAACCAAGAGACATTTTTCTTCAAAAGATTTTGATCTAAAAAAATCTCCTCCAATTTTTCAAAATCTATTAAGAATTTAGAAATATGATTTCATTTCTAAACTGCAAACTCTGCCTTTTTTAGAGTTTTCTTAGCATGCTTCAGGCTTGAAGCCAGAAAAATGCTATGAAAATTCCTGTAGGTTCTCTTTTGCTTTAAAATCCATTTTTGGCATGCTTTATGGGGGCATATCAATGTTTGCAAGGTGTCATGACATAATGAAGGTGTTGGAACAACAAAGAAGTCAAGCAGGTTAATGGAAAGGCCATTTTTCCCATGCTACTAAAACTCGCTATGAAAATTTATGTACATGGCTATTCTAGCAGTAAACTTCAAGTTTGATTAGAGACCAAATGAAAAAGTATTTTGGAAATCAAAAAGAGGCTTTTATTTTGCATAGGTCCATCTACAAAAACCTCTCTTGATTTTCTTCAAATCCATCAGGCTTTGGAAATTATACACTCATCTTTGAAACCTTATTTTTCATAATTTTCACTAACTAGATTTGTGAAAAAAATGTGAAAATTCGACTTGGAGGAGGTCCATCTAAGAATCCACATGGCATAATGACACCTCAGCACTCTAGTAAACTCAAAAAATTAGTTGGTTGCAGTTTATAAGGGTTATTAAATTGATTTGTTGAACTATTAATGAGAGAAGTGTCATTTTTGTATTCAAACTCTGCAAAATAGAAATATCCCTAGGAAGTCTCCAAGTATTAGAATAATGTTTGAAATAGGTTTCTGAGGTGGGAATTCAAGGTGAGTAAGGTGGCATATCATTTGGATGAGTCCTCGCTCTATAAAGGAGATACTTTTAGAGTTAGAAGGGGTTGGGAGATGTTTACTTGACACTACCATTGTTGTAATAGTTTGATACCAGAAATATAGAGTTCCAGCAAGCCTATTTTAGACCTGAGATTCTTCTGTGTTTTCTTATGTATGTTTATTATATTAGTATTTTACTTTATCTCAATTTTTCTAGTTGTATAATCACTTGGAATTCATGATTACATGATCCAACTTCCTTTATACATGTAGTCTTCTATTTTGTTATGTTTTATTAGTTTTTCTTATGTATAATCACTTGGAATTCACGGTGACATGTTCCAACTTCCTATATGCATATAGCTTGCTATTCTATCCTTCATGTGTGGTTTTATAAGAAAACAATTTCCTCGACTTACATGAGGTAGATTGAATTGTGACTTAGTTTTCATATTGACTCCATAAGCCCAATGGTAGTAAACCTTATACATATTTCACCTACAAAAACACACATTCAATCCAATTCATAGTTAGCCATATGCTTTCAATTTTTTCATTGAATATCCTTTATAAATTTGAGAGAGCCCTCTCAGACTGGAAAGGCTAATTTCCAGTTATAAGTGGTTTGAAATAGTTATTCCAAGTTGACCATTGAAGCATCCCAACATGACTCAATTTGGTGATAACATTTTCATGTCATTGTCGGGGATGGAAGGTGTAAAATTTTCCTTAGGAAGAATGACAAAGTTTCAATTCTAAGGACTGGGAACAACAGACACTTTGACATATATTGGTTGTATTTATGTTCTGGAAACTCCACATATCAAATAATCAATTGGTAGTTGACTCCACTGCTTCAGGATCAGTAGCTTGATGAAGTTCCAAGATGAGTTCCATTGCAAGAATAAATGTCAGGTGTGTCCCTATGAATTGGTCTCACATCCTTGGATTTCCAAATCCTATTCCAAAGTTCGATTGGATAACTTATCTTCCCATATTTAAAAATGAAAAGAAAGACAATGTTGCTCTTCATTTGGTTAGATTACATATGCATGTACACAGAATTAAGGTTGAATTCCCTGAGGATTGTCTCTTGAAGATGTTTATGGTCACTTTAGAAGGAAAAGCATGGTCTTCGTACAACAGCCTGCCAAACGGTTCCTTATATTCTCTTGTTGATTTCCATGTTGCATTTTATGAGTTGTATAAATAATCTCATTCTTCCTTATTGTTGGTCAAAGGTTGCTGTAAACATTGTGTGAGTTTTATTAAATATTTGTAGAATTGTTATGAATATGATGAGTTCATGGATGAGGAAATTTTAGAGGCCCTTCATGACAATCCCTTTCATCACCAAGAAGAAAGGATAGCGTCTCTCCTGGATGGAAATGAAACCCATAAGGAGTTTATTTATGAAAATCTTGTTACATCCTATGATTTAGATGAAAATTTGCAGCAGACTTGTCAGTATTTTGATCATCAGGAATATGAGAATATTTTCAAACAACAAGAGGAAATACTGGAAGATAATTGCTATAATCCTCAGGTAAAGGAAGAAGTTTATTCTTCATGCCATTCCCTGCATCAGCCTACATCAAATGAAGAAATATTTGAAAAAAAAAGTTTAGAAAATCAGATGGGTACGCTTGTTGAATCATATAGAGAGTTTCCTTTAGAAATTTTTGTGGTACATGCTGAGGCTGTTCCTTTTGAAAGAGTTACTCCAAGTTGACCATTGCAGCATCCCAAGAGGACTCAATTTGGTGATAACATTTTTGCACCATTTCCGGGGACGAAGGTGTAAATTTTATCTGGGAAAAATGACAAGGTTCAGATTTGATTTCTGATGGTGAATAGAAGCCAAACAGAAGAAGGTTGTACCAATCACCTAGTGACACCATTTTTCAAGATCGTGAGCTTCAAATTTCAGAGTGACTTCACTGGGAAGGATCCAAATTTCAGAACATTTATGGTGATCCAAGATGGTAGGGTATGTGGCAAACTCTTTATATTATGAAATGCCACAAAGAGTAAGGGATGAGTTAGCAGAATTTCAGATAGATGAACATTAATCCACAATAGTATTTCATTGTTTGAAATCCAATCGACTTACACCTGAAAATAAATTTTGTTTTCCTATTTTAGCTACTGAAATATTAGAGAATGAAATTGAAATATTGGACGTTAAAATTGGATCATATGATTTCCAAGATCCTAAACAGTTATTGGAAGGTCTTCCTCCTCCAAAAAAGGAGGAAATTGTTATACCATTTGACATGTAGATAGAGCAAGAATATGGTTATGAGCTTGATATCGTAGAGTTGGAATCAAGGTTCAGCCTTGGTGAAGAATATGAAAATGATATTTAGGATCAATTTGTCATTGAGAGCTTAAAAGGCATATCAATAAATTTTGTCTTCTACGATCCCATATCTAATTAGATGGAAGATTTCTACAGTCCAATTTTTCAATTATTTTTTCACTATGAAAAACAGATCCATCTTCTCTTACCTTTATCATTTCATAATACAGATGGCTTTTCATTCAAGTGAAGTCAAAGGGTTCAAGTATTAGATCAGATCATTGAATGGCTTTATTGGAGGTTTCATGTTGCTTGAATCAAATATGAATATTGCATCTGTTAGGGTAGGTATGAGTGTGTGTGAATAATCTCAAGTAGACTGAGCATATTTTTAGTATGTATAGATTTTGTTTTTCAGCAGTAATCATCAAGCTTGAGCCAGAGGAGAAGGCCATAAGAGCTTGGTGGAGTCTTCATCAATTTTAGAAAATTTTCAATTTTTCAAAAGATGGATGGCATTGGAACTACAGGTTCTTTGGTGTACCATAGGTGCACACTATTCCAAGTGGAGCCACTGTTATGACTCATAAAATTGTGAAACATTTTAGATAAGGTCGTATAGGTCACTCATTAAATGGATAAGGTCTCCTAAGCCATTTCAAGGTGGTATAGGAAATTTTTTGCATTTTTAAGCCTATCCTAAGTTTTGAGATCACCTTCATTTATGCCATTTCATGTCAAATCAGTCTCATAACATGTAAGCTGTCATTCCCCATGTATTCAGACTCAAAAGGATGAATCTGCAATTTTTTCAAATTTTCGTAGAATTTTACACAGGAAAACAACATAAAACGCTAGGACAACAACTGATAATTTCATAGCGAATATGAGGATTTCTCTATTTTTTTACTGTTGAGCGTCAACTTCAAGGGGGTTTTTGGGCAAAAAAAGAAGTATTTTAAAAAAATAAGAGAGGTTATCTTCAAGCATTTATTAAATAACAATAACTAATTTCACTTTTGTCAAAGGTGCTACAAATTCGGAGATACGGGGATGTCTTTCGGCCCTATTTTCATAAAACAGAATTTTCCTCTTTTATACATGCTTTGCAAATGCAGATTCTAGACAACTCGAGATTGTATTTAAAGAAACATGAGAAGTTTTTCTTCAAAACATTTTGATATACAAAAACCTTTGCCAGTTTTTCAAAATATAGTAAGAATTCGTAAATATGAGTTCATTTCTAAATTTAAAATTCTTCCTTTTCTAGAGCTTTTGTAGCGTGCTTTAGGCTTGAAGCTAGAAAAATGCTATGAAAATCCTTGTAGGTGATTTTTTTCTTTAAAATCCTGTTTTGGCATGTTTTATGTGTGAAGATCAACTTTTTCAAGGTGTTATGAAATAATGAAGGTGTTGGACCAAAAAATAAGTCAAGAATATTGATGGAAAAGCCATTTTTCCCAAGCTACTAGAACTCGCTATGAAAATTTCTGTACATGACTGTTTTAGAATTCAACTTCAAGTTTGATTTTGGACCAAATGTAAAAGTATTTTGGAAATCTAAAAGAGGTTTTGCTTCAGCCTAGGTCCATCTACAAAAACCTCTTTCAGTTTCTTCAAAGCTACCAGGGTTTGGAAATTATACACTCATCTTTGAAGCCTTATTTTTTAGAATTTTCACTAACCAGATTTGTGAAAAAAATATAAAAATTCGACTTGGAGGAGCTCCATCTTAGAATCCACGTGGCATAATTACACATCAACATTCTAGTACACTTAGAAAATTATTTGGTTATAGTTGATAAGCCTTATTAAATTGATTTGTCGAACTGCTAATGAAAGAAGAGTCCTTTTTGTATTCAAACTTTGCAAAATAGAAGTATCTCTCAGAAGTCTCCAAGTGATAGAATCATATTTGAAATAGGTCTATGAGGTGGGAATTCAAGGTGAGTAAGGTGGCATATCATTTGGATGAGTCCTCACTCTATAAAGGAGATAGTTTTAGAGTTATAAGGGGTCGGGAGATGTTTACTTGACACTACCACTATTGTAATAGTTTGATATCAGAAATATACAGTTGCAACAAGCCTATTTCAGAACTGAGATTCTTCTATGTGTTCTTATGTACATTTCTTATATCAATATTTTACTTTCTCTCCAGTTTTCTAGTTGTATAATCACTTGGAATTCATGGTTACATGCTCCAACTTCCTTTATACACCTAGTCTTCTGTTTTATCATGTTTTATCAGTTTTTATTATGTATAATCACTTGGAATTCATGGTGACATGCTCCAACTTCCTGTATGCATATAGCTTGATATTTTTTCCTTCATGGTTGATTTTACAAGAATACAATTGCCTCAACTTCCATGCGATAGATTGACTTGTGACTTAGTTTTCATATTGACTCCATAAGCCCAATGTTAGTAAACCTTATACATATTTCACCTACACAAAAACAAATTCAATCCAATCCAGAGTTAGCCATTTTCTTTCAAGTTGTTCATTGAATATCCTTTATCAATTTGAGAGAACCCTCTAAGACTAGAAAGACTAATTTCTAGTTATAAGTGTTTTTAAATAGTTACTCCAAGTTGACCATTGAAGCAACACAAGATGACTCAATTTGGTGATAACATATACAATGATGCAATGAAACTTTAGTGCTATAAATAATGCTTCAATTACTGCCCATTCACTGGTAATGGGAACATTTCACCATCCAAATTTTCCAATGCAAAAGTGTTATTAGTTATGGATTCAGTAATCTTGAAGGGACCATACCAAAGGGGATCAAATTTCCCATGCTTACGCTTATCTTATCTTCTAACATCCCATCTTAAAACAATATCACATGGCTAGAAAAGAACATCTTTAGCCTTTCTGACAAAAAATGTTTTCATCTTCTCTTGATAGCTGATTAGATTTTCTCTGACCTTATCTCTAGTTTCATTCAACTCTACCAGTATGTTCATCCTTCTGACTAAAGGACTTGGTTCTTCCTGAACATCTTGAATCAATGCTACCGCAGAATTTATCAGCTGACTAGGGAACAATGCTTCAGTACCATACACCAACTCAAATGGTGACTTTCCAATTGATATTCTAATAGTTAATCAACTTTCCCAGAGGGAAAACAACAATTTTGAATCACAATATTTGTTATTCTCTTCTATTTTCTTCTTCCAAATCCTTACCAATGCATTATTTGAATATCCTACTAACCCATTCCCTTGAGGATGGTAAGAATTTGAATGTGATAAAATAACAGTGTATTTCTAGAAAAAATCATAGTTTAGCAGATTTAAACACTTGGGCATTATCAATTACTAACTTCTTTGGATAACCGAATCTACTGAAAATATCTTCTTTAAGAAATTTCATCACCACCAAGTCATTTGACTTTCTTGTTGGTAGTGTTTCAACCTTCTTTGTAAAGTAATTTTTCCCTGTCATAATCCACCTACATTGGCCAGTGGATGGTGGGTTTATTTCTCCAACAAAATCTAGTCCACATTGCTTGAAAGGCTCTTCTATAAAAATAAGAATTAAATGAAGTGGAGCCAAATTCTTCTTCTCATCAAAAATTTTCCACTTTTGGAAATTCTTCACTGATTTATGAACATCTGAAAATAAATAAGGCCAATAAAAACAAACTTTCAAAATTTTATGAGTTGTAATCTTCCAACTATAATGACTTCCACACAAGCTATCATGGCATTCTTTGATTATCTCAACAACCTCTCCCTATGTTAGACAAAGAAGTAATATACCCATAGGATCTCTCTAATATAACTTCCCATATACAATCACATAACCTTTTAGCTTTTGTTTCAGAGACCTATCTTTAGCTTTGTTCATGGTAGGATATTCCTGTATCCTAGCTATCCAGTTACCTCTTTTTCCTTCTACATCACTCTGAACCAAATCATCCTTAACAACAGTATTTGGCGCATAAGAAACCACCTAGAACTGAAGAACGTAAATTATGAAAGCTTTGAGGGTTTTAACCAAGGCATAAGCCTCCTTCTCCAAAATGTTATACTTCAGCTTTACATCTCTCAACAATTTGTTGAAAAAGGCTAGAGGTTATTCTCTCTGCTCCTCATTCTTCTGCAAAAGTACACCTGCAATACTACAATCGTAAGAAAAATAAAAAATCTGAAAAGTATTTTTATAACTAGGACTTACCAACATTGGAGCTTCTTGCAAAGCTACTTTAATTCTTGAAAAGTAATCCCTTGTAGATGCAATCCACTTCACTTCCACCCCTTGTTTTAGCATATCGGTGATTTATTTGACAATTTCAGCATAATTTGGAATAAACCTCCTAAGGAAGTTAATTCTTCTCATAAAACTCTAAATCTCTTTCTTTCTTCTTGGAAAAGGTATCTTACTTATTGCTTCCACTCTTGCAGGGTCTATCTTCACTCCTTCTTTTGAAACAATATGTCCAAACAACTTTCCCTCTATCAACACAAAGTGAGATTTATTTGGGTTTAAAGATAAACCATACCTTCTACACTTCTCAAATGTCTAATGTAGATGTTTAAAATGTTCTTCATATGATTTATGAAAGATAGTTATATCATCTAAATAAATCACCACAAACCTGTCTCTTTCGCCTACAAACTCTATATTCGTAGCTCTCTAGAAATTGGCGCCAAAATTCCTCAATCCAAAAGGCATTTTTGCATACATAAATGTGCCCTAAGGAGTTGTAAATGTTGTTTTCTTCTGATCCTTCTTCTCTGCTGCAATATGATTGTAGCCAGAGAAGCCATCAATCATAGAAAATATATATGAAGTTGTTACTATTTGAAAAATGTGGTCCATCTTGGGCAAAGGATAATTATCCTTCAAAGATGTCTTGTCCAAATTCCTGAAATCCACACATAACCTTTTTTCACCTTTCTTTTTCCTTGCCAGTATAATATTTTCCACCCAATATGTATACCTGAAAGGAACAATTATTTTATCATGTGGCAATTTCTTAACTTCTTTCTAAATTGAAGTCAACAACAAGAGATTGATCTGCCTTAGCTTTTGTTTAATAGCTTTGACTCCTCGCTTCAAAGGGGTTTTGTGTTGGATGATATTAGTTTCATATGTCTTCAAGTCTTCATATGACCATGCAAAAACATCAACAAACTTCTTAAATAGGCTTATATATCTTTGTTTAAAATTTTCAGGCACATCTTTCAATATTCTCACCATTTTGGGCTGTTGATCTGTACCCAAATTGAAATGTTCTAAATCCTCTTTAAGGTCTGCTTTCTTTGGATTCTTAGCAACATCGTCAACATTAAATAATTTCTCTAGAGGTAGAAATCCTTTTGGTATGATATTATCCTTGAGTTGTAAAATATTTTGATTACCATTTGAATCTTTAAAACAAATTGCTTCCTCCTGCTACTTTCCAACATCTTCATCTTGGTCAATTTCTAAATCAGAAAATTCTCCTATCACCTCCAAAAAAACCTTAATATGCTCTTCATCATCAAAAACCTGCCAATGATTCATATTATAAGGAATCGAAGGCCTGTGTCTGTTTTCTACTTCATATCTCAGCCTTGGACTTTGATGGGATTTAAAAGTGCTAGCTGCAACTACCCGAGAATCTACCAGCTTGTTCCTTTCCATAGGGAAAAAAATTATATTAAAAGAAAGGAATAAATTCTCCACTCGATCCCACAATTCATTCCTATAATTCCTTAATATTGGATGCCTTGGCTGACAATGATTTTTAATCTGTTTCACTACTAGTTCAGAATCTCCAAAAACAAATATATTTTGTACTCCTAATTGTTTCGCAGTTTGCAACCCAAGAATCGAAGCTTCATATTGTGAGATATTGTTTTCCAAATCAAATTCTAACTTATATGAAAAAGGCATTAAATGACATTTTGGAGTGATTAAAAGAATACCTTCTCTAGTACCATGTTTTGAACAAGCACCATCAAAATACAATCTCCAGACACCATTTTTTGTCAGCTATTTATTCTCAACTACTAAAAGGCACGGAATTTGAGTATCTTCAGCAAATTATGCAACTATTTCTAACATAAAACAAGGAAAATCATCTTTTTACTGGTTGTAATTAGGAGACTTACTGGCATTCTCCTCAATATTTGTTTTTACTTCTCTATGAAATATTCTCCCTTTTCCCCCAAAAACTAGTATTATGGAATAAGTGAAACCAAATCTCCAAACAACCCGCAACTTCCCCCCTCCCCCCCCCCTGACCTGTGCCCCCCCCGTTCAAGAACTAGAAAGAAGCATCTCAAAACGCGTTGGGATATCCACTACGACCACATTCATTACAAGACTCCTGGCAGGAATTTGAGCCAATGACACAATCATATATTTAATCAACCCTACACACTTAATATTTTTAGAATAAAATTATTAAGTATCCTTATAAGGTTTGCTGATTTGTAAATTGAAATTCCTCATTACAAATTGAAATTCTTCATTACAGATAATGGCATCAAATTGTGAGAAGCTCCTGAATCCAATATACAATTGTGTAACATGAAAGAATGCACCAATAAAAAAATATAGAAAGGAGGAGAATATTAATCAACCTCTTCCACGTGAGGACCAAACATCACTACTGGTCTATATTTTTGTGAATTTATAGTACCTCCCACATTTTCACCTTGAGAAAGATTAATAAAATCTGAAAACTACTTCTTATACGCTAGAGTCTTGACCAACTTAGTTAGGAGAATTGGTATCTTTATCTTTTCGAGTTCTTTTGTCAAATTAAAAGGATTACTTAGTTTTATTAACTTCTTGGGATATTCATTATTCTTATTCACATGTAAAATTTGTTCAGATGAAACAAAAATTTTGTTTAAATTATCACCTTCTGACTTTCTTTGCGAACTATCTCCTTGTTGAAAATTAGTTTTAGTTACTGAATCAACTTGCTGCTTCCCTTTGTCAATTTGTTTTGTTGGTTGTTGTGGAGTCGCCATCTATTTAGGTAATGATTATTCTCATATGTCATCATTATTAAAATATATAGATCTCTTCCTTGATCTTAGATCATATTGTTTGTGTAATTCAGCCTGCATATCGTCAGCCAATTGTTTACAATATCGTTCAATTTATTTTTCAGTCAGGTATTCCTTTGCTTCAACATTGAATTTCTCATTATCATCATATTATAATTCACCTACATATAATGCTTATATTTGGTTGTCTTGCTCCTTTGAACTTTCTTCTTCTGCCTCTTTATTTCCATCTTCTATATAGAAAGGAGGTGATTGCATCTTGATCTTTCTTTTCCCTTTGCAAGATCTGCAATGGTTGTTTTCTAAACTATATATTTAAATTTCAATTTTTGGCTTGTTGCCCTTCTCCAGGAGGATTTTTGTTTTCTAGTTCCAATTTTACTAATTTATTTGACAAATGTTTTATGACCTTAGTCAAATCTTTCAATATTTGGTCATGTGAAACTTGTTCTTTTCCTTTCCCATTCTCTTGTGTTGGTTTCTTTCCTTTAAATTTTCTTGCGACAATCAAATTTGCCTCAATCTCCAAGGCATCTATCTGAACTTGATCTAAAGTGGATACCTCCTCTCCCTTAGAGTGAAACCAAAGCCTCATTTAAAATCTCCACCAAAAACAACCTTCAGTCCAGCTAGTGGGGGTTTTATTTCTACTGGAAGGCTATTATATAATTTATTAAATCTTTTAATAAAGTCAGTGACATTTTCATCTTGTTTTCTTTTGATAGCATTGAATTCAGTTAAGAAATATCCATGATCTTGATTTTCATCCCATCTCCGAGTGAAATTGTTCTCCATTTCTTCCCAATTATTAATTGAATTGGCATGAAGTGTCTTGAACCACTTTCTAGCCTCTCTATCTAAATATCGCACAAATAACCTTAATAAAACATCTAGATACTCAACATTCAAATTCTCTACAAAGGCACAACAAGAAGCAATGTGTTTCTCTGTAGTGATATCATCTTCCCGTGTGAAACGAGGCAACAACTTAAGGTAATATTGTGGAATTTTATTCTTTGGCTAGACCAAATTTAATGGAGCATATCTATTCAGAAGAAAAGCAGGAATAGCCATATTAAGGGTTTGATTAACTCTCGCTTGAAAAACATATGGTGGAGGAGGTAATACTGATATAGGGACACACTGACTTATTGAAGAGACAACCTACTGTGGAGTTCCAAAATGAAGTCTCATGACTCCTTGAAAATTAGGGAATGTAAAAGAAACCGACTCAAAAGTTTTTTCTTCCAAAGTGGGTTCAAGAAAAAATAAATGAGAGGACACAGGTCCCTCTTCCAAGAATTGAAGGTTTCTGACTACTTCTTCTGAGTGGAAAATTGGAGTTTGTATATTTGAACTCCTTCCTGTAGCAGAAAGGGTAGGACTAGGAGTAATTATGGATTTGAATTCCAAACCCTTCTTGAGACTATTTTTTCTACGTCAGATAAGACTGGAAACTTATGTTGTGAGGTATCTGGCCTCGTGTGTGGTCTTCTAAAAGCCATGTCTACGTTAATGAAAAACACAACCAAATCACTTTTTTTTCACCAATTAAAGAAATGATTTCTGAAAAAGAACCTAGGGAAAAATAGATCCATGTCTTTATTTGATCCAGATTTATGCAAGAATGCAACAGAATAAACACATAACCGTAAATACAAAGATGCAGCTAAAATAACACTTCATTTCATTAATATCAAAGAACTGAAATTTTCTTACAGATAGAATGGAAATAAAACTAGCTAGGGCATTGGTAGCTATCGCTGAGAAGAGATGTGGCGGCTATAAGCCTCTGAACTTATTTACAATGAGGCTCGAGGGCCGATTTATTATTTAGAAACAATGGGAAATCATAAACAGCCAAAACCCTAACCCTAGGAGATGAAGTGCCAAAACTATGGGCCTTGTTTGGGTAAATTAGTGTTCCAACTTCCCAAGGGCATAACTTTGGCATACGATCTACGTTTGACATGTACCATACCTCATTAGAAAGATCTATCTGACGACTACAAATTTTGAATGAGCCACATCAATCTGTAGACCCATTTTGCTCTCCATTTTCTCAAAAAATGTCGTTTAGGGCCTCAAAACGGCTTCGGAAGTTCAGGACTCGGCAAATTGCTAAAAATAGTAAGTTGTGCTGAAACTGAAAAAACTGAAAGAGACAATGGTGGGGCCCTAAGTGGAATAGGCGGGTGACCACCAATATCCACCCAGATTATTCCTCCCCCCTTAGGAAGTAATGGTCCCGATTGCGTTAAGTTCCTCCATGAGATGAGGAAATTTCTGCTGAACTTGGTCCCTGGTGAACCACTTTCCTTGGTGCAGGAGTTGGCCAGCTTTGACAACCTGATGCAGTTGGATCTTCTGTTGGTGAGTGTTCTTGATTTGCATGTCCATGATATAATCTATGGTGGCTTGTTCCATGCAGTCTGGGTTTAACTCTGTTGGTGTGTGTTGTTCTGCAATGTCAGAGGTGTCTAGTAGAGGTGGGAAATAAGGACGAAGGTGGTCCACATTGAATGTTGGGTGCAGACCAAGGTATGGTGGAAGACTGAGCTCAAAGGTATTACTCCCCACAACCTTGGTGATGGTGTACGGCCTGTATCGTAGCGGGCGAAGGTTGTGGTGGGGTCCAGTGAGGGGCTCCTTCTGCAAATGTAGCCATTCTTTGTCGCCCACTTGGAAGTTGTGTGGCACCCGGTGTTGATCATGGTGTTGCTTGCACTTAGCATTGGCTCTGTCCAAGATTTCATGAACTTGTTGGCGGATGTGTTGAATGCACTCGATGAAGCTATTTTCTTTGTCAACTTCAGACTGGACATGAACTGAATAGGCCTGAGTAGCCGCAAATGACATGGCTACATCAATGGGACATAGTGGCTGGAATCCCAAGCCCACCTGAAAGGGGCTATGGCCAAGGGAACTGTGGAGAGCCCGATTATAACTATGTTGTACATAGATGAGGCTCTTGTCCCATGTGCGTGGATGCTTTGAATTTTACATGTGCAGAATGTGTACAATCATTCTATTGACGACCTTTGTCTACCCATCTATTTGGGGATGGAAAGTTGTTGACTTGGTGAGCTTGGTGTCCAGCATTGACTAGAGGCTAGACCAAAATGTGCTAAGGAACTTGCTATCCCGATCTGATATGATAGACTATGGGATCCCAAAGTGCACCCACACTCGTTCAAAGAAGAGTTTAGCAGCGGCTTCTGCTGTGATATTCTTCTTGCAGGCCGTCATAGTCACCATCTTCAAGAATCTGTCGACGACCACGAAAACACAGTCATTTCCATGCTTAGTAGAAGGTAGGCCCAACATGTAATCCATGGAGATGGATTCCCAAGGTTGACTAGGGGTAGGTAGCGGAGTATATAGGCCTTGCTTCTTTATGGTCAGTTTGGCAATGGCACAGGCAATGGAGGATCTGATGTGATTCTCGACATCCTTTCGAAGGTTTGGCCAGTAGAAATAATTCTGCAGTATAGCTATTCTTTTCTCGACCCTGAAATGCCTAGTGACTCGACTGTAGTGTGCTTCCCATATCATCTTGGCATGCTCGCTTGAAGGAACAGAAAAGTGTCCCAGGTGACATAAAAGTGCATCTTGGAGGTGAAAATTTGGAACTTACATACCCCCCAAGAGTGCCTTGTAAGTGTGGCCAAATTATGGGTTTTTCTTGTAGAGAAGTAGCCAATCAGAAGTCTTGTGCCCACAAGAGTTGAGAACGGTGGTGAGCGCCATGATCAGTGGTCGGCTGAGGCAGTCTGCAACATTATTGGTGCTAGCCTTCTTGTACTTGATGTTCAAATGAAACTGTTGTAGATACGTGGACCACTTCTGATGGCGATCATTCTGCAACTTCCCTTGTGTCTGTATGAACTGCAGGGACTAGTGGTCTATGTGGATGATTGTTTCCTTCCCCAAAATGTAGTGTTTCCATTGTCGAAAATCTTGCACAATGGAATACATTTCTTTGTCATAAGTGGGATACTTGCGAACTGTGTCAGACAATGTCTCACTGTGATATGCCACTGGATGTGAGTAAGAACTGCCCCAATAGCATAGTCAGAGGCATCTGTGTCTATCTCAAATGGCTATTGCAAGTCTGGTAATGTGAGCATGAGGGTGAAACAGAGGCGATTTTTCAATTCTGTGAACGCCTTCTATTGAGGTTCCAACCAAAATACTTTTACTCTTACTCCTCCCTTGGTGACTTGACTCAAGGGCCAAGTGATATGAGAGAATCCCAACACGAACCTACGGTAGAAATTAGCAAGACCTCAAAGTCACAAGCTCACATAGTGGTTGGCCAATCCCGAATGACTTGGATCTTGGCTGGATCCACATGCACCCCTCTTTCATCAATAATGTATCCCAGATATTGAACCTGGGTCATGCCAAAAGTGCACTTCTCCAAATTGGCACACAACTTGTGTTGCCGCAGTGTTTGGAGGACTTGTCAAATGTGGTGAAGGTGCTCTTCCCAAGTCTGGCTGAAGATCAGAATGTCATCCAAGTACACCACTACAAATGAGTTGGTGAATGGCCGCAAGATGTCATCCATCATCCTCATGAAGGTGGCGGGAGCATTTGTCAACCCAAAAGGCATGACCAGCCATTCGAAAAGGCCTTCCTTGGCTTTGAAGGCAGTCTTCCACACATCGGAGGGTTCAATTGGTACCTGGTGATACCCAGACTTCAAGTTGATCTTGCTGAAATATTTTGCACCTTTGAGTTGGTCCATAAGGTCATCAATCTGTGTGATCGCGTACCTACTCCGGACAGTGATCTTGTTCAGTGCTCGATAGTCAATACAGAGTGTCTACGTCCCATCCTTCGTCTGTACCAACACGATCGGGCTCCCACAAGGCGATGAACTTGGTCTGATGTGACCTTTCTGCAGCAACTTCTGAATCTGCCTCTTGATTTCATCATTTTCTAGAATAGAGCACCGATAGATCGGTTCATTGGGTAGCGGCGCACCTGGGGTCAGATCAATCGGGTGCTTGACCTAGCAGTGCAGAGGACCCCCTGTGGGTGAGGTGAAAATGTCCCAGTATTCCTCCACAACCTTATCCATTTGTTGTTGTCGTGCATAGGAGCTCTGTCTGGAGGTTGTGGCCACAGTCTTCTTCTTGCCCTGGGGGTGGATCATCAGGAAAACGAATTTCCTGGTTTGGGAAATGAGCTTACTACATTGTTTTACAGTAACCAAAGAGATAGCGGTAGGAGGTGGTACCTCTGGTATCCTATACAACTTATTTCCCAAAGTAACAATAACAGTGCAAGGCCGAGAGTCATACACAGCATGATGCTTCCACAAGTATGGTTGTCCTAATAATACATTAGAAACATCAATAGGAGCAACGTCATATAATACCTCATCTGTGAAGGGCTTGATGCTATAGGGAAGGCAGCACTGTTGGTTGACGCGGAGATCTCATCCTTGGTGAAGCCACCCGATGGTGTATGGATGTGGCTGAGTTGTGGTCGACAAGCCCAACCTCTTCACGGAATCTGCTAAAATGAGGCTCTTTTGGCTCCCATTGTTGACAATGAGCTGTATCGGGGAGCCCTTTACCCACATCTGGGAGTGGAAGAGACGTTCCTCCTCCTCTGGATCTTTTGGTTCCTCCTTCTGGATCTTCGTAGTGGCAACAGTGGCGTTGGGCTTTGCATCAATAATCTGTTTCCCTTTTTCGTTCCCCTTGTCAGTTTCTGATTCAGAGTCAAAGAATGCATCAGACTTAGAAGCCCTCATCTCAGCCACCAACGACTGCTTGGCCCAACACTCACTTGTGTTGTGAGTGGAGTTCTTATGGAACTCACACCATTAACCCGTGTCCTTCTTTGACTTTGCAGTGTTGTTCTTTCCTTGTGGCTTCGACAGGTTGTCTTGAGTCTCCATGCCTTGGCTCTGTCCTTTGTTCTGCGGTTTGGGAGAACCCTTCCCTTGCTTTTGATTCACAGATCCAAAGTCTCGCTTCTTCTGTTTGAATTTCTGCTCAATCTTGGCAACATACCGGTATGTCGTACCAAGCGAGGAGATGTCGAGGAACTCCATTTCCTCCTGAATTTATCTGTGTAGACAACTACGATACTTTAGCACCAGATGTTTCTCTAAATCTTTGATACCCAACTTGGTGCGCAGGGTATGGAACAAATTCGTCAGCTCATGCACATCTTGATCCCTTTGTTGTCGCAGCATGGTCCATTGTATGTACTTCTCCTCATAGCTCCCCACGGGATAGTATTGTTCGTTGATGGCATCTTGGAAAGAATTCCAAGTGGTTACGGTCGAGAATAGAAAGGGTTTTGTCTCGTCCTTTTTCTCACAGTGGGTTTCCCACCAGTGCTTGACATGGGGGGCAGCTTTGAGGAGTGCAAAAATAATCTTCTCCCTGTCGGAAAAGTCATGAACCGTGAAATATCCTTCTAATAGATTCAACCATCTATGTATGGCATCTGCATCTATTTGACCCTCAAATATGGGAATGTCAAAATTTACTTGTACCTTAAATGGAGTCGCACCTCTAGGGTGGCTGCTGGATGCAGATGTGCCGCTGGTGAGCAGCTGTTGAAGGATCTGGGCAAAGTTATCCATCATCGCGTTCCTTTGTTTTTTGAGGGCCTCCTCGAGCAATATTTTGATAGGATCTCCTGCTCCCTCATCTTTCTTTTCGTCCCCCATGGGCGTCCGTAGGGGTTTGCGAGGCTGATATTGTAAAGGTTCCACCAGATGGAGCCCTAACTCCTTATACCCTGACCTTGTTCAGGACATGCAAAGAAAGATCGAGAAAAAAAAGACTTCTCTGATACCACTGATCCAAATTTATGCAGGAATGCAAAAGAATAAACACATAACCATAAATACAAAGATGCAGTATAAATAACACTTCATTTCATTAGTATCAAAGAACTGAAATTTGCTTACGGACAAAATGGAAATAAAACTAGCTAGGGCACTGGTAGCTATCTCTGAGAAGAGATGTGGCGGCTATAGGCCTCTGAACTTAGTTACAATGAGGCTCGAGGGCCTATTTATTATTTAGAAACAATGGGAAATCCGAAACAGCCAAAACCCTAACCCTAGGAGATGAAGCGCCAAAACTACGAGCCCTGTTTGGGTAAATTGGTGTTTCAACTTCCCAAGGGCGTAACTTTGGCATATGATCTTCGTTTGACACGTACCATACCTCGTTAGAAATATCTATCTGACGACTACAAATTTTGAATGAGCAACATTAGTCCATGGATCCATGTTGCTCTCCATTTTCCCAAAAAATGTCGTTTAGGGGCTCAAAATGGCTTCGAAAGTTTAGGACCCGAAATACTGTTAAAAATAGTAAGTTGTGCCGAAACTGAAAAAATTGAAAGAGACAATGGTGGGGCCCCAAGTGGAATAGGCGGGTGACCACCAATATCCACCTGGATCATTATTCCCTAGAAATGATGCCAAAAAATATTGTCCATTGGAGACAATCTCTGGCTGTTAGGAAATCAGTGCCCAAGACATTCACTATTACTTATAATTAAATTTTTTTATTGTCCCTTCATATTGTAACTCAAGAATTATATATTAAAACCCTTTAATCTTTACTGATAACATAACTCTTCAAAGTGCCTTTAAATGATAAATGTGCATGAATAGGAGAAGATGAAATGATAGAGAAAAACCATGAACAATATGTTGTAAATTACAAAAACTCTCACCTCTGGTTTAGAAGAAAACTATTGCAAGAACTGACTTCAGAATAAAGGAGCACATCATTAAGGAAAATTACTCTACCTCACATGTGTAAATTAGACACTAGTAGCTTCATTACTTTACTCCAATAGAAGAAATATATATAAGATGGAACAGGAGGAACTCAACACATTCATCAAATGCTGGAAAGTTTTGTGAATATCTTTATTAGTTTCATAATGATAAAGTACAAAATTGACAAAAATTTTGAGCCCCAAAGTCCGGAACCTCATTTCTTCTTTGAAAGAGTCTTAAAGACATTATTACAAAATGGACAGTTATGGAACTGTTAGCTTCCCAAACTGTTCTCTTCGATCATTACAATAAAAGGTAGAAAATAAAAACATTTGTAGTAAAAGAAAGTAAAGTAAATCTAAAACATCATTCGATCATGAGGTGGTGGTGGCTTGAGATTCTGAAATGGAGGAAGTTCCTGTGTCTGCATCATTTGCATGCAGGGACATCCATTCTTTGCATTTTCTCTAAAGGTCTACATTCAGGCTCGGAAAATTAGCAAGCCGGATGTGTGCCATTCTGAAATTTATGATCCTGGAATATGAGGGATACTTCGAGTCGTGGAAAGACCCTCCTCTGAGTGTACCACTTGAGTTGAACACTGAGCTCTGGGAGCTCTTGGGGGCTTGGGGTACTTCTTGGAGATATGAACGGCCATAGGGTGAGTGGTTGAATCGCCTTCCCTTCTTGGTGCCCTATGTACATGGTGAGTGGTTCACCTTTCCCTATGATACCCCATGATGGTTGACATGTGTGTAGGGTGAGTGGTTCACCTTCCCTTATGATTGCAAACACATGTATGTAGGGTGATAATTTCACCTTTACATACGATTGACATATACATAGGATTAGTGGTTCACCTTCTCCTACGGCATATGAGAAGGATGAGTGGTCCACCTTTTCCTGTTGATCCCCAGCATACATCCTACCCATGTAGTCTGGGACTCATGGGAACTACCTCTCATCTGACCAATGAATTGGGAAAGTGGATAGGGACCATAGCATTACTCATGAATGCATCATTTACTATCGTACTCCCTATGTCAAGGATGCATGGTGTTCAACAACTTGATATGGGATCAATTCAGGTTCCATGTTTCGACTAACTTTTGCGAGTGGAGAGTGGTAAGGTCTTGTGACTCACTCTCGATCAATTATTCTTCATTATTACATCACAGTTCAGCAGAGCAGAGACGAGATGATAGAGATGGTATATGATGATAGGATGACATGATGTTCGATGATGGATTGGCAGGTGGAATTCTCCCTAGTTGAGACGGAGTGCTAAAATTGGCAACAAGGGCCAAATTCCACCTTGGGACAACTCATTTGATGGAGATGGTGATTGCATTAAATTCCTCTTTTCAAGAGGACCTAAATTGATATAAAGATCATCAAATTTGAACAAGTAGAAGTGCATTTTTGAATTTATGTCCACACATGTGCAAATTGTTCAGGTTGGCCATCTCTAATGTAGGCTCATGAAGCCCAATTGACATGACTCTTCACCCTCAAGGAATTGTGTAAATACAAGTGACCTCTCACCTCATTTGACATCATCACTCATACATTCTCTCGCCTTCTCTCATTGGTTCGTACTACATTGGCCATTCTTGTTTCTCACAGGTATGGACAAAGAAGGACGAATTTCAGAAGCTGAATTACAAGGCTGAAATGACAGAGTTAACTGTAGTTTGACCAATGTTGACCAATGTTGACCAACACCTTATGGGCATCATTTGAATTTGATATTTTAGGGATATTTCTGTCTCAGCAAGCCACATCTTTTGGCGTAGAAACGGAGGCATTATGTGCATTTTGATCGCAGACCAAAATTGCAAGGTGACCAAGTTTGACAGCAAATTTATAAAAATCCCCAAAATAAGCTATTGCCTCGTTGAATTTCCGGGGTAGTGTGAATGCTCTCCCCACTGGATGTTTCAATGCGTCATATAGTGTTTCTGTGTTTCCTCTTATTAGCATATTGGTGGAAAAAACACGTGTTACGATCTCCCTCTCGTAACCAAATCGCCCTGCTTTTAAGGCGCTAAGTGGTTTTTGAATCCCTAGAATCTGATTTTTTCTTCTTTCGCGTGCTCTCACTGCTCTTAGATGATCTGGATTTTTTTTTTCCAGGATAAAGCCCAACAGTTGAGATCTGTTGTAGTTCCATAACGAGTTTTTTTTTTTTCCTTTGTCGTGTTCTAGGCTAGCTTTTCGGAAAGTTAAGTTTCTGGATAATGGAGCTCATGGCCGATACCCCTCTGTCCGGGAAAGGATATACATATATATGTATGTGGCTGGACTCAAATTAATGAGGCTGGACGGCCATCGGTGCTGTCATTATATATCCTTGAGAGCAACATAACAAACCATTCCATGAGGCGATAACATCGAAGTCATTGTTGTTGGTTCCTGGCAGTTTGCTTTGTTATTTTATTTTTTTTAAACTGTTGTCCCATTCAGTAGTACGTAGTGCAAACGGATTAAAACGTGGTACTATTATGCAGAGATTCCTTACATCTCTATAGTTAGATCCGATACAGCAAAGTGGCGAGCCTTATTTTTTTTCTATAGGTCATTTAATGCGGTGTGGCAGATATTGCTCACCCTTAGATTTAAATATCTTTAAATCCAACTGTGAGAAATATCTGTCACACTGCATTAAATGGCATATAGACAAGAAAATAAGTCTTGCCCAGCAAAGTTACATGGTCACTATCTCTGATTGATTTTGACGTTGACATGGTTGGGACATGATAGATTTGACAGTGCATTAATATTGGGATCAGGGTACAGATTCAAATTTGAGAGAGGGTTGAGGATGAAAGTAATTTTTAAAAAATGAAGTTATTTTAATGACATTCAAACTTAATTCAGTTGATAACATTTGCTGATAATATCTCAACTCCCCTAGTGAAAAGAATGTTTTTCCATCTAACATTGAAACTGACCTCAGCCTACACTCAATCTAATTCCCCAGAAAACAAATTAAATCTCTTTGAACTCTTCCGTATGGTACAGGAAATTAACTTGTTATGCATGACACTATTATATGGAAAGGTTCCTTACGTGTCTGTAACTACAGGGATCCGAGAAAGCGAAGTCACATGGTCACAATCTAGGATCGATTTTGACATGGCTGGGACGTGACAGACTTACGTGTACTGGTTTGGCTGTGATGGATTTTATAGTATTCCTTGCAAGGTCCTGATTCCACAATATCTGCAGCTACTTCTCCGGCTTGTATTTCATCTTAGGCTTTCTTCATCATCTAATTACCATGGCTGACCAGGGGACTGATGCATTTGGCGGCTGTGTTGGCAATCTCAACGTCCATGTACAGCGACGGTAATCACTACAGCAGAATCGCTTTATCTTTCTGCAATTTGTCTGTTTGAGATTTCTTTGAAATTATGATCTGTTTTAAAAATAGGCTTAAAACATAAATGCTTCTATGTTGTGCCATTATGTTGTCTTTGCTGTGCTGTGTTTTGTCATTTAGATTTCAAAATATTTTAAAAATAAAATATAGTTACGAATATAGTTACATGAATTTGAATTTTCTTATTCAGTTAGATTTCTTAGATTTCTTGGATTTAGAAGGGTAAAGTGACTATTTTACGTGATAACTTATTCTATAAATTAATGGAGGCATGACTCAAATATTATTGAAGCATGCATACGTTTTAGTTATTCAAAAAGATTATGGCAAGAATGGATGTTTTTCGTTTCCTTTTTATGTATATAGTAGGGAAAGTGGTATAGAAAGTTAGATCCATAAGAATTATTTGGAATTTTTTACAAATTAAGTATAATTTTTTTTTCAACTTTAAAAGTAAGTTATTTTATTTATAATATTTTAAATGTAAATAGAAGACTTTTATTATATATTAATTGAGTATGTTCAATGTCAATTAAGGATAATTATGATAACTCGGCAAGTACAAATCTCTATGTAAGCTTACAATTCATTATAGTTCTTTGGGAAAACAACATCATTTTCTTTTAAAAAACATAGGGAGTAGTCATAAAGAAAAATTGGGTCTCAACAACAATGTACCCAAGTGCAAATGCTCATGAGTGGAGAAACTGAGAAAAACCCATGGGAAAAAACCCTCTTGCAAAAGAGAGAAAAGTGTAAGTGCTCAGATAAGCATGGAGTTAAAATTGTAAATCCCATAATGATCCATTGAATGTCAAGAATAGAGACCCAATACAATAAAGAAGAATGAAGGGAGGAAAACAATGTCAACTTCCCAAACAAAGCTTCAGAGAAAATAGGTAAGAACAATGGCTTCAAACATAAAAAATACCATCAACTGACAAATAAATAATGAGGCATGTAAATATGGAAAACTCAGCTCAAACACAATACAATAACACTCATGAACTTGTCTTAACACCATCATCATCATAGTGTTCAATCACAAGAAATTAGAGCAATCAATAACAACAAAGGAATGATAAAAATATTTTTCATAATCGAACTCCCCTACCCCTCCCCCTAGAACACAAGTATGAGAGGAGTATGAATAAACAGTCTTTGTCATCAACAAATGCCCCTTTGATGCATAACTAAGGGAGTAACGATAATCAATAACTAACAAGAGGAACCTTGTATGATTGCATAACTAGTGAGACACAAGGATATGAATTCTACAAACATTCATTCAAATGATGTTATGACTATTCATTTATCCAACCACAATCAATCTCAATGGTCGAAGTTGGTCCATGGTTCATCCTTTCATGTCTCTTTTGCAATAATCTAGAGTTAGGGCTACTATGTGACAAAGAATGTTGATGCCTCAGTAACTTTCTCTTTTCCTTATGAGGATGTTGATATGGCTCAATTTTTTCTTCTGCAAGCTCAAAGTTGAGCACAAAACAAGTGTCATTTAGAATGGCATTAGAAACCATGTTATTGATATATTTATCACAATCAGCGAGAGAATTTACTTCCAGCACCTTAGTCAAAATTCCATCGCCAAAACACAACAAATCTTGAGTCTTAAAAAAGCTAGATGTAGGTAATGGCACCACAACAAGATCCTCTCCAAGATCTTCTCTTTATTTATGCACTATAGGGTTAATAGAAGCAACAATTCCCTATCCATTCTTCCCAAGTCCTCCTTTGGTATATACTATTTTCCTCAAAAGTTGGGAACCAATATCAGTAGTGTATTTTTCAATAATAGGTGAAGCAAAAGAACCATTATCAATATCATCAAGTGATCTTGACAACTCAACAATAACTTTCTCCTTCTAAGCATTCTGAAGGAGACTCACTTTTGATTCAAGATGTTGTGTGGACTCTTGCAAGTTCTAAATGACCGCATACTTCCTAATTAATTGTCCAGATAAGGCGTCATGATCTTGTTTGAAAGTTTAATATTCATCCAACAAAATTTTTCATTATTTTTCTCTAGTTCATAAAGTTGCTTCTTCAAAATTGCATTCTCTAAACAAGAAAAGGACTCAACTTCCTCCTCCAAACCATTGAGGAAGTCAATATTCTTCACAAAATCGTTTTCAAGGATTTGGAAATATGTGTCCATGGTTGATTCCATATGGTTAACCTTCTTAATTTTCTCATCTATTTTAGTTTGGAACCAATTCTTAATCGTTGCATTGTCTGCTTGCAAGAGAGCTACTATAGAATACAATTGAAGGACCCCATTTCAAAGTTTCCCTATCACCTTCTTCTCATGAAACTCTTACAATATTTGACCCACATTGATAACGCCAAGTTGGAAAATGAGTTCTCACTAGTCATATAAGAAAAACTACTACAAAATAAGGCCAATAATGATAACAACAACAACACACTTCCAATCACCATGTGATTAAGACCGATAACTAGCCAACAAATAGGAATTTCATAACCATTGTGATGTAAAACAAATACATTGTCATTTCAATCAAATGGACATATGATCATTCTCCCAAATACATTATCATGTTAATCAAATGGACATATGATCATTCTCCCATGGTAAGGATTTTCATAAATGTTTTAAAGGATTTAAAAAAAAAAAAATTAAGAATCCTCATTCTCCAATGGAAATGAAATGAATTTAATAGGATTTTTTTTTTTTAATAGAAATAAATTTTAGGAACTAATACCCTTTTACCCTAAAAAATTTTTTAAGGTAAAATTCTCATTTTCCAAATTATGAAAGAGGGACAATTCGAGCAACAATTGAGCCCCCCCCAAAAAAAGATTTTCATAGTGTGGCTGACACTAATATCATGTGAAAAATATTTGTAATATCATGTGAAAAAGTCTTGGGGTTTGTAATATTTTACTAAATCTATCCACAACTACACAAAGATAATCATGTTGTTTTATTGACATAGGTAGACCTCGAACAAAGTCCATGGAGACACTCTCCCATGGCATTGATGGTACCGATAGTGGCATGTACAACCCAAGCTTCCTATTGCTAGGCTTTCTTGTTGCACACATAGAACATCTTCTTATAAAACGTGACACACTATCTATCATTCGAGGCCAATAACAATACCTCTATAGATGCGCCACTATTTTGCTTACCCCAAAGTGTCCAGAAATAAGAGATGAATGAGCCTCTCTCATGACACTAAGCCTCTCTCCTTGTTGTATACACATCTTTCCCAAATGAAACAACAAATTGTTATGCATGTGATAATCATTTTCCTCAACTTGATTCCCTTCACTCAAACTAGCATACACATCTTTAAAATCAGCATCAGATGCATAATGTTCTGTGTAACTCTCATGTACAATAGAATAATTTTAAAGCAAAGTAAAAGAACTTATAATTGGCCTTGAAAGCATATCAAAAAATTTATTTAAAATACCCTTCTTGTACCTTATAACCAAGTGAAACTGTTGAAGGAATCCCATCCACCTGAAATGTCATGATAGCTGCAATTTGTTTTGCAATTGTAAGTACTGTAATGGTTGGTGATCGGTATGTATAATCGTCTCTTTACCCATCAAGTAGTGTTTCCACTTCTTGACGCTTTGTACCAACACATATATCTCTTTGTCATATGTTGGATAATTAATTACAGCACCATTAAATGTTTCAAAATGAAAATCGATAGGCTTACCATGCTGCAAAGGTACTGCGTCCATGGCATAATCACTAGCATCAGTTTGTATCTCGAATGGTTGTCTCGAATCTAGTAATGCAAGGACTAGATGTGAACTGATCTTGTATTTTAAAGCTTCAAAATATTGTTGTTGTTTGCCTCCCCATTGGAAGCCTTTCTTCACACTTGTCACTACATGCATAGGAGCTGCTATGGCAGAAAGGTTAGCAATAAAATTTCTCCAATACTGAGTTGTGCCTAAGAAACTTCTTACATCAGTTACTGGTTTGGGATTGGGCCAATTCACAATGGCTTCCACTTTATAAGGATCAAATCTCAATGTGCCTCCTCTTACAATGTGTCCCAAATAAACCAGAGAAGTCTTTCCAAGTTTGCACTTAGACATCTTAAGAAATAATTTCTCTTTCTTCAAAACATCTATACTTTTAACATCAAGACATGTTCTTCTCCTGTTTTGCTGAAAATGAGTATATCATCTAAATACACAATCACAAAGTCATCAAGAAATGGACGCAAAACATTATCCATAACAAGCATGAAAGTCACCGGTGCATTACACAAACCAAACGACATAACCAACAACTCAAAGAGTCCTTGTTTGGTTTTGATTGCAGTCTTCCATATGTCACTTTCTGCAATTCTTACTTGATGATATCCACATCGTAAATATAACTTACTGAAAAAATTTGCTTCTTTCAGTTGATCTAGCAAATCATCTATCCTTGGGAGTGGGTATCGATTATTTACCGTTATCTTGTTCAAATCTCTGAAGTCGACACACATGTGCTAAGTCCCATCTTTCTTCAGAATCAGGACTATTGGTGAACCGCATGATGAAGTGCTTGGCCTTATGAGTCCCTTGTACAACAAGTCCTTTATTTTCCTCTTTATTTCACCATTCATCATTATCGACATGCAATACATGTCGATGTTTGGAAGAGGATAATCTTGTTGAAACTGAATCTCATGTTGAATCTCCCTTTTAGGAGGAAACCTTGTTGGCTCCTGAAACATCTCATGATGTATGCCAACTACATGATATAAATATGATTTCAAATTAGGATCAAAATCTTCAAATGAATCATGATTAACATGAGCTTTAGGCTTAATCATTATAATAACAAAATTATTACTTGAATTCACCAGCCTTTTTACCTATCCAACATTTACCATTGCAATATTTGTCTTCTTATGATGTGCTCTAACAATGTACTCCTTTCCATCTTTGAATAAATGGTATTTGTTCTCATGGAAATGGAAGATATCTTTGTTGTCATACAAGTAAGGACTTCCCAACACAACACCTGTAATATCAAGCAAAACCACATCTAATTCATCTGTGTCAACAAAATGTACAGTTATTGCAAAGTGCAATATGCACTTCTTTGAAACATGTAAATTTGCATCCTTACAAATCCACCCAAGTGGATATGGTTTTGGATGTGGAATGGTCTCAAGATTAAGTTTCTTGACCACGTCTTCAGAGATTAAGTTTTCTTGTGACCCACTATCAAACAGTGTATCAATCTTGGTATGTTTGGATATGACCCTCACATGAAACAGTTCAATTCTCTCTTCTTCATTTGGAGCTTCTTTGTGACAATTTAAATCACTAGTACTGGGTTTTGTTTCAATTTCTTTCCCCTTCATGTTCTTCAATCCCATGGCTATAATTTTATTTTCATCACCTGAATCCTCTCCTAAGTCATGTTGAGTTTTAGCTGCAGTTTTCTTCTTCCCTTTGTTATTATTAAACTTGGGTCTTTTCTCAGGATGTAGTTTCCAACAATTTTTCTCTTCATGGCCTTCTCTTGAACAATGTTTAAAAACCACTTTCTCTCCCTCTTTCTTGACAGATGCATTATCTTTGCCTTTTCCTTTTGAGCTCTTCTCTTTTTTTTTCCCCTTAAAAGGTTTGTTTCTACCCTCTTCAAGACTATTTTTCCCTCTTGCTTCTAGATGTGTGGCTTGAACACATACCTCATCCATACTTGTAGGATTAAAGATGAGGATAGTATGTATAAGGTAGCTATGTAAGCCCCCTATGTACTTGAGAAAAGTATCTTGACTCTACAAATCTACCCCTAATAAGAGGGCTCTTCTCCTAAATTCTTGGGTGTAGCCTTGTACAATTTCTCCTTTCAATTGTCTAAAATTTTTCCAATTCATTATGGCTTTCTGCATATGAGCTAATGGATTAAACTGTCATTTTATTGTAGTAATGAAATCAGTCCATGATAGAATAATCTTACCATGCTTTTTGATCTCCTCCTTTGTCTTGGCTTCCCACCAAACAAGAGCCGCACCTTCCATCCTCAATGAAGCTAGTGGGATTTTGGTGTCATCATCATGAAGGTTCTGAATTATCAAATAAACCTCCAATTTCCTAATCCAATTATCAAGCTTTTCTGCATTGAATTCACCATTAAACATTAACAATTCAAACTTAACATCAATTTTTAGAAAAAGGACTTTTACTAGTGTTCTTTGACTTGTGTGACTGGTGTACTGAAGATGAATTTGAGGATGATGATGATGAGGATGAGGATGGTGACTTTCCACTGCCTCAATTCCCTCCATTTCCCTTCTTTCATTTATCTTCATCATTGTGACCTCCTCATGATCTCTAACCTTCCTTGTGAAGTTTGGATCCTTCTCCTTCTAGTCTTTCATTCCTTTCTTGATAAAGGACTCTCACCATTTCAGTCTTGTCAAGGAATGCTTTCCTGAACACTCTTTCATATTCTTTTGGATCCACCTCTTCATGGGTTTCTTCTTCTCCTGGAGGCATGCTTCATGTTGCTTCTTCTTCTCTTGGAGGTGAACTAGGTGGTGGAGAATGTGGAAATATTTCCCTCCTTTGTTGTGGCTCACTTTGAGAACCTCTTGCAACCACCAATTTGCCTTCTCCTCTCTTAAGCTTGAGCCTAGTTAGCATGAAAACCCTTGAAAAAAGTTAACAAATGTTTGCACATAAAAACACCAAAGATTAAACTCTAGTTGTGATACCAACTTGATCTAAAAGGAGTGTATTGGTTCTATTGTGCTAAGTGTCCTTTCAGTAATATAAACACGTACAATTTGTCTCCATAAGTTTCCTTAAGGAATGATTGTTTAAACCATGAAACATAGGTGAATTTTTGAACTTTAAGCATGAAAATAAGCCTTAAAAACACTGAAAATCACCATATAACATAGAAAAAAATCACACCTAAGTTTTACAAAGTAGGCATGATGAAGCAGTTCACCTATCCTGGGCTACATTTGCTAGTCCAACTCCCAATGGCATGTCCCTCTTTGTCATTATGCTCAAAATTGTAAGTAACATGTGTTTACAGGCCTCTAATGGTTGTTTGCTTTGCACCAATGGCTCAAGAATGCTCAAATTAGTCTAGGTATACTCTTGTTTCACCAAAATGGGTCGAAAATTGACCTCCCAATGCATTTTTCCCAATGAAATCTAGAAAATCTCCACTAAAAGTGGAGATAGGCACTTAGCTGGAGTTAAAATTAATGAAAACCCTAAAGTTAGGGTTAGCACTATATTTCCCGCCAATCAAAACCGCATGCATTTAAGTGAAATGGTTAGGCAGAGTGGTCACAAGCCGACCCTCCACATTTAACTACACGGTTTTCATTTGAATTAAATTCTTAATGGTGGAGTGGAACCTATAGCTGGTACAGTTCCAACAATCATCACATTTAATGTCTTTAAACTGCCCATGTGACAGTGTTAATGTTCTCCACTGGATTATCCATTTGGATTAACTTTATGTTGGTGGCATGGAACCTAGACTCCACGTTCCGAAAACCATGGAATTTGTTTTGAATATCACCACGCCCATGTGAATGTGCGACAAACATCCATCGGATTAGCCATTTCATACAACCGCTACTTGCAACCCTTAACTTAACCATGGCATGTGATGGAGTTTATTCCACCGAAGTTTATGTTTGATTGCCACCGGTTTAACATATGAAGTTGCGGGTTTGTAATATCATGTGAACAAGTCTTGGGGCCACCAGCGGGTTGGGACCATTGGCGTTCCCCTTCCCCAATACATAAAAATTAACACTTTATTATAATGCAGAGGGCTATACATGTTAAGAAATACATGTAGGAAGACTAGTCAAGCCGCCCGCACCTGCACCCGAGGTCTCCGGTTCGATACCTGTAGCCTCCAAATAAATTTTAATACACCTTCTTGAGGACACATGGCAGTCTGTGAGCTTTCCACATGTCGCTCATCCAACAACTTATATCAAAACCATCCAATGGCCCAAAAACACCTTTGTACCACGAAAATCAATGGTCCACAACATGCCATGTGACACGTTCTAGTTGGTTGGAGAAAATTGGAATATGCCCCAGAATATACCTGCTGACTATACCTGTATGCTGACTGGGCATCTAGTCACAAAATGTTTACTATTTGGGAAAACAGACAGAACGTGATATCTTCCTCATATAATATCGGTTTTTTGAACCATTCATGGTGTCATAATTGCAACAATGAGACCTTTCCGATTGCTCAAACTCTGACCTATTTCGAGCACTTTCAATTTTGAGCATAACACATGATCTCCTGATCACCATCAAAGGTTGAGGCTATTGTTAATCTACCTCCTCCTTCCAGTCTTCGCCAACTCCAAAGTTTGTATGAGAAAGAAAACTTTCTGCGTCATTTTATCCTGAACTATGCGAAGTTAACTAAAGGTTTTACCCGGTTGTTAAAACATGATGTTCCATTAATTTCGGATGAGCTTTCTGATAAAGATTTTGATGTGCTTAAACACGCGTTGACCCATGCACCATTGTTGCATCCGCCTAATTATCACTGAGATTACTTTTTTATTTACCTGCATCTGATTCCAAGATTGGAATGGTTATAGTTCAAGAGGATGATTCTAAAAACGAACATGTGATTTATTACCTAATTCAGAATTACAACCAGACATAAATCAAGTATTCACATGTAGAGAAATTGTCCTTAGCAGCTGTTCAAGTTTTCCAACAATTTCGTCATTACATATTGTTACGAAAAACCATAGTGATATCTAATTGCAACCTGATGATGTATATTTTGACAAAACAATTGCTACAGGAAAAATACTCTAAATTGATCGTTACCCTGCAAGAGTTTGATTTGTAATTTGAGAAATCCAAGTCTAAGAAATCACTCGTATTCGCTGAACTTATATATGATTTTCCCAATATTTAATCTGGAACGGTGGCAGTAAACCATCTCGCTGATGAATCTCTATTTGTAATCAGTACATTAGATCCTTCATTTGGGGATATCATTATATATCTCTAGACCAAAACCTTTCATCCAGAGCTTTCACGATCAGATCGATGGAGAATTTGATACCAATCACAGCAATATAATATTGTTGGCAACACTATTTATCGTTGTGGTGTTGATTCTATTTTTCGACGTTGTAAAACTCATGAAGAAGCCGAAAGGGTTTTGAATGACTGTGTGGTCATATGTATGGGTTTGCCACAACCCAAAATATATTGCATCCTGGCTATTTATGGCTATCTTTATTCAAAGACTGTATTCTCGCTGTTACAAAATGCCACAATTGCCAAAATTTTTATCGAAATATGCATGCACGTCCAACTCCTCTTCACCCAATGATTGTCATTGGTCCTTTCGCTAAATGGGGAATCAATTTTGTCACATGTAACCCTCACCCAACTAGGGGGCATGGGTATATTATTCTCGCCATAGATTACTTTACCAAATGGGCTGAGGTGATTCCTACATTTGCGGTGATGGAAAAACTGCAACAATTTTCATACTCAATCATGTTATTTCTCGATTTGGTGTCCCTCAAGCTATCGTCACAGACCATGGGAGTCATTTTTGAAACATTATGATGACTGAACTTTCCGCTCAAATTGGCCCATTCCATGATAATTCTACATCATATGACCCACAAGCTAATGGTCAAGTTGAGGTCGTTAACAAGGTTTTACTCAACATGATTAAACGGATTGTTAGAACTCATAAAAAAATTGCCACGCCTTGATTTTTTTATCATTATGGGCATACCATACCTCTACAAAAACATCCACATGGTTCACTCCTTTTTACCTTGTTTACAATTTGGAAGATGTGTTACCAATTGAATATGAAATCCCGTCACTCAAATTATACATTAAATTATTACCAGCTACCTCTAAAGAGAAGAAACACTTTCTATAGCTAGCATAGTTAGATGAAATGTGTCACACTACTGAATTAGCTGCTGAGGCTCATAAAAAATGCGTTATGGCTTAGTATGATCAAAGTGTCAACCCTCACATATGTTCATAAGGTTACTTAGTTAAATTATATGATCAAGCTCATGACAAACTAGTTGCTGGTAAATTCTAACCAATGTGGCATGATCCTTATATTGTCATGCATGTGCTTGCAAAAGGAGCCTATGATTTAATTGATTATGATGACATCCCTTTCGATAAACCCAGAAATCATCTTTATCTCAAGAGATACTACACATGATTCTTCGTATGAAGATCCTCTTTTTACATTAGTTACATTTTAGAACGATGTGCCTTAGATTAGAAAAGTGTGCCTTAGGATTAGCTATTTTTTCTTAGCGAATTTCGTTGCTTATCTTGATTACTCTTGATACTACAGATGTCGACATCCCTTCAAAGTTACAATGGTTTTGTTGACGACACATGTCATAGTACACAAAACATCTCTTCTGCAACATGGGTCATCTATTCACCCATTGATGAGTTAGTCTCTATTCATGGGATATGCCTCAGCCAAAAAATGAAAAATATTGCATAAAATAGCACAGTCATTGAGCTATTATCTGATGCCACCACATTTGGTATTCAAAGTTTTATTGTTAGGTTATATTCGCAACTCATTTTATTACATTTAAATGGTTTTTACGCTATCATAAATCCAAGTTTGTTAGGAATGTTTTTAAGGGTTCGTCTCTTGGAAAGACAGTTTGATTACATTGAATATCAAAAAATTTTGAGAAATTTAAACACATTGCGTAATGCATTAACTAATAAAGTTTTAAATAGACATCTACAACATTAAAAGTAAAACAAAAAAATATTTAATCCATATTGAACAAGATACTCAGAGGGCAGAAGTAGTAATATCATTAGGTTAAAAAATAGTTGTGTGTCAAAAAATATTTCATTGTCTATGATCATAGGTTTCAAGCACCTTATGATCTAAAGATACGGATACAAAAAAAAATGTCAATCTAAATCTACCATCATCTATCCATGATGATGATCATGATAGTAGACTATGGCACATGCCACCCTGCGCAAATATCTCCCAAATGGGCCTGGAACCCCAGTCACATTTCTCTAGAGCCTGAGAGGTATTTCATCTGTCCCTATCCCTAGGAAATCAATATTCAATGTATCTAGGTTATGCTCCAGGTTTGTAAGGATCTTTGCTGCATCGGTCTGTGGTGGGCCTGCTATAGGCTACCCATCTCGCATATCAAAGTGACGAAGCATTACTGGCTGTGATGGGACAACATCTAGATTTAAATTTTTATGAGTATTGGATGATAGAAAACCAAATAAAAATTAATTAGACACTAAATCGAGTGTCGAATTTGGAAATATTGTAGAAGACTCATTGAAATGAAAGGAGGAAAAGTGAAGAACCTTACTAACATACAATAAGACTTGAACAATGTTCCTAGCAATCAAATTCGCTAACCCTGTGTGAATCTCCTAAAATAAAAATTTGGAACAAGTATATTTTTCGATAAATGAAGGAAATAAAGAGGAAATAACTAGAAATAAATGTTCTGAATATAGTATGAGGAATTTCATATAGGGGCCTCTGGAAAATAGCTAGAGGTTTCAGTGTTGAGGAATCTTGCAAGCCTTGGTTGTAGGATTTGTTGAATGAAGTGAGAGGGAATGTCGATCCCGGATTCCCCCATGCTACAATAGGGTGGTGTTCCTCACAAGACCTTCACAATAACACCGTGTTGGACTTCCACACCCAAATTGTCCAAACCCAAATTGTTCGAGGAAGTATGGTTTAGAGCAATGCACTGCAAAGGTTTTTTCCTTTTGGAATTATAGGATGCAGTCCAACAGTTAAGTGGGGAGATTTAGTACACAACTAATGTGATTTATTTATAAACAATATTATGTAAGTCTCAAGTATGAACTTTGTACAAAGAAAATGTCAAGACTTTGATTAAGAATTTTTCTGTTCATCAAAATATTGTACTCCAAAAATTTACAATGACCATGGTGAAGATGAGCAAGAACATGCTGACCTAATCCAAAGGGGATATTGGGCATAACCATAGAAAAAACTACCTTACCATTGTGTTGATGTTTCCATTTAACAGGTCAATACATTTCTTTACAGAGTTTATCTTTAGTAGATAAAAATATTTTCTATTAATCACAGTATTTTGATTAATCAAAAAGACATTTATCTACTTTATAGATCACAAAAATTTTAAATATCAAAGTTTAACTCTAATCAAATTTTGCCTAATAAATAATAATAACTAAAATCCTGAACCCTCTATAATAGAGAGAAATTAAAGGTCATAGAGCACAACCTTGCAGGCGGTTATCAGAAATGAGCAAGGAGCTTCTTGAAATTTCCTTATGACAAGGCTATGTAGCCCAACAAACAGATTCGCACTCAACAATTTGATTTGATCAGGATTTTGGAGATGTGTCTCAGGCACACAAAGCCAACAGTTATGTGGGAGGATATGGAAGGCTACATAGAATCCAATAATAGATGAAATTATTTAATCAGATCTATAGATGTGTAAAAAGAAAGTGAGGACAAATGAGAAAATTTATTTATATTTTTATAAATAGTTTTTTTTATAATATTTGTTTAGTTAATTTCAATTAAAATTTGGCAAAAAATTTTAAAATTTTGATTTTAAGTTGTTTAAACTACAAAATTAGAGTGACTTTAGAGGTTTTTCAGTGTGCTGAATTTGTTTATACATTGGAAAAATGTATTTTAAATAACAAAAAATCATATTTTTTTAAAATTTTTTTGCCTAATTCCATGAAAAAATCTATTTCTTCTATAAGTTAGATTACACCAAATTTTTTTAATCCATAACCATGTAAATACAATTTATTATTATTATAAACTATTATTTAAAGCGCATCCTTTATTAATATATATTCAAATATTATTTTGAAATATGATACTTCACCTTACCTTATAATATAAATCAAATACAAATATATCTCAAAATTACATTTAATTATAATTAATATCATTAATTATGTGTTTATATTTTGGAAGAAGTATAGAATTATAGGATGTTTGATTATAAATGTAATGTAGTCGATAAAAATTATACAAAACCATAAATTCACAAATTTACTTGTAATTACATTTCAAACAATAATTAAACACATCTTTGATTATAAGGTCTAATCAATGATTTGTTATTTTATACCTCTTTTAATGAATTATTTGATTAAAAATATATTAAACATGACTTATAATCTTAAACAACTTAAGATAATTGAACACATTAACAAACTATTAACTATTAATTCAAGATAGTGGTGGATCCTAAAACAATAAGTAAAGCGTATGGGAAAAACTATGATCATTTTGGCGCACACTTAAAATAGATTAACGCCCCTTGCAAAGCAAGAGAAACGAATATGATTGGCCATGCACATAAAATATGGTTTTATCTTTTCACCTCCATTCATTGGGTTAAAACTCTAAATTATTTGAACATATTAACACACTATCCATGTTAGTTAGTTTTCATATCACTGTTATCCCTTCATCTAAGCATATACGGCTCGTGTTAGTTTCCATGTAAGTGTTATCTTTTCATCCAACGATGTATGGCTCCAATATGGTAATATTTGTACACAAAATCCCATGCTTCAATTACTTGCTCACGCCAACAACAAAAAAGTATTGTGAGCAAACTACTAGTAGCGCGAGCCCAGAGCAGTTTTTAAGTTTGGGGAGAGGGGCTTGCAATAGATCTAGTCCATTGATCTATGTTGAATGGTTTGGGCTCGAATCCCCACCATAACACCCCTCCCCCACTAAAATTGATCTGAGGGGGCTGTGTTCGCACCATACATTTATTTTAAAATAAAATATATTTAGAAAACACACACATTTTAAGAAAACTCAAAATAAATAAAGATAAAATAAAATAATATGAAAAGTTGAAAAAATGGTACAAGGCATACAAAATGATTGGTAATATCGTTCCCTACCCTTACAATAGTCACAACTTCCCTTTACCGTCATCCTTGCTTAACCGAGATTTGATATTTGTGTTTTCTTTTTCTTTTTCCAATTTTTATTATGTTTTTTATTTTTAATTTAAGTTTTTAATAATTATTATCTTCTTTTCATTTTAAAAATTTATTGATATCTAGATGTTTTTTTAGCTCTTTAAAATGGATATAATCGATAAGAAATAATTTTCATTTGAGGATTTATCTTATAATTTTAATTGTAATGACGTGATTATGGTTTGAAATAAGTTTTAAGAGTAATATCACCTTTTCAATTGGATATAATTAATTAAAAAAAATTCATTTGAGGAATGATTTTATTATTTTAATTGTAATGACACGGTTATGGTTTGAAATAGGTTTTAATAGTTCTTTAAAATGGATGTAATTGATAAGAAATATTTTTCATTTGAGGATTGATCTTATAATTTTAATTGTAATGACATGATTATGGTTTGAAATAAGTTTTAAGAGTAACATCACCTTTTTAATCGGACATAATTGATTAAAAAAAAATCGTTCAAGGGTTGATTTTATTATTTTAATTGTAATGATATGGTTATGATTTGAAATAAGTTTTAATAGTAATATCACTTTTTAAATTTGGATGTTTATTTTAAATTTTTGGTTACAATGATATTAAGTTCATGTTTTTAAACAAGTTGTAATTTAACATTGAAAAAAATTGGTGAGATAGATATGGATACTTTTAGATTTAATAGTTCAATTAGATTTGGGTTTAGATGGTTTTAGTTGTGAAGGTTATGGTTTCGTTCACGTTGTAATTTTAATTCTAACTTTATTTTTAAAGAGAATTTCTAGTAGTAGCACCAATTTGCAATTATAGGGTTGATTTTAGGACTTTTCATACAAATATAATAATTTTTCAAGGTTTTTGGTTGCAAAAGGTTGCAAATAACGTAGTGTTCATTTTGTGACTAAGTTACAATTCTATTTAAGTCAATAACCATGTGAATTGAACAAATGTAGATGTATCTTTCTTTCCAAAGCTCAAATGGGAGAAAAATAGGAAGGTAAAGTCACAAACAATTCATAAGAGACGAAATATTGTAATCCATAAAAAAATTAAAAGGATATTTATTGATGGAAGCATGTACTGCTTGATTATAACTATTTTGTATCATATGGAAGTAGGCATCCCGAAATTTCTTGTGTCTAATGTACGGAGAGCATTGATAAATAAATGTTTGATGTCTTTAGTTTGGAAATCAATTTAGGTAAGTTATGATATGGAAGTAGATGTTGCAATGTTTCTTATCTCTAAACTAAGTGTGGAGAGCATAGAAAAATGTACCATTGAAGGGTTTAGTTTTGCAATTAATCTAAGGATGGAATATAGTAGAATATATCCACTACAATGTATTTGAAAACCTTCCTTGATTATTTCCAAAAGTGGTTAAGAAATTGTGATTCTTATTTAGAAATGATAAAGAGTGGAAATCCAAAAGAAATATAGACATGTTGAAAAATAAATTATTACTTTGGTAAGTATTTATAGTCTTGGTATGATGGATAAAGATGGGTGTCCTAGAAAATTGGTGTATAATAACATAAATTTTGTCATGTTTATAGAAGGTGATAGGAAAGTTACTATTAAAATCCATGGAGATGGATTCCCAAGTCCAGGAAGGGATATGGAGAGGACAATAGAGATTTATCTTGTGATTGATGGGTTTGGCATAGTAATAGGAAGCATATTGCTAGAATTTTCATCTATAACCTTGTGCATGGATAGACAATTAAGGTAACATTATAAGTTATGGACAATTTAATAAGCACAAATATACCAATTTTATGTTGAGGAATTGTCTTCGTTAAGGAGGATCAATAAATTCGGCTAGTATCAAAGACAAAGATGGTTCAATTTGCATAAGAAACCATCATGAAAAGAGTATCCTATGGAGGGTATTTGGTTAATGGTGGTAGGTTTATGCAATTACTGCACCATGATCATGATAAAGAAAGCAATATATGATCGATAAAATGTCACTAATATTCTATTGGTTATTTCTTCACAAGATATTTGATAAATTATACTTACACATCCAAAATCTCCACTATGCGGATTTATTTCTCTTCAAATTTTTGGATCTGTTAATGAAATAATATTGCATGTCCATGTAAATTATACTTATGAAAAATGTATAGAAAAACGAATTAAAAACTTAGAAACCACGATTTTATGTGATATATAACTTGGAAAACTATTTCAGGAGAAAACCTAGCTAGAAGGTAAGGCCAGTTTACTCTCTTTCTCTAAATAGGAAATGGTTGCGAGTACAATGAACTAAGTCCTATGGCCCATGGAATACCAAAATGGAAAAGATACCTTTATTTCCTCTCTCCTTATCCCTTTCGGCTATTATTCTTATCTATGGAAAAAATGCACTTGAAAAGAATGGAACCCCTTTTCCTCCTAGTGACCCTATTATAACACATCCTCATAGCCCACTAGTTGTTAGGTTTAACTCTGTCAACTCTGTATCCATAGTTATAATGTAGACTCTTCTAGATTCTTCTTCATAATGGCCATTTGGATAGCCCCTTTTCCATGAATAATGACGGCTGATGTGGCATCCTCTTGAATTATGGTGATGAAAATAGGAACGTCCACTTTTAGGTGGCATAAATTTTGCATACAACCTCTGATTAAGGCGATTCTTACACCATTATAAAGTTATTTTTGTGTATAACTAGAAAATATGGGTTTTAACTAAAGAAACAAGTTTTTACCTCCAAACATTGTCATTTTATTCCTCAAAATGCTCCTAGAATGTTTTAGACCCCAATTTTCCAAATTCGGTCCCACCTAGTAAAATTGGTCTTTTGAGTTCTCTCCTCCAATTTTTCAACTCTAAAAACATTGATATGGATGAAAAAAAATAATGTGATCTCATTTGGATCACACCTCCCCATTTTGGGAGGCCTTTTATGCCCAAAAGGATATACTAAATGAGGTGAGAAAATATTTCCTCCACCATTCCTCAGGTGTACCATTTAGTCTTTCCTGGAAGTTACCTTTTCATACTAATTTACCAAAGCTCATGCTACTATTGTCTTTTAGTTTTTCACCTCTTCTAAAAAAATGCATGTTTTGTCAACCCTACATAAGTATATGGTGCCAAATCCCCAACGAAAGTTAGGATATGTTCCTCTTCTTTTTCTAGCATGGAATAATCATAGAGTTCCAATTCTCTATATTCACAATTGAGTAAATGTGTATCCATGGAGGTAGAATGAATTTGTTGGTGTTATCTCCTACCTTTTCCAATATCTCAAGGGGTTGGTATTACAGATTATTGATTTTTTTACTATCACCCTGTAACCTCTCCTTGTTTAATTGTAACCATACTGTGTCTCTCAAATTTTATGACTTCTATATTCCATGCTAATCATTCATAGCCTAGTATTTTTCCCATGAATTTTGTAATGTATCTTGAACCTGCATATGATTTTTTGTAATATTTTCTACAAATTGTTTAGCCCTCAAGGCACCCTTTGTTAGATCCTCCCTTACTCCTCCTTGTTTCCCGTATGCATTATCCAAAGGTGAAGGTGGAAAAAATCTAAAAAATCTTTAAAATCACTACTTACTAGTAGAAGTGTAGACTTATCTATTATAAGAGTGCTATATATACCATATTTGCATCACTATTATTCAATATTTCTTATTATAACCCCTAAAACAATGAACCAAATTCATGTTGAGTACTTCTATCTACTCATTTGTCTAAGGATGGAATTTTGTACACCTCTTCAATATAATGTCCATGTTCTCCCACAATTTAGTCCAAAATTCACTGAGAAATATTTTTTCCTTGTTTGAAACAATTATCCTATCTTAAAGTGTACCCAAACCTATGCCAAGAACAATTTTTCTTCTTCTTGCATCATGACGGTATTTTCGCAAGGCATTAGAACACACATATTTCTCAACCTGTCAACTACCATGATTAGGTATTACCATAGGTGAGAGGGTACAGGTAAGGAATGGTATAGACCCTATTTGTTATTACTAGGCTTTTTGGTACAACAAAGAAAGCATCCTATTATGAACCTAGAGACATGTTCTTGCACCTTGGGCCAATGCACATACTTTTTCAAGTTGGACACTATCTTCCAAATACCAAAGTTCCTTGTAACCTTAGAAGTTAACCTGTGAGCATCCACTTAGGTGAACAAAAACAAGAGTGTTTGTCTCACAGGTTTACAGGTCATTGTACCCGAGTTCTCTTTTTAATTTCCTTAGATTCTAGGATTTAGAACTTAACAACCAGTTATGTTTTAATTTCATTTTAATTTCCTTTTTTCTTTAGTTACTATTTTACAATTAATTTAGGTGAACGGGAATTAACAGTTACCCAATGTAACTACATGTAACTGTTGATAGTTAAAAAAAAAAAACTGTTTAACAAATCATACAAAAAGGGAAAAATGATACATTGTAAGTTTGATTTCCATCATAGAAGAAAAGAAAATAAAATAATATTAAGAGATTTTACAAAGCCATCTGAAATCCATCAGCAACTAAATACAATTTCTTTTCATTTTCATGATAAATTGAATGCATGTGCAAACAATAGCAAGAACTGGAAAATAAATTATTTTCACAGGTGTTGAAGTAACAACATAATTAACAAGCCGAGACATTCACTAGCGAGAAGGGATCTCCAGTTAAAGGAACACACCAAGCATCAAAACAAAGAGAACACACAAGTCACAGGTACCATCCAACTGAAATAACCAGTTTTCATTTCGAAACATTATCCAAGTAGTTTTTTTTACAAGTACAAAAAGAAATAGTTCATGTTCGACTAAAGAACCGGGTTCGAAACCCCAGCATAGAAACTATACAACTAGTAACAGATACCAGGACCGGAGGTTAAAAACCCCGATTGATAAACCAAGAGCATGACCGAAAATAAATCCCAGAACTGATTACCAATAGAAACATATTCCTACTAAACAACTAACGGAAGAATCAAAACAGAGGACGACTGAACGGGGAGCCGAGGCTCACACCCGTAAAAAAAAACCCAAATTACTGGAAGCGACTACAAGGAGAGACCCTACCCGTTTGGGCTAGCGTCGGTGGAATCAGAGACCGCGCCTAGAATGACAACAGATCACCTGCAATAGAAATACCCAAACATTAAGAAGTGCGAAAAGGTTAAAAACCCTGAAACAGAGGAGAGAGGGTGAGGGTTTCTAAGTTTAGCTTACCAGAAGAGTAGCATTGGACCGAAGGAAGGAATTGACCGGTCGCCAACCAACAAGGGAACCCTGCTCACAGGGAGAAAAACCCTTAGTATAACCAGGAAAAAACAACCGAAAAGATGAAGCAAAGAAAGAAGACTTACCTTTGTGCAACTGACGAATTGAGGTCGAATGTCGAGACCCCTGATGGCTGCGACCTGATAAACCATAGCCAAGTAACCAGTTAACTAACAAGATACATACAATGAGTGGATAAAACAACACCGAAATGAATGCATTCAAGAGATTACAATCATAAATAGCACCCATAAAACTTTCAGGGCAGAGGAACCCTTTTACAGGCAATAGAGAACCAGGCCTCGGAACCCTCGAGCTCATTGGCAGTGCGAGAAAAATGAACAGAGTCATCACAGCGACGGAACCCATCTAGCAGAGCAGAGCCACACCTAAATTCTACAGGTAGCGCCCAGTAAAAAAAATAGGAGTCATGACCACTTACAGGTCAAAGCGCCACCAAGAAACGAGCCATTACAACCACAAAGGAATAGTCGAAAAACCCTCACAGCCACCGAAGAGCAAAGAAGAAAATGCCAAATGAACAAAGGTAAGGCGCATAGCTAAGGGCGGGATAGCGAATTCCGAGGACGGGATAGGTGTCCTCCTCACACCTACCACAAGTACGAGTTATAAAATCGACAATCAAACAAATATCAATTACAAATCACGAGAACCTAATAAACACAATCATCATATTAATAATACATTAATTATTGATTAAAATGCAGAGTTTAAGAAGGGTTGTGTAAAGGTCAGCCTTTGTAGCCTTCCTCCAGTGATCAAACATGCTCTTTCAAAGTGATTTTAAAGTGTCAAGGTCAAATTTTGTCGTTTCAATGAGTCTTCAAGCAAAATTTGGTTACTAGGCATTAGGTCTAGGGTTGGTTTTCACTCTTTTCAAAGTTGTCCAAACGTCGGTTCATGTCACCATTCAGCTGAGTGTATCATCATTCAGAGGGTTTTCATCATCATGTCAAGTTCCATTGAGTCATTTCACAGCTTGTTCATGCTTCAGTTGTGCCTTGGTAAGGTCCATTTCCCTCTCCTAGGGTTTTGGAGGTAATTCCTCTTGGATGGTCAAATCATCGAAAAACTTGTATCCTGATGTTCACACACCTTCCCCTATCATTAATTCACCTAATTAAACACTTCCCATCACTGAGATCCCCCAAATTCCTCATTTTTGCACAAACCCTAGTTTCTAGCCAAAACTTGGCAATTTTCTAGGCTAGGCCTGTGTTTCGCCCTTTTGGACCCCTTCCCCTCACTCAATCTCTGTGATTCCACTTTCCACTGCTTCCTAACATCCCTCCCTACTTCCCAAAATTTCCCCAAGAATTTAGAAGCCCCTTACCCCCTTCGTTTCGCTTCATTTCGACAAAATTCCTTGTTTCACACATCGGGGTAAGTTTCACTCAAAAGATGTTTCAGAGCAATAAAAGATGAAATTTGGGAAACTGAGAGAGGTTTTTGTTCAAAACATGCCTAGGAAGAAAAACATCTTTCAAGTTTTACACAGGTATCATGGTTTTGAAGAAATGTCAAAAATACCGTTGCCTCAGGAGAATTGAATGCACCTCTGAAGTGACCTTGGGAAAATCAAGTTTTCTCCTAGCATGTTTGGCCAAATGACTTTCTTGATGAGTCAAATGATAACTAGACACAAATATCTTTCCAATGAGCTATCATGAGCTCAATTTTGAGTTGAGGAAGACCTTCAAAAGTTGATTGCAACAGCGCTCTGCCTTGAGGCAGCCTCATTCTGCTCATTTTTACTAGTGTTGGGAGATTTGGTTTTTGACAGGGTAAATGGAATCCAAATTGCATAATTCCACTTTTTTTGGAAATTAGACTCCAATAGCTTTCCAACGAGCTATCACACGCCCGATTTTGACACCGGGAAGGCCTCCAAAAGCTTTCTGCAAAATGCACTATGAGGCAAGAGCGACCCACCTGGGCAGAGCGACCCACCTGGGTTATTTTCACAGTGTAAATTTGCACAGGAGCGACCCACCTGGGCAGAGCGACCCACGCAGAAGGTGAGCGACCCACGCATCAACAAAGGTTCAAAAATTCATTTTGAGCGCCCAGTCTTGTTTGGATCGCTCTCATCGGCCTTCAAACAGGTTTTTTGCAATTGCTTGATGTTTTTAAATGCGTTGGTGGCATCATTGGTGGTTTCAAACACTTCAAATGGAGGATTTAAACCCCACAGTCATGGCAATATCGTTTTCAGGGTTTTAAAATGAATATGGATGGTTGCATGAGTTTGTCTCTTATTTTATGTCAGTGATACATCCAGCCTTGCCATATATTATCAAAACCATGTTTTTCTCATGCCCATTATACCATTGTGGTTATTACTATTACTAATACCATGTTCAAAACTTTTGTTCCATGGTGATTATGGTTAATTGTGTCTCACTGCCCAAAGATAAAAACATTTTCATAACTCTGTTTCAAACTGCCCATTTGACACCTTTGTTGTTATTACTCATGAACAAACACATTCATATGATGCCATGCTCCCTTTGACAAGATTTGTTCAATATTCTGAAGGTTGCCTGTTCCCTTTGGTCAAAATTTCACTTGCATTTAAAACAAAGATTGTGCCTCTTTTCCAATCCATTCAAAACTGAGATATTATCATGGTTTGTTTCCTTATGGTGTTTTGACGGTGGGGATATTTTTTGGGTGTTAAAACACACATCATAACTTTTTTTTCACTGCATTCATATCAGTATACATAGTGCCAATAGCTTGGTCAGAGCCATGACAGAGACAGAGTCAGTGTATGAGCAGGAGTCGGACAGTGACTCAATCGTTGAGGTTGATGCACTGAGATGGAGCATACCAGTGCACCAGTAGTGGTAACATATCAGAGAAGCCACAGAGCTTTGTTTCAACATCACGACGAGTACTATCTTCACCCGAGGTGGAAGGGGTCTCGTTGACTTCATCAGCAACGCGAGTACTATCTCCACATGGCGTGGAAGGGGTCTCGCCTTCTTCATCAGCGCAGGTACATTCACAGGATAATGATGGAGACAAAGACACCAAGGTCCCATTTTTCATTTTCAAGAGGTTGAACATACACATTGCTACATCATGACTGACAACAACACATCATACAACCGAGACAGTGTTTTCATCACAGGAACTGCATGCACCAGGAGAGCACTAAAATGGCGGAAAAGGCCTGATCCACTCTGGATTTTGGCCGAGGCTTCATTGACTGAGCAAGATACATGATGGAGGATCTTCGCTCCGAATTTGGGCAAATTCGGAGAAAATTTTGTCATTTTCAAATTTTTGGTCTAAAAAACAGGTTTTGCAGCTACGTGGGTCGCGCGCTCATGCGCTCGCATTTTTTTGAGACACTTGATGGAGGATATTTTTACATTTTTGGATTTTTCATAGTTAATTATGCATCATCTGAAGTCAACTTAGCATTTCAACAAAATCTGGATGGTCAAACAGCTCAAAAACACCATGAAAATCACCTTGCTGCCACCTTTTGCACCAGCAGGAAGTACCTCTGGGAGAATGAGGTTTTGGAGGGTTAAATCAACTCCAAATTTAGAAATTCCACTTGGGTTGGAAAGTAGACATCCAAGGCTTTCCAACGAGCTATCATGAGCTCAATTTGGATGCTGGGAGCTACCTCAAAATCAGCCTGGAACATGAGCGACCCACGCAGTTCAGGAGCGACCCACCTAGAAATTTTTCTGAATTTTCAGCTGCCAGCTCAGTATTTCGCCTATTATGGACCAGTTTTGCTTATGGATAGAATTTTTGGGGTTTTATGATGTAAATTCATGTTTGGCATGTAACTTTGGCCTATTTTTATCTCTTCTAGAAGATTCACTCTCAAATGAGTAAAAAATCATGTAATGGATCAATTTCCACTCTTTTAGAGGCAAGTTGTTAGCTGCCTAGATTGTAGTTCCATGATTAGAATTGGTTGAAACTGATCCCTGAAGAGGGAATTCGACCCCTAGAGGTGGGGAAAGGTGTTAGAGTGATCTATATATTGTAATTTCTCAATCATTTTTAGGGGTTGGAGAGGTTGGACTCTTGGGATACTTTTGATACCATTGTACATATTTTTCATATTTTGGCTAAGGAAAGATCAGGGGTTTTGCGGCACTTGTTGGGATCCTTGTGGTGTTCTGTTCTTGATGGTTTTTCTTCTTTGTTTACTGTAAGTTTCTTCATGTTTAATGTATGCCATCCTTTCATTATGCTTCTGAACTAAATTGAATGAGTGAATAAGGTTGAATCCATTGTTTACAGTGCTTGGCCTTTGAATTCAGTTAGTTCTATATGTTTTCAGCTGTTTGGAGAGGATCCAAGTTCTTCTTTGCCCTCTTCGGCTCCTCGTCGGTCTCATCTGTCCATATATCCAATCAAAAGCATCAAGACAATCACCTACCTCGCCCCAACTCGAAATCTGCAAAGGTCTGACCTTATCCCCGGACCCAAAATTTGTTTTCCCATTTCTCCAGCGAAAACCCAAAAACCAAAAAACAAACATACCTATCTCTTTACTAGCCTAAAATCAGTTCTTATTGTAAGTCATCTCGCATCCTATTGCTTATTTTCTCGAGATTGACGGAGAGAGCCCTCTCTTGTCCTCGTAGGGCTAGCTACGAGGCTGAGCGTGGTTTGATGTAGCCTTGAGTTTACTTCATTTCAGCCTGAGGTAGATTTGAGCGCTAAGGATGAGTTGGTCCCATCATTTTTGGTATCAGAGGAGTTTTAGTGTTTTTGAAATGGAAGTTGGAAGACAAGGTCGTGGAAGAGCTATTCGGAGAGTAGCAGATAAAGGACTGAGAGAGGAGATTAGGATCCTAAATTCCCGTTTGGCGGCAGTAGAAGCAGGAAGAAGAAGGGATCCTGATGGAGGAGATGATAGTGATGAGGAAGCTACAGAGACAACAAATGGATCAGATGGAGAAGGACCTGAGATCAGGTTGTTGAAACCAGTCTTACTGGATAATAGTAATCCAAAGCATGAGCTTTCGAATTATGATGGAAGTTTGTCATAAGAGGTACTGCTGGATTGGCTCAGTGAGATGAATAATTATTTTGATTATGAGGAGACATCGAAGATAAGAGAGTTAAATTCGCTGCCACCAGGTTGAAAGGGCATGCAGCCTTATGGTGGGATAGTATACAAGCAGAGAGGAAGAGGTTGAATAAGCAGCCTATCAAAAAATGGACCAGGATGGAAGCCAATTTGAAGGGTAAATTTTTACCCAAAGACTATCAGATTGTTATGTATAGGCAGGTACAAAATCTGAAACAGAAGGGAATGATAGTAAAGGAGTACAACAAAGAATTCTATCGGGTGAACCTGAGATCAGGTTACATAGAAGACACCCCAGAAAAAATAGCAAGGTTTGTAAATGGTTTAAGGTGGGAAATATTGGATGAGATAAGTATTATTTCACCTAGAACCATAGATGAGGCTTATCAAAGTGCCTTGAAGGAAGAGGAGAAGATAAACAGGAAACAGAATGCCAGAAGAGGAGGAGGATTTGGCAGAGGGAAAGGACGAACTTTTGGCAGAGGTAGAGCTGCCAACCCCAATGATGAAGGTAGCAGCTCGAAGGCTTCAGGGATAGCAAAGAAGGATAGTAGCACTAGGGGAGGAAGGCCATACCAGCGCGGAAGAGGTAATGGCAGGGGCAGAGGAGCTACCATCCAGTGTTACAAGTGCCACAAATGGGGACACAAATCCTATGAGTGTCCTAAAGGTGAACAAGATGGAACAAGAGGAGCATATGTTGCTTAGTTGGAGGAAGCAAAAGTACCACCCCAAGAGATAGAGAATGTACCAAAGATAGGGGAAGCCTTAGTTTTGAATAAGTTACTGCTGAAACCAGCAAAGGAGATAGCTGACCCAACTAAAAGGAAGGAATTATTCCATAAAGTTTGTAAGTCACATGGAAAATGCTGCAAACTGATTATCGAAAGTGGGAGTACAGATAATCTAGTTGCCACAAAGATGGTGGAGAAGTTGGGATTGAAGAGGTTGAAGCACCCCACTCCTTACAAGGTGTCATGGTTGCAGAAAGGAAATCAACTGTTAGTTGATGAAAAATGTGAGGTTGAGTTCCATATTGGAAAGTACAGGTATAAGGTTGTTTGTGATATTATGCCTATTGACGTGTGTCACATACTGCTAGGAAGACCATGGCAATATGACAGTAAGGTAGTGCACGATGGAAATACAAACTGTTACAAGTTTGTCAAATATGGGATTAAGCACACACTTGTACCCATCAAGGAGGAAGAGACAACAGAAGCTAGTGGAGTCAAAGAATTGATGGTGGGAGGAAAGGAATTTCTGAAACGGATCGAAGACAACGAGATAAAATATGTTGTTGTAAGGAGGCCAAAAATAGTGTTGTCACACACGAAAATTGCAGATTTTCCTGAGGAAATTCAGGACATGTTGCAGGAGTTCAGCGACATTGTAGTGGATGATTTGCTAGATAAATTTCCTCCTAAGAGAAGTATCAGTCATCACATAGACTTTATACCCGAAGCTAGTTTACTAAACAAGGCAGCATACCAAATGAGTCCTAAGGACAGTGAAGAGATCAGAAAACAAGTATAGGAATTGTTGGATAAGGGGTTGATAAGGGAGAGTTTAAGTCCTTGTGAAATTCTGACAGTTTTAGCTCCCAAGAAAGGAGGAGAGTGGTGAATGTGCACATATTCGAGATCCATCAATAATATTACCATCAGGTACAGATTCCCATTGCCATGAATGGATGACATGATGGATTTCTTAAGTGGAGCAGTGTATTTCTCGAGAATCGATCTGAAGAGTGGATACCACCAGATCCGAATTAGAGAAGGGAAACAACTTTCAAAACTAATGAAGGACTGTATGAGTGGCTGATGATGCCATTCGGATTAAGTAACGACCCTAGTACCTTTATGCGTCTGATGAATGAAATGTTGAAAGAGTTCATCGGAAAGTTTGTAATTGTATATCTTGATGATATATTGATTTTCGGTAAGACTAAAGAAGAACATTTCTGACATGTTCGGAGTATGCTGGAGAAGTTGCAGAAAAACAAGTTGCTGATCAATTTGAAAAAATGTTCCTTTTTTTCAGAAGGAATTAGTTTATTTGGGCTTTGTGATTGCAGAGAATGAGCTGAAGATGGACCTAGAGAAAGTTGTAGCTATTGTTAGCTGGCCATCCCCAAAGAGCTTATTTGAGGTTCGTAGTTTTCATGGGTTGGCAAGTTTCTATCGTAATTTCATAAGGAATTTTAGTGAGATCTGCACACTATGTTGGATACAATAAAAAAGGCAAGTTAGCCTTTCTATTGGACTGAAGTGGCAGAAAAAAGCTTCCAGATCTTGAAGAAAAAGATCACTGAAAGACCAATTTTGAGGTTGCCTGATTTTAACAAATTGTTCCAAGTTTGTTGTGATGCCAGTGGTACAGCCATTGGGGCCGTACTTAGCCAGGAAGACAAACATGTTGCCTATTTCAGTGAAAAGTTGAATGAAAGTAGGAAAAAGTAGTCGTCTTATGACAAGGAGTTTTATGTTGTCGTCCAAGCACTGAAGCATTGGAGACACTATTTGTTGGGTAATGAATTTGTTTTGTTTTATGATAATTCTACATTGCAGTATGTTATGCAGAAACATAAGCTAAACCACAAGCATGAAAAGTGGGTTGAGTACTTGCAGAGTTTCACGTTTGTATTGAAGCATATCAGTGGACAGGCCAACAAGGTAGCACATGCGCTGAGAAAAAGAGCTTTGCTATTGCAGGAGAGTATGATACAAGTGCTGGGATTTGAACACCTAAAAGACTTGTATCAAATAGATGCAGATTTCAAGGAGGCTTATGAAGCCTGCTAGAATCCTTTGTTGAGAAATAATAGTCCATGGTTGGACTATAACTTACAGGAGAAACTATTGTTTAAAGGAGGACAGCTATGTATTCCCGACTATTCGATGAGGGAGAACATCATCTGGGAGAAACATGGCGGAGGTCTTGCCGGACATTTTGACATTGATAAGACCCTAGATCAGCTCAATCACTTTTATTACTGGCTGAAGATGCGAAGGGATGTGCAGCGATTTGTAACCAGATGTAAAGTGTGCCAGTTGGTGAAAGGACACAGTCAGAATACGGGACTCTACACACCACTGCCTATTCCAAGTAGACCGTGGGATTCAGTCAGCTTGGACTTTATCTTAGGTCTACCCAGAATGCAGTGCAGTTATGACTCTGTGATGGTGGTAGTGGACCGATTCTAAAAAATGACACATTTCATTCCTTGTAAAAAAATCAGTGATGCTACTCATGTAACACACCTATTTTTCATGGAGATTGTAAGACTAAACGGTTTGCCTAAGTCCATTATTTCCGACAGGGATGTGAATTTCATAGGAAATTTCTAGCGTACCCTGTGGAAGAAGTTGGACACACGATTAAATTTCAGCTCCGGTTATCACCCACAGACTGATGGGAAAACGGAGGCGGTGAACAGAAGCTTAGGAAACCTACTACGGAGTTTGATTGGAGAAAATTCACAAATGTGGGATCGTGTACTTGCCCAGGCAGAATTCTCTTACAACGATTCGCTGAATCGAAGCACAGGATACAGTCCTTTTCAGATCTTGTATGGCATGCATCCTCATCGAGTGCATGAGTTACAGGATCTGGGATAGTTGGAAAGGAGGAGTGCTTACGGGGAAGATTTCGTCAAATAAATGAATGACCTACATGAGCAAGTAAAATCTAAGTTGCAGGACGACAGCCAGAGGTATAAGCGGCAAGAAAATCTAAAACGGCGGGAGATACAGTTTCAGGTGGGAGATGACGTTCTCGCACATTTATGCAAATAAAGCTTCCCTAAGGGTGAGTACAACAAATTGAAGTTTAAAAATTGACCCTTGCAAAATTCTGCGTAAATTCTCTGCGAATGCCTATGAATTACAACTACCCCCAGGAATAGGCATATTGCCTATCTTCAATGTGGAAGATCTATTTCCATACATTGCCAGTGCTGAAGACGACAGTACGACACAGCCAGAAGGGGACACCCAGACATAAAGTTGTTCTTGGATGAGACAAATGCCTTTGGCTCAGCCTCTTGAGATCGAGAGAATTCTCGACACACAGGTGGCCAAGCAAACTCACAGAAAAGAGTACCTTCAGTACCTTGTCAAGTGGAAGAACCGTCCCATTGAGGACAGTTCGTGGCTTGACGCAGCCCAGATACAGCGCACAGGATATTCAGTGGAGGAACTCATGGAACGGAGCCATGAATTTTCGTTACCCCGAGAGCCTAATGCAGGAGCATCCAGCTTAGGGTGAACAAAAACAAGAGTGTTTGTCTCACAGGTTTACAGGTCATTGTACCTGAGTTCTCTTTTTAATTTCCTTAGTTTCTAGGATTTAGAACTTAACAACTAGTTATATTTTAATTTCATTTTAATTAATTTATTTTTAGTTACTGTTTTACAATTAATTTAGGTGAATGGGAATTAATAGTTACCCAATGTAACTACATGTAACTGTTGACAGTTCAAAAAAAAAATGTTTAACAAATCATACAAAAAGGGAAAAATGATACATTGTAAGTTTGATTTCCATCATAGCAGAAAAGAAAATAAAATCATTTTAAGAGATTTTAAAAATCCATTTGAAATCCATCCGCAGCTAAATACAATTTCTTTTCATTTTCATGATAAATTGAATACATGTGCAAACAGTAGCAAGAACTGGAAAAATAAATAATTTTCACAGGTGTTGAAGTAACAACAGAATTAACAAGCCGAGACATTCACCAGCGAGAAAGGATCTCCAGTTAAAGGAACATGCGAAGCATAAAAAAAAAGAGAACATACAAGTCACAGGTACCAACCAACTGAAATAACCGGTTTTAATTTCGAAACATTGTCCAAGTAGTTTGTTTTACAAGTACAAAAGAAATATTTCATGTTCGAATAAAGAACCGGGTTCGAAACCCCAACATAGAAACTATACAACCAGTAACAAACACCAGGACCGGAGGTTAAAAACCCCGATTGATAAGCCAAGAGCATGACCACAAATAAATCCCAGAACTGATTACAAATGGAAATATATTCCTATTAAACAACTAACGGAAGAATCAAAACAGAGGACGACTAAACGAGGAGCTGAGGCTCACACCCGTAAAAAAACCCAAATTACTAGAAGCGACTACAAGGAGAGACCCTACCCATTTGGGCTAGCTTCGGTGGAATCAAAGACCACGCCTAGAGTGACAATAGATCACCTGCAATAGAAATACCCAAACATTAAGAAGTGTGAAAAGGTTAAAAACGCTGAAACAGAGGAGAGAGGGCGAGTGTTTGTAAGTTTAGCTTACCAGAAGAGTAGCATTGGACCAAAGGAAGGAATTGACCAGTCGCCAACCAACAAGGGAACCCTACTCACAAGGAGAAAAAAACCTTAGTATAACCAGGAAAAAACAACCGGAAAGTTGAAGCAAAGAAAGAAGACTTACCTTTGTGCAACTGACGAATTGAGGTCGAATTCTGAGACCCCTGATGGTTGTGACCTGATAAAACATAGCCAAGTAACCAATTAACTAACAGGATACATACATTGAGTGGATAAAATAACACTGAAACAAATGAATTCAAGAGATTACAATCATAAATAGCACCCATAAAAATTTGAGGGCAGAGGAACCCTTTTATAGGCAATAGAAAACTAGGCCTCGGAACCCTCGAGCTCATTGGCAGTGCGAGAAAAATGAACAGAGTCATCACAGCAACGGAACCCAGCTAGCAGAGAAAAGCCACATCTAAATATCACAGGTAGCACCCAGTAAATAAAATACGAGTCGTGACCACTTACAGGTCAAAGCGCCACCAAGAAACGAGCCATTAAAACCACAGAGGAACAATCGAAAAGCCCTCACAGTCACATAAGAGAAAAGAAGAAAATGCCAAATGAACAAAGGTAAGGCGAGTAGCTAAGGGCGAGATAGCAAATTCTGAGGACGAAACAGGTGTCCTCCTCACACCTACCACAAGTACGAGTTATGAAATTGACAATCAAACAAATATCAATTACAAATCACGAGAACCTGATAAACACAATCATCATATTAATAATACATTAATTATTGATTAAGATGCAGATTTTAAGAAAGGCTTTTTGCCTCAAGTGTGAAACTCTCTAATGAGTTACAATCATTGACCTTTACTAATACATATCTTATCCAACCTATAGAATAACCCTTCCTACAGATGGTAATAAACAGTGTTGTCACCAAAGACACATGACTCTCAATCTACAACTACAAAAACGCTTCATTAATTTCCTCATCCTATGAATACACCTCTCTATATGCATCATGGGATAATGATAACATGTGCATCAGAGTTACCAACCATGTGATATTTCATGTAGGTGGTCGTGAAAGAATGTTGGAAATCATGTTTATGATTCCCTTCTTATACTTTATTAGTAGATGAAATTGTTGTGGAAAGCACATCCACTTGTAATGTGTTGATGACGCTGGAAATTCATCAACCAAGGAGGTATCCCCAATGTGAAGTCCCAATTAGAACTCACACCATTCAAAATAGGAGCCCCATCTAGAGTATCGACCCGGATGTCATATATTCTTATATATTTTCCTTGGCTCTAACTATCAGCAAGAGAGATCGATGTACATGTGCTTTTGAAAAGAAAGTGAGTGTCCGATCATAGGTGTGACAAGGTTCTTCTACTACCGGGGGGGGGGTGGGAGAAAAGTGAATCTTTAAGAGATATTTAATAGTACCGCTTTGGTAGAAACACACAGGAACAAAAATAATATGTCTAGCATCCAATAAAATAGTCCACAAATATGCACCATGTAACATATTTTATCAAAATGGAGTTAGCTAAAATCTAGCGTTTTAGTGCGGAATGTTGTGACAACCATAAAAACCATTGTAGAAAATTCTAAATATGATAAGCACTAAAATAACTGAAATAGTTCAACTAATCTAGCACGGGTGAAAACAAACATGAACTACAAAAATTCATGGAACAATATTACAAACATTCATAATCCATGCATGAAGAATGTGCTGGCCATCAGGCTTCATATATTAAGCAAATTTCTTAGACACTTGTATACAATGGACACCACTAGCTCCAATAGTGGAGCATTGGAGCCACTCCTTGCTCCCCAAAAGAACTAGTATGTCTCTCTAATTCCTTTCAGGAGGAGCCAAGGTGAAAAGTCCTTTTCTAATACAATGAGAGTGTATATATAACCAATGGGGTGATGCTTCACCTCCCTTGTGACTCTTTTACTGCCCTCATGACTGTTTTACTTCCTATGATTTTTAAACTTTACATGACTCTTAATTTTCTGTACATGTCCTTTTCCTTTCACTTTACAATGCATTTTGAGTATATAATTACATAATCCACGATAATGATGTTCCATATTAAGACTCATGAAAAGACATGACATGTCACTACTGACATGGACTTCATGGTGGCATGGACTGCATGATGACATGGAAATGTCAAGCCATTGTTTGTTGCTCCTTTATCTTAAACAAGAGATGTGAAATGCTTCATCTTCATGAGAGATATGATTTGTTCTTCATATCCACTCACCAAAGGGTTATGAATCAGATGGAGTCTTCATGCAGTCTTTATCATTGATATTTTGTTGTAATCTAGTGTTCCTTCATCTTCTCGCTTGATTGTCGTCTTATCTCTTTATCTCCATATGTATCTTCTAGCATCTCCTTTTTCTCCATCTCCTTCTTCATCATATTTCCATATCATGATAGAGTACCTACATTTTCAATCCATTCATGAAAAGGTGACATTAGTGTGATAAACCCATAGTCTTAGATGATGCACGTTGATCCACTTAGTGAGCCAAAACTAGGTTGCAAGATAACGAAGAGATTAAGTGATTGTGAAATTTTGTAGCTCGCACAGTGATAGGTGAAGTTGGAGCCTTGATATTGCATAATGTGTAGTTTAGGTTGGATTGGTCATGAATATTGCACTGTTTTGGGACTCAAAAATTTGGGCTAATGGGATTTTCACGGTTTCGTTCTAGAAGGAAGATCATACTGAGTGATTGCGTAATTATGTAGCTTAATATCTCAAGAGTTGGGCTTGAGCTCAAATATTGCACAATGTGCAGTTGGGGCTAGGCTAAAGGGTTGAATTGCGCAATTTTCGAGGCCTAGACCTGACATTGAGCACTGAAATTATGAAATGTGTGGTCCTGGAAGGGAAGGAGGTTATGTGATTGTGTGGTTGCATATTTCAGGACCTCATGACCAAGGCTTGAGGACTGATACTGCGTAATGCACAATTTTGAGTTTGTTGGAGAGAAATATTGCGCAGTTCTGGGACTCAGGGGCTGGGCTTAAGCACTAAGGTTTAGAATGTGTTTTTCTAGGAGGAAGAGATTATGCATTTCACAATGCAAAGAGAAAATTTTTCTTCTTAACGATTGGGACTGCATAGTGTGTATTTTAGGGGGGCTGGATGAAGTTGAGTAGTCCAGTCGAGAGTTTTTTCCCATTTTGACTAAGTATATGACCAATGAGAGGAAGTTAAATAAAATAAAGACTTGAACACGATGACACACTTATTTTACTTAAAGACACAACATAGAACACTCAAAATACATGATCAACATACTTTCCTCAATGTAACAACATTGTGACAACCCATTCCAAGTGCAACACTAATGATACAGTTTGCAATGACAATGATGACACTCGTGCAATAGTGCATGAAACTTTGTAACTAAATCTAGAACACGTCTACATGATAATAAAAACTCATTATCACATATATTTCCTTATGAAAAGAACCAAGCTCAACTTTATGATAAATGTCAACTCCCACGCGAAAATACAACACTTTTTATATGAAAATTAAAGTGCAAACAGACTTGTGATGTACGAATGACGGTAAAAACCACACATATCAAGGCAAAGATAACATGAAAAGGACACTAATTAAAGGGCATCCAAGTGAAAGCAGCAAATGAAAACATGAAAACGACACTCGGGAAAATAAAGGTGTTCAAAGCAACAATTTGCAGATATCACCGAAACGAAAGTACAAACGTAGCTAGAAGTGATAAAATGTCGATGAAAATGCACACTGATTGTCAACATGGATTGGATATTGCACATGCATTTTATTAATGTAACATGCTATGCTTGTTCAAGCTTGCATAAAATTATTCTCTCATGCACTTGTTACGGACTGAACATCTGTGAGAAAGTGACTTTGACACTTCCAATCCAAGAAGGGAGCTCCAAATAATCAACTAATCGAGAACTAAATAGGAAAAAATGATCGTGGGATCCACAATAGGTTCCAAAATTTGAGTGTAGGAAACATTTTGGAGGGTTTTTGTTGTAGAGAAAAAACTTGGTAACACACTCGAAGAACTCTAGCTTCTCTTCCTTAGTCAATTATTTCGTGCATGGTCTAGTTCTTCAGGGAGTATTGATTCATGGTCAAGATTAAAATGAATTCCCCATTTACCCCATGCATAAACATAATCTCCTTCATTTACTTAATTTATTAAACACAAACATTAAGTCAGTGATCACACAATGTTTCGAATCAAGAAAGGCTAATAGAGTTTGTAAGATTTAGATTTTCAAAGTGTATTTTTTCATCTCTGGTGTTGCTCTGCTGCCAAAAGGCTTGGAAAATACTCTAGTGGAGTCACTTTAGGAACTAAAACATTTCTTCGATGCCAACGAGCCTAGACAATATCCTAGCGGAGTTGCTTTCTTCACCTCGCTACAAAGGAAGCCTTTCTCTTCTTTCACCTTATTTATTTATTAATATAGGACTTTGCATCAATAGTTATTTATTTCATGTGTAGAATAGGGATCCTAACTTATTAAAATAAGGAGAGGTTGTCCCTTCAAAGAAGCATATATAAGACCTATGATATTGATTTTATCATTTAAATTTTCCCCTTGATTTTTTATACTTTATTGGATAGACCTGAAAACACCGAAAAATAAATTCCAAGTTTAGGCATGAGGTTTTTTAAAATAGACATGGAGATAATGTTTTGACACAAGGCTTTACTAACACAAATATCGTATTTTCTGTCAAAACATCATCAACCAAAGCTGTAACCAATACAAGGAAGAAGGATAGTGAGTTAGAAAAATGTTGCACTAAGAAGGATAGTGAATTAGAAAAATGTTGCACTATCACAAGGTCCTTTTATATTTTTCCACAATCTCTTCTGACCAACAAAGAATATTCATGCAAGGTCTCACAAAACGAAAGGAAATAGAACACACAACAAGGAAAGAAAACAATTAGAAAAGATAGAAAGTGGTTAAAGAAAAATATGATGTGAACCAAAACCATAAAACACAAGACAAAAAACAGTAAATGAATGCAAGATGAATTTGAAAGTAAATTGAAATGAAACTATACCTACTCCTAACATAACCAATTAGAAGGTATGGGTCTCGTATAATGGAATTTCCAATGTAGCCACTATAATTGTTGTCGACCTCCATCCACAAAGATACGAATAATTAAAATAGATATAGTATAATGCACCATAGAAAAGATAACAATTGGATAACTTACATAAAAAATTTAAGGTTATTCTTATGGGAAGAAAGACGTGCCGCACCCGTTACAGCTATGTAGAAAAAATAATTAACTCGAAGCAGTTGCGGAAAAAAGCAGTCTGAGAACCGGTAAGTATTAAGCGAGAAAAGAGGCTTCAGCCTCATGGCATTCTCATCATTCTCTCTTATTAAAATAATTTAGTTTACAATTTAAATAGATGAGATAAAATGTCTAAGATATTCCGTGCTATCTTAGACTCCTTTGGTTGAGATAATTTCTCACCAAAAACCCACCAAGATAGGAGTTACTAAACAAACTCCAATATTTGAGGAACAACCCAAGAGTTAGGCACATATTCCTAACTTGGAATATTTAATTTATTTATTTATTATTTTGGATTTTTTATTGTTATTTGAGAGAGGCTAACATTCCCCCCTTCAATGAAAAATCCAAAATAAGAACGAGGAACCATCTTCCAAGTTCTCATGTTGATCCTCAAAAAACATTGCCTGAAAAACCGCCAAAGCTGGATGCTGAAAAACTGCAATCTGAAGAGACCATGAGTCAGCTGTATGTTTGATTCATCTCTGAATTTTTCTTGACAACTCCATCAACTGCCAAGTTGAAAAAGGATCCATCTATCCTTTGCATGAAATCAGCATCCTTTGTCCACTTACAAAATTTTTTCAAAGCCCACTGGCTGATGATGTCAAAAACAACTCACTGTTGCTTTTGCTGTGCTGAAAAATGTTCACTACTTCTTTGTTTTCGACTACCCATTGGAAAATTTGTTGATTCCCACTGGCTGTTTAATATGCCCACTGGCTGTTGGAGATGCCCACTGGCTGCTTTTTCTGGTTTTATCGAGACTTTCAGTCTGACAACCACTGTCAATTTCATTGACATTTTCCCCCCTTTGTCAACTGAAAGGAGAGACACTTCTCTTGGAAAGTATTCCTGAACTCCCCCCCTTTAGGTGTAGGAGTTTTACACTGGTGTACTCCCCCGTTCAACTGCATGAGAGTACCATCATCTTTTCACTGTTGGCTGCACTATGTGTGATTGTATGCAATTGTAGAACTGAGACAATCGTTTGACTGTGGATGACAATTTCCAAGGATCGATCCACTCATAATGTATCTTCAATTTGGTTGATTTTTGTTGGTTACAACATTTTTCTGAGGAATTATTTGGTTTGCCACAATGGCGACAAGGATGGAGATCAAAACACTGATCTTCCATATGACTGGTTCTTTGACAATGAGAACATCTCGGTTGGACTTCAACTTCAGGTTGCGTACAATTCTGTTTGTCTGCAACTTTGGGTGGCATGCATTGGTAGTTGTCTACAACTTTCTCAGAATCTGCTGAGGTGAGTTGTGCAAGAAATCCTACACTGACGAACTTAATTGGCTTGGAATAATCTGGGATAGGAAGGTTGGTGTCATTTTTGACATATCCTAAGCCTCATCAATTCTTGTTATTGTGAATTTCTTCCCAGGGCTTGATGATGGGCTTGGAAGAAATTGGAACTGGAACAACTTCGACACTTGAATTTGTTGGAATGAATGACTTATCATCTGGATGGTTCAAAAACTTGAAAGTATCATGCTTTTCTTGCAATTCAATCCTTTGAAGTTGCGACTCTAGTTGAAGAAACTCAATAGTTTCATGTGTTTGTCGTAGATGCCGTGAAAGATCAGCAAGAGTGTCTTTGCTGATGTGCACCATGTCTTCATCACTAGAGATGATCAAACTATGAAGAATGTTTAACAACTGAATATGTTGCGCCATTTTAACTTGCGTTCTTGAAATCAGGCTCTCTTGTTGTAGATGTCGTTCTTTGAACTGTTTCACTTGATTTTGGTACTTGAAGGACAGGTTTGCTTGCTATGTGATGTGAATGGCACGCTCGCTTGATTTGTTGCTTATTGTGCTTGCTTGGAACACTTGCTAGAATTGTAGAATTTTCTTGCTTAAACTATGGAATTCACACTCGCTTGAAGACAATCGCATTTGTTTAAGCGCTCATTGACTTACTTGATGACTTCATGCTCACTTGAATTAATAGCCATGCTCGCTTGATTTCGATCTCAACTTGCTTGATTGGTGTTAGAGTTGAACTTGTTTGGTTGCTTTGATGGTTGCTGCAATGAACTTCACTCTGGCTCGCTTGAAGGTTTGATCTTTGTACTGACTTGATGCTAATTGCTTGCATGAATACTCACGCTCGTTTGTAGGAGATGTGAACTTGTTGCTTGTTTGTTTTAGAGGTAAAAAATCATGCATTCACTTGATTTTTCATAAAGGAAGGGTGTCGAACACTGTCGATAATGCACCCAAGAAAGCTTACAATGATTTTAATGATTCACTTGTTCTCTTAAAAATTCATTAACAATGAATTTTTAATGATTCACTTAAAATAATGAATTTGATTACAAGTTCTAAAATGGATTTGCAAGAACGTTGATGTAGACTTTGCTTTGAAATACATTAACTTGACTAAGTGAATTTGATTGTTGATGTAGAATGCTGATGTAGAAAATCTTTGATTATATGTTGTAGTGGCATAAATGCATGTTTTGATCTTGCAGCTATGTGTTGTGCTTGCTGATATTGAAATTTATGTATGCGATATTAAATGAAATTATTGATGTGTCACAACTAGACACAAATAAAAAAGAAACAACATGAAGCCATAAAAAATATGCGCCATCACAAACACACATGGTGTACCTAAGATCCCCTTATTCAATTTCGGGTAGATCTAGGACACATCAACACAAAAAAAAATGATATCTTTATTAAACTTTGGAGTACATAAAAAATGACCACTTTCAAGTAATGAATATTCCAAGCTCACAACCTTTAGAAGCAATTCGTCTTCAAAATCAGGATATTCACCGACTCAATCTCTCTCAAAGTAAACCAATACTTTGAATTACAACAAGAAATTGCTCTAAAAAATTCCACATATCACTCCAAATACAAAACACTTATTGCTCCAAAATTACAAATAGAATTTCACTTTAAAAAAAACTCTCACTCCACCTTTTTTGTTTTTGTTGTTTAAAACAAACTTATCTCTCCACACCTTATTTTTCAATTTTTTTAAAAAAATTACGATATCCCTTACACCTTATCTCTCAAAAAATATACCAAACTACAAAACACACCTCTCTCCTTCCAGTCAATAAATGATAGTGACATTTATCCTCTTGCTAATCACCATTACAGTCCATAAAATAATAAGACTTTTATCCTTTTGAACTTGGAGAGAATCCTATAACAAGTTTTCTTTCAAATTCCTTCAATTGACGAAGTTCAATAGAGGCGCCTGCAAAACGTTTTAGACAACAGCATGAAGTAGAGAATACTAAGTGTTGACCTCATGGGATCTTAATATAATACAGATTGATGCAGAAACCAGTAGGCAAATTGGCTTCCCATGTTCTGTCTACCAGCAGCAATGGAGAGGCAAGCAGACAAATTAATTGAAGATCATCCCCTGCCAGCCATTCAACTTCCAAAGAATCACAGATACATTGTCTTCATACCACAGCATATGGTCAGTGTTTAAGGAACAAAAAGAAAAATCTCACCTCCGAAGTGCTCTTAAAAAATCTCTTTTAACAACTGCACAGAGATCGATTCTCCATCCTGAACGCTTCACTTACGTCATTGTTCTCTTGGCTCAGTGTTGGTTCTTGCATAAAACCCCCACAGTATTGTCTTCTCAATCTCACGGTGGTATCAGTTACTTATATTTCACTCCTTCAAAACTGGTGCAATTGCTTACATAGAAATGCGCATTTACCAATGCAACACCATGGCTGAAAGATGGATCGCATGAAGCTGCACTTGCTGTTGTCCGTGCCTTGGCTATAGATGTCCCCATCACAACAGACAGACTGTGAGAATATCTTCTGCATAAGCAGTTTCAGCTATCGAAATTACTCTATTTAACATGCATATTTACCTCTTGTATTTGCTTACGGAAATATGTAATGTTATCATGGTATGCGCTGCCAACGACCCTGGATGTGGCAACTAGATGTTGCTGCATGGAAGTCAATCAACAAAAAAAAAAAAAATACTCAATTGTCCCCATCAGCTCACACACATTTAGATCTGGCTCTTAAATGTAACGCTACCTCCCTTTTAACGCTAGTGCAATCACTAACACAGTCTGCCTTATGCATCACAAAAAAGGAATGAGAAATTGTCACACGATTATTTTAATTAACTTTGGCTCTGCACGCGAATCAATCAAGTCCTCACACTGGTGGCTTTGTAATTTGGCATTCAAACAGCTATCGAACCCATTGTTAAACTTCTACGCAGTCTAAATACGGTCTACACAGGATTACACACAACAATCTTCTCAACCTCGCCAGACATTGATCTTAACTTCGCCGACACTTGCAAACATGCTCCACATAGCTTGACACAAGGAAGTTACAGGAAAATCCGATATGCGGCAAGGAATTCAAACTCAAGCCCTCTCGCACTCCAAAAAGGTGCACAAACCAGAGTAGTTTGTTCCATTATTAATAATGGTACAAAGCCTCGCACTATTAAATATCCCCCAACCGTGGCAGAGGGCGATCTGGTTGCTAGAGAAACAAAATTTCTCCGACCGTAGTTGAAATGTTGAGTGATTTGAAGCTCATCAACGAAGATTTAACACCATCATCCCCAATGCAGCTTAAATCGGGACACTTTCCTCTAGTAAGAGGGCCAATGACCTCATTATATAAAGGCAGAATGCATGAAAACCCTTACAGATATTTTATGGAGGTAGAATATACATATATATATAATAAACTGAATTTGTGTGCAAAATAAGACAAAAAGGGAGCCAACACATAAGGTGATTCACCGATGATTTAAAATCACGTACCAGATAAAAGAAAATTTCAGTGTTTTAGAAGCGATCAAACTCCATTAAGGCCCTCTCATCTCAGCTGACGATGCACCTCCCTGTCAGCTCTCCATGGATCTCCAACGCACTCCTTAACATTCATACACACTTCAAGTATCTATCTTCTTTCTTCAGGTTCCAATCTCGTATTCTATCCACGGATCGCTTCCTTCACTTCTCTGCAACAACTACACTCCTCATACAATTCCAGGCCATGCCTAGTGTTGCTCAACTCTCCAATGGAAATTTTTTTTTTTACAAAATATGGTAGCCTAGACTTATATCACAAATGAGGTCTTAGCAGATCACACTACTTTGTGTAGCAAAACAACAACTGCCTCATTCAATTCTCAATATCTAATTTCTGCAATAAAAATTTCCCATGAATTTTTCTTATCATAGGCCTGTCACTTTCACGAAATCGATCTATACCATCGCTCATAATATATGGTTATGGATCAAAGTGCCATTTTCGTTACTATGATTTGATTTCCTCGATGTTCCCGCCGATGATGATCCCCAATCTTTTTTGTAGCTCTGATACCACATGTAGAAAAAATAATTAACCCAGAAATAGATTGTAGAAAACACAGATACAAAACCAGACAAAACAATGGCAGAAAAGAGGCTTCAGCCTCATGGCATTCTCATCATTCTCTCTTATTAAAAGAATTTATTTTACAATTTAAATAGATGAGAGAAAATGTCTAAGATAGTCTGTGCTATCTTAGACTCCTTTGGTTGAGATAATTTCTCACCAAAAACCCACCAAGATAGGAGTTACTAAACAAACTCCAATATTTGAGGAACAACCCAAGAGTTAGGCACATATTCTTATCTTGGAATATTTAATTAATTAATTTATTATTTTGGATTTATTATTGTTATTTGAGAGAGGCTAATAATCTAACCGGTATGAATTCTTACATTTTCGACGAAAACCATAATGGAAAAACCTCTAATACTTCTTGATGCGAAAACACCTTCTTCTATGTCATCCTACTTAGAAAGCATGAGAAAATACCAAATAATATTATTTACGAAAGATCTTTCCAAGTAAGATTTTTCCAACCATTTGATGACTGTTTTCATGAAATTCAAAACAATCCTTTCAAAAATCCTTAAAAATTTGGAATAATGAATATTCAAGTAAAAGTGTGGGATTAAGATGAGAATCTTGTGAGGGAAAATATATTTGATTATTCAGAAGGCTTGTCAAGATAGCGAGGACTTGACATAACCATCATCACAGGCTGAAGTGCCTCACCTACTTCAGAAGAATCTGAATGGTGAGGGGAACCATACAAATTTATCAATGTGAAATAATTGTCATAAAATATACTAAGGGGGAAATGATAAAAAAAAAGGGATTTAATATTATTATTGGACAGATAGGTTAAATAATTAGATTCGCAATTAGTAGTTAACAAATATAAATCAATTCAAACAACTCTGCAAAACACTTGAATAATGAGACCAACTTCCTCACATGCCAAATGCGATAAACCATTTTCTCATAACTAGTGAAAAAATGTACGCATCGTAGTAATCGAAAGAAATAAAAAGGGATGACAACACAAAAAACACGTGAGACCATTTAGGGCATAGTGAATAGAGAATAATGTTATTCATGCAATAACTCATGCATTCGTTCTCACTCAAGAGGATTTTAAATGTGATGAAGGGAAATATTTCCAATATAATATTCTCAAGAAAAAACAGGAGTTGAATATTAAAATGAATCTCATAAGCATGATTAGTTTGGCCAAAGATAGCCTTTTAGATGATTAATTTATGAATTCCATGAACTTATGAGAGAAACATCTTCCAAACGTGAGTTAAGTACGAGAGATTTTCGTGAAGGTGAATCAACTGAAGAATACTTTTGCATCCGATCATAAGTGAAATCTTGAAATTTTGAAAAATTACATCCGTGACACAAAACATCTTCCAAAAACAGATTTACAAATATAATTATTGTGTGAGAGAAATATGTTGGAAATGTGCTCACTACTGAGGCAGGGGGGGTGAATAAGTAGTGGGGAAATTACATAATTTTATCATTCTTTCTCCAACATATTAAACCATTAATTTCTTAACAGTTAAGCATTATATATGAAACATGAAAATTCAACTAGATAAGCACATTGAGACATAAAAATAATAAATAAGCATGCACAATGATACACAATCATCACATCACATAGTGACACATGATATTTGGTAGAAAAGCCTTCACTGGGTTAAAAACCACCCTTGTTGCTACTCTGCTACTCATTACATATTCTTACATGTCAATAAAATAATTAGATAGAGAGTACAATATGGAAAACATCTGAAAGGAACTATTATCTCCATCTCACAACTCTACATAGTTCCATATGATCATCGAGCCTTTCCCAACCACCATTAGACTCACGAATCTATAAAAACCATATGATTTACAATCCTTGCCAAACCTACATTGAACTCATGACTCTACAGACACCTATTTGTTTTACAATCCTTTCCCAAACAACATTGGACTTATGAATAATCGTGTTCTCAATCCTTGTATTGTCGGTGCTCCAACCCCAATTCTGTATGTGGTTCACCTTTCACACATTTTCAAACAGGAACACTAGAGCTACTAGACATTAACAACATAAAATTGATATCATGAAAGAACAAAGTATCAATCACTAAAACAATCTCTAATCGATCTTCTCTCTCATGTCCACAAACCAAACTCACGACATATGGCCACAATACATTAGCTACATAATATGAAAAAAGCAACCTAACTATGAACTACTATAGCTATGTACATCAACAATCAACCCTTGCAATCACAAATAAATTAGTGATAATCGAGGAGAAATTCTCTCCTCATCATCTCCTCCATTAAGCTCTCAAAACCTGTAGTAGAAAAATGCTTGAATATGTAGCATTTTCCTCTCAAATTCTTCTATTGCAGAACCTCAAAAGATTTGTTACATTCAGAAGAATAAATTCTTCCTCACTACAACAATAAATACCATCACAATGAATATAATCACTCCATGATATAATAATATGATCTCTTTGTGTCTTCTTATCACTGAAATCAACCTATCCAACATAACATGCTACAAGAGGTTTCCCTCTCCTCTCTAGAAAAAGATCTGCTATGTTTCCTCGGTCACTATGGTCAATATTCTCCTTATTTTACACAAATTTCTCCACTACTCCACTACTTAGATCACACAAGGAATTCATACTTCAAAACATATTTATACATGTTGATTAAGTCAATATGAACCTTTAATGAGAATTCTAGAATAACATATATCATAAAAACCAAATAAAAAATGTAAGGAACACGAGAAATCTGGAGAAAACCCATCTACAGGCCCAGTTGCTCCAATAACACTCTGTCCATGTAGCTGGGACCCATAACCTCTCCATTAAGATACTAAGCATGGCACTAGAGCCTAAAATCACTCCCACAAACTGCTCTCCATACGACTGGGCAGGGGATGAAGGAGAGAAGCAATGCCTTCAATCCATAACTCCCTCAAACCTGTTGCACAACATATATGTCATATATAACACTTTTCCAAGCCATGGAAAACTTCAAAAACATATATATGTAACCTCCTAAAGAGCTTAAACATGAATTAATCACCATAAATATAAATACCAACACATAAGAACAAAAACTATGTCTAGTGGCATCAACCATGAAGCTCATCTATAGAAGGAGACTTGATACATCATGATAAATTTGAAAACACCTTTAAAAACATTGTGAGAATGATGATCAAGGTTATCGCTAGAGAAATTCCACAAACATCATCCATAAATTAATCTCATTGTAACAACCCTAGTGAAAATTCCATGTAATAAAGTTAAAAATAATAACCATGGTTGATGGGACACTTATTCCAAGGTGAATGTTGGGAAAAAAATCCTAGTGGGTGTTCATTTGATTTAATATGGCTAAGGAAATTGGAGAAGGAAAAGACTTTGGAAACGAAAAATGCAATATTTGGCACAAATATTTATGGAAAATATTTGAAATTAGGAGAAAAGGGAGGAAAAATGTCACAGGTTGCATGTGAGGAGGAAAATGAAGGAAAATAATGAAAACTGAAGAAAATAAAGGTCTCTTCTATAAAAATGCTTCTGAGGATTAGTTGGTGCCTTTTGTTACTTCATTTTTGAATCTCTCTGATTACTCCCTCCTTCTCTCTCTCTCTCTCTCTCTCTCTCTCTCTCTCTCTCTCTCTCTCTCTCTCTCTCTTGGAAACTTTGAGTTTTCTTGGAGCATTTTGGCATTGGAAAAATAAATGCAAATAAATCAAAGAATATTAGGAAATAATATTCTTTACAGGTATTGATTTTCATATGTCATTTCCTTGATAAATCTGGCATAAATGGTATTGCATGTGGCTCTTTTCTATCTTGGCATGGGTTTTTCCAGGTGTGACAGTGTTTCAGCATAACATTTCCATTTTTGTATAACTTTGATGAGATGGGTTTCTAATACTTCGATTGAGCTATATTGTTGGATGGATTCAAAGTTGAGTGGGTTGGATCTCTGAAATGACAAAAACATGGCCTAGTGGTCTCTGAACCGAACTATTGATCACGGTAAATCCATTGGCCTAGTAACCCTTATGCTAAAATGTGGGTTGTGGTAAAGCCATATTGTGTGCCTCAGTGGGCCTAGGAAACCTTGTCGGTGAATGGAGGGATATATGGTAAAGCCAAGAGGTGAATTTCTATCTATTGGGCCTAGTAGTCTGGAGATGGGATGTATTATAAAGCCTGGAGATTATGTCTTAATTTTGGGCCTAATGTTCCTTGATTTGGACTTTCGATTACGGTAAAACCTTAGAGACTAGGAGCCACTAAAATTCCTCACAGTGTAGGTGGAGAAATCTAGTAGCTTTTATTATTTTTTGGTTCTTTTTTGTTTTTTATGAGTACCACATTCATTCTTGGAATATGTCACGGGGGTGATTGGATGAAGAGAGATTTGGCTCAACCAATCTATGGTCGGATGGAATGTGGAATTCCGATCTCTAGTTGGCTTTTACATTCAATGATTGAGAGCTCATTCCTTCGGTATCTGGTATGAAAATGTATTGGATATTATGTGGATTATATTTTTGTTGTATCCATTGTATTTCTATTGTTATTATAATGGTTATAAGCATTTATTTTATCATTGATGATGTATGGCTTTATCCATGTTTTTACTTGTAAATGAATGCACAATACATCTATGGTCAAATAGATTGTATTGTATCTTATGATGTAGGGGAACAATTCTTCTTAGAGATTCTCAGATGAGTATGATACTGTTATGATAAAATACATTGTTTACACCTGTAGATTCAATGTCCTATTTTTATTTATCACCCCTTGTTTTCAAGAAGTTATGGGTAGCAACCAAGGCTTTGGGCTTGAAAAATGGCTCAAATCTCGAACCTATAGGCACAAAACTGAGCATTTTGGGCCCTAGCTGCTTGCATGGAGTTTTATGCATGTGACTATAGCATCCTCTCTCCTGGAATGTAGTGTTATGCCTATGGCTATGGTTCAAAGGGGGTCAAAACATTAGCATGACCTAGGCGTAAGAGGTCTGAATGGTTGGGTTGCATCTTAGGGGTGTTCTAGTTGTTGTGCATGGTATGTTGGTTGTGTTTTCCATTTGTTCAACTTCCTTAAGGTCACATAGGAGGTTGAATATCATTATAGTAGCTTCCTATTACACGTTTACCCTGATTTGTCGATTACTTTGGTATATGTGGGAAGGGGTTGTTACACTCATATCAACACAAGAATCTTATACATGGAGACCTAGCCAACCATCCAAGAAGGCCATCAAATCCCCTGCAACACAACCATAGTGACATCAGTCATGCACACAGAAATACCATCATAAAAAAATAGCATACGCACACCATCTCCATAACACTCTGCCATGTTGACGTCAATGCCAACTTTACTCACTGCAACAATAATCAATCACCTCATCACAATCAATTGAGTCTCCAAAACCATGCTACTATATTTACACCAATTCCAACCAAGCAACTTATCACAACATAAATGCCAACAATCTCTCCCTTTGGAATTGATGTCAACCCAAGATCGGTCAGCCAAAAAAATCCTCTTGAAGCATCGAAATCCTCATTTTATCCCCCTTTTACATCAATGGAAAAGGGTTGAACTCATCCAAATAAACATATTCAAATAGTCACTACTCTCCCTCGACACTATTTGTGTCTTAACAAGCAACAACAATCATAATTGTCCACATAGTGTTAAGAAAAAACATACAAAAACACTCCTCATGGAAGCATGGAAAAAATATCAGAAATAAATCCCTCTCTATCTCTTGAAAGAACAACATCAAGCTCTCCATGAGCACCAATATTTGACCAACAACATCACTCAATCTGAACATCAACATGATCATCAACAATAATGAGTAGAAACACTCTCTCCATCAGCAACATAGCATAATCATCAACAACATCTCATGTGAATATCAACACATCATAAACAAAAATAGCAACAACAACACTCTACATAGTAGAACCAGCTACATCAATCATGCTCTCCTACATACCAACAACAACATAATGTATTGATGGCAACAAGAAACAATATATGATCAGCAAAAAAATAATGGATATTCTCCCCCTGAGCAATAACATACTGTAACCAATTACCTCTAATTGAAGGATATACCTCAAGGACCATTTACTGAAAATATAACATATGACTCAACAACACCCATAAACCCATATGAATGGTTTCCCTCATCAATGAATAATAACATCAAGACTCTCTCTCCAACATGACCATGGCCAAATATATACAATAAAATGTAGTACATGATTGTATAATGAAATGAAAGGCTATCAAATGAGTTTGACATGATGTAAAATAGCCCAAAAATGGTTGAAACAACCCATAACAATGTCATCTCTCATGACTCATGACCTTCCTATCACCAACCCATGACAACATAAACTCGATGACATGAATACTTTATTACATGGCTTCATAGACAAGATACATGACTGATAACTGATGAGGTACAATATGAAGCGTGTGGTTGTTACATAATGACCAGAACTTATGCCTCTCCCCAAGACATACTCAACAATGCTCCATTACTAGAACTATAAACATTTTGGTCAATCAATATGATGATGAGTGATCAACAATATAGATCTCATCATACTTAAAACCATCCAGGTACACAACATAGAGCCATTTTCTAGAAGTAAAAGAATTGATAGCAATAGTCATAAGTCATCATTAGTTATAAAAAAATGAGAAATAATATCATATTTCCATGACATCGATGAGAAACATAAAAACTCTAGTATGTAGCAATAACATATGTATATATAGTTCATGAATTTATAGCAGCAATATATGACCATCATCTTGCATCATCCATGCTGCACCATCCAACACTTCTATATGACAACAATAATAATGTGTCAAACATATGTGGATTGTATGTAGCAAGAGGAAATCATCCACTCAAGGTAGCAGCAATCAAATTCACATCTCACATCGTAAGATAAGCCTCAAAGTATTTTTGCACCAAGACCATGGATCCAACAAATACTATCATATCAAGTTATTGGTAACCACCAATCCATGTATGCATAATGCCAACAAATCAGAAACAACTAATAGTCATCAACTTGGACCAGCTCTAAAAACTTGTAGAAATATTTATCGATAACAATGCCAACAACAATAATCCATAATGAGATCTATCAGGAACACTATCAACATAGTAATAAAAACTAAACTGCTCAAAGGTGCTAACCAAGAAGACATAGATGACTGATCATGCAAGAATGTCACCATTACATTGCATCATATGTGGAAAAAACCAACAACAGTATAACACCATAAGCATCCATATGAAATATAAAAAGTATCTACCTAAAAATAACAATTGCATGCAACTCATATATGACCTATAATCTCAAACAATTTCTCCCCAACCTCCAATTTCTCTTGCAATAGCCAATGTTAGATAAATAATCATGAAATACATAAAAAAATCCTCCAAGCAATCTTATGGACCATGATTCCATCAATAAACTACTAAAAATGAGAGAATAAGGGATGCACCCCTTGCATATGTTCCATCTCTACATAATATCCCGCAACAAACAATTGTCAAACTATGAAATCATGGATCATAACTCTCATTCTATCTTTCCCATATGGAAACATATTTAATCATCTACATGTAATCCTCAATTTTTAGTGGTCGTCATTTGTTACTCCTTTCATATCCATATATTTTTTGTATGCCTTATAGCATGTGGATTCCCTTTTTTCAAATCATGATATGCTTCCTTGAGAACCTTTTGAGGACTAGTTTTTTGTATCTCATCTTTTCTCCTCCATAATTTATTTGTCTTTAATGGTTGGGTTGCAATAACTGTACGTTTATATTTTCATGCTAATTCCTTGTGACCAAGGTTATCACACTTGAAACATTCAACAATAGTAAACATTCTACCTTGTTTTTCATTCATCAACATCAATCTTTTCTTTATTGCAACAAATTTTCATTCCATTCATCTATGTCCAAAACTATTGCAAGAAAGGCAATAATAGTAAAATAAACTTTGATACCCTTTATTGCATATTTTGGAACCATAAAAACTTGGATACTTCCTTTTGTTTCTGAAGTGATACATGTAGTGACTGTGATTTGCATGTATTTTTTGATACGTCTTCTTCCTTTTCGTGACTTCATTTGCGATAGGCTTATTATTTTCTGCTACATGATTGTCCTCTCCTTTATCCTTCTTCTTCACGTGGCTATATTCTCCTTCACAACCCAATCTAGTTTTGATAAGAGGAGATCTATGACTGATAAGAATTTCATCCAAAATGATGGTTCTTTTCTCGAATTATAATATTGAGATAGTTTATTTTTTTATTTTTCAAGCTCACATCTCAAACAGGTTAATTCCCCTTCTACTCTTGCGCAAGAATCTTCTCGACCTTGCAATTGATTCTTCAACTGCTCATTTTCTTGGATGGAATGTTCATGCAGTATGCTTTGATCATTGATTTTCATATCAATATTTTCATGGTTTCTCTCCATATTCCCTTGGGAGAAGATTAGATATGTTTCTGCTATGAATGTAAAATATTCTATAACATGTTCCCTTTCTTCATATATGGATTGAGGTTCTTCAACAATTTTTGAAATATGAAATTCGTTTCTTCCATACATACAGTGGAACTTATTTATAATCTCTTTTGTAGTCTTGCATTGTCTTACTATAGCAATATCATGATATAATAGGGTATTCAATATGATCTTATTGGTTTTCTCAATCGATTAATCATACATAGTGTATTCTAATGAGAGAAAAATATCCGCATAAAGATCAATAAAATAATTCTTCAATCTTACCTTCCATAATGCATAATTCAATCGATGAAGAGTAAAAGGTCCATCTACTCCAAAATATCCTTGACAACCCATGATCTACCTTCTAGCGGTGAAGCTGCAACAAAGGCATCATACTTTGATACCAATTTTTGGAAATGTGCTCACTATTGTGAGGGGAGGGGGGGGGGGGGTGGGTGATTTAGTACTGAGGAAATTACACAATTTTATTGTTCCTTCTCCAACATATTAATACATTCATTTCTTACTAAGTATGCACTAGATACGAACCATGCAACTTAGAATAGATCAACACATGAGAGCCATAAACATAAGAAATAAACATGAACAATGATCCACAGTCATCACATCACTTAGGGACATATGATCTATGGTGGAAAACCCCCCTCCATGGAAAAACCACCCTTCTCAATATATATTATTATATTTCAATCAAATAATTACATAGAGAGTATAATATGGAAAACATCTAAAAGTAAATATTATCTCCATCTCATGACTCTACAGACTCCTATCCAATCAACAAGCCTTGCCAAACCATCATTGGACTCACGATTGTACAAATACAATCTAATTTACAAGCCTTTCCCAACTTCCATTGGACTCATGACTCTACATAACCCTCTTTGATTTACAAGCCTTTCCCATCTGCCATTGGACTTATGAATAATTTCATTCTCAATCCTTGTATTTTTGGAGCTCTAACCCAAATTATCTATGTGGTTCACCTTTCATACATTTTCAAACTAGAGCACTAAAGTTTCTCGACATGAACATCACAACAAAAATATCATCAAATCATAAAGTATAAAACATTGAAACAATCTCAAATAAAATTTCTCTCTCACATCCACACACCAAAATCAACACACATGGCCACAATACATTAGTTTCATACTATGAAATAAGAAACATAACTATGAATTGCTACAACTATGTCATTCAACACTCAACCCCTACATACACAAATAAAAAAATTATAATAAAGGAGAAATTCTCTCCTCATCATCTCCTCCACCAAAATCACAAAACCTGCAGTATAAACATGCTTGAATTTGTAGCATTTGCCTCCATTATTCTTCTGCTACACAATATCCAAATCTCTATTACATTTAGTAGAAAATTTTTTGCCTCATTGCAACAATAAATTCCCCCACAATGAATATCCTCGCTCCATGATCTAATAATATGATATATTTGTGTGCTCTTATTGCTAAAATCAACCTTTGCAACATAACATGTTGTACGAGGTCACCCTTTGCTCTCTACACAAAGATATTCTTTGTTCCCTTACTCACTATGGTCGATCTTCTCCTTATTTGATACAAACTTCACCACTAATCCACTACTTATTTCATTTAATTCATTCACACATCAAAAAAAAATTACACATGTTGATTAAGTCAATATGAACCTTTAATGAGGATTCCCCAATAAGATATATCATAAAAACCAAATAAAACCTCTGAATAACGTGAAAAATATGGAAAAAACCCATCTATAAGCCCAATATCTCCCATAACACTATTTCCATGTGAATGGATCCTAAAACCGCTCACACAAGATGCTCTCCATGCGACTAGGCATGGGATGAAGGAAAAAACACAATGCCTTCAATTCATAAATGGCTCAAGCTTGTTGCGCAACAAATATTTCATTTGTAACACCTGTCCAAGCCATGAATGTCCTCAAAAACATCTCTGCAACCTCCTGAAGAGCTTAAACATGAAGTAGTCACCATAAATACAAATACCAACACATTAGAGGAGAAACTATGTCTAGTAGCATCAACCATAAAAATCGTCTATAGAAGGAGACTCGATACATCATGACAACTTTGAAAACACCTTTAAACAACATAAAAAGAATAAAGGTCAAGGTTATCTATAGTGAAAGACCACAAACATCATCGATAAATCAACCTCATTTCAACAAAAGCATCATCTACATGGAGACCTAACCAGCAAACCAATAAGGCCATCAGAGCACCTCCAACACAAGCATAGTCACATCTGAAATCATGAACAAATAAATATGATAAAAAAAAAACATAGCATATGCACACCATATCCATCACACTCTGACATGTTGACATCAATTCCAAACACACTCACTGCAACACCCATTAATTACCTCATCACAATCAATTGAGCCTCCAAAGCCATGCTCCTAGGTTGACATTAATGCCGACTTGATAAATATCCACATTGTGAATGCAGTAGTCTGCTACGGCATTGTATCAACAAGTGGCTCAATAAAAGCATCTATCATGAAGGTAGAACTCTTTTATGCCTTGAAATCAGATGAATAGGAAAGGGTAGGATATTCAGTCAATAATAAACTTATGATTAGTATTCTGGTGTATCACCTTTTCTTGGTGTGTCTTAAAAAAAGAAAAAAAAAAAAAATCAACCAGGTTACGACTGTGAAGCTTGATATACAAAAACACTCCTCTTGGAGGAATGACAACAAATAGTAGCAATAGCTCTCTCTCTCTCTCTCTCTCTCTCTCTCTCTCTCTCTTATGAAAGCTTGAAGCATCGAAGCTCTCCATGAGAACTAATATCTAACAATAGCGACACTTTCAGTATCAAGAACATGATCATAAAAAATAATGAGCAAAAAACTCTCTCTCTCTCTCTCTCTCCTGAAACTAAAGCTTCAAGCTCTCCATGAGCACCAATCTCAACCAATAGAAACACTCAATATCAACAACATGATCATCAAAAATAAGGAGAAACAACAGTCTCTCCATAAAAAACAATGCATAATCATCAAAAACATATAATGTGAGTAGAAACACATCATAAACAACAATAGAATCAATAAAAATGTACACAATAGCACTAACTACATCAACCTCAGTTTCCTTGAGACAAATAACAACAACATGTATCAATGACAAAAAGAAACCATATCTGATTAGAAATAGAATACTAGATATGATCCCCTAAGAAACATCATCATGTAACCAATGCCTTCTAATTGAGGGTTACACCTCAAGGACCACAGACTGAAAATGTAACATATGAATTAACAACACCCACCAGCCCATATGAATGGTTGCCCTCATTAGCAAATACTAGAATAATCTCTCTCCAACATGACCATGACAAAAAATATACAATACAATGTAGTACATGGGTTTATAATGGAATATAAGGCTATCAAATGACTTTTACATGATGTAAAATAACCCAAAGATGGTTGCAACAATCCATAACAATGCTAGGTCTCATGACTCATGACATTCCTGTCACCCACTCATGACAACATAAAATCGATGACATGAATACTTTATCACATTGCTTCATAGATAAGATACATGATTGATAACTGATGAGGTACGCTATGAAGCACACAGTTATTACGTAATGACAAATGATTATGCCTCTCCCCAAAACATACTCAACAATGCTCCATGATGAGCACTACAAAAAAATTTTTCAATCAATATGATAATGAGTGACCAACAATATAAATCTCATGAAACATAAAACTATCCAAGTACATAATATAGAGCCATTCTCTAGTAGCAAATGAGCTAATAGCAGTAGTAAAAAATCATATTGAGATATAAAATTATGAGCAATAATAGCATATATCATAGACATATATGAGAAGCATAACAACTCTAGTGCGTAGAAACAACATATGTATATATAGTCCATGTATTTCTAGCAATAATATATGACCATCATATTGCATCATCCATGATGGACTATGAAACACATATATATGACAACAACAATAATGTGCCAAAAATATGTGGACTCTATGCAGCAAGAGGAAATCATCCACTCAAGGTAGAAAAAATCAAATTCAAATCTCACATCTCACATCATAAGGTAAGCCTCAAAGTATTTTGTCACTAAAACCATGGATCCAACAAATACCAACATATCAAGTTGTTGGTAACCACCAAGCCATATATTCATAATTCCAACAAATGAGCAACAACTAATAATCATCAACTTGGACCACTTCTAAAAACTTGTAGCAAGATTTATCAATAATAATGCCAACAACAATAATCCATAACGATATCTATTAGGAATGCTATCAACATTGTAAAAACAACTAGACTCCTCAAAGGTGTAGACTAATAAGACATAAATGATTGATCATGCAATAATGTGACCATTAGATCACATCATATGTGGAAAAAACCAGAAATAGTAGAACACCACAAGCATGCATATGAAATATAAAAATTATCAACCTGAATATAACAACTTCATGCAACTCATATATGGCCTATAGGCTCAAATAAGTTCTCCTCAACCTCTAGTTTCTCCTGCAATAGCCAATGTTAGATAAATGATCATGAAATATATAAAACCCTCCTCCAAGAAATCTTATGGACCATGATACCATCAATAAACCACTAAAAAGGAAAGCATATGGGATGCTCCCCGTCCATATGTTCCATATCTATATAATCTGCTGCAACAAAAAAAATCAAACTATGATATCATGCATCATAATTTTCATTCTATATTTCCCATATGGAAGCATTTTTAATCCACATGTAATCCATAATGCTACCATAGGTTCCCCGTGAGACCATGCAGGCCTCAATTTTTAGTGGGAGTCATTTTTTTCTCCTTTCTTCTCAATATCTTTTGTGGCTACCTTATATCATATGAATTTAATTTTTCAAATCATGAGATGCTTCCTTGAGAACCTTTGGAGGACTGGTTTTTTGTATCTCATCTTATTTACTCCATACTTTCTTTATCTTTAATGGCTGGCTACAGTAACTTTAGGTTTAGATATGCATGTTAATGCCTTGGGACCAAGGTTACCATACCTGAAAAATTCAACATTAGTAAAAATTCTACCTTTTTTTTCATTCCTCAACATCAATATTTGGTTTCTTGCAAAGTATTTTCATTCCTTTTCTATATGTCCAAAACTATTTCAAGAAAATTAATAACTGTAAAATAAAGTTTGATACCTTTCATTGCAGATTCTAGGACCATAAAATCTTAGATTCTTCATTTTCCTTTTGAAGTGGTGCATGTAGTGACTATGATTTGCATGCATTTTTTGATGTCGCTTCCTTTTCCTTTTCATGACTTCATTTTTGATAGGCTTATGATTTTTTACTACATGATTTTCCTCTCATTTATCCTTGTTCTTCACTTGGATAGATTCTCCTTCAAAACCCAATATGTTTATGATGAGAGGATGTCTTTGACTGATAAGAATCTCATTCAAAAAGTTGGTTATTTTCTCCAATTTTGATATTGAGATAGCTCATTTTTTTATTTTTCAAGGTCACATCTACAAGAGGCTAATTCCTCTTCTAGTCTTGCACAATAATATTCTTGATCGTGCAGTTGATTCTTCAACATATAATTTTCTTTTATCACATATTCATGTCATATGTTTTGATCAATGATTTTTATACCAATATTTTCATGGCTTCTTTCACTATCCCCTTGACAGGATATTAGATCTATTTATTCTATGAATGTAAAATATTCTATAACTGGTTCCTTTTCTTCACAGACGGAGTAAGGTTCTTCCTAATTTATGAAATATGGAATTCCTCTCTTCCATACATATAATGCAACTTATCCACAATCTATTTTTTAGTCTTTCATTATATTACTATAGAAACATCATGATCTAATGGCATATTCAGTATGATATTCTTGGCTTTATCATTTGATTCATCATATGTATTGTATTCTAATGATACAAAAAACATCCACATCAATATCAATAAAATAAGCTTCCAATCTTACCTTCATAATCCATAATTCAATCCATGAAAAGTAATAAGTCTAGTTGTTCCAAAATTTCCTTCACAACCCATGATCTACCTTCCAATGGTGAAGCTGCAACAAAGGCACCATGCTCTGATACCAATTATTGGAAATGTACTCACTACTAAAGGGGAGGGGGGGGGGGGGGGGGGGTTGTTGGGGTGAATTAGTAGTGAGAAAATTACACAATTTTATCAATATTTCTCCAACATATTAATCCATTCATTTCTTAACAAGTAATTATTATATATGAAACATTCAACTTTGACTGGATCGATGCATGAGAGCCATAAACATAAGAAATAAACATGCACAATGATATACAATCATCACATCACTTAGGGACACAACATATCTAGTAGAAAAACCCCCTCCGAGTAAAAAACCACCCTTGGTGTTTCTGCGCTGCTCAATATACATTATTATCTATTAAGAAAATCATTACATAGAGTGTACAGTATCGAAAACATCTGAAAGGAAATATTATCTCCATATCACGACTCTACAAACTCCTGTATGATCAACAAACCTTGGAAATACACCATTGGACTCATGACTCTACAAAAACCATATAATTTACAAGCCTTACCTAACCCACATTGGTCTCATGAATCTACAAACACCTATTTTATTTACAGGCCTTGCCCAACCACCATTGGACTTATGAATACTTTTGTTCTCAATCCTTGTATTGTCGGAGCTGCAACCCCAACTCTCTATGTGGTTCAACTTTCATACATTTTCAAACTATAACACTAGAGCTACTCAACATGAAAATCAAAACAAAAATATCATTATAGCACAAAGTATAAATCACTAAAACAATCTCTAATAAAATTTATCTCTCACATCCACACAACAAACTCAACACACATTTCCACAATACATTAGCTGCATAATATGAAATAAGAAACATAACTATGAACTACTACAACTATGTAAATAAATACTCAGGCCCTGCATACACAAATAAAATATTTTTAATCAAGGAGAAATTTCCTCTTCATTATATCGTTGATCAAACTCTCAAAACCTGCAGTAGAAACATGCTTGAATCTCTAGCATTTGCCTCTGTTATTATTTTGATGAAAATCCTCCAAAGCTCTGTTACATTCAGGAGAAATTTTTTTTCCTCACTACAACAATATATGCCCACACAATGAACCCACTCACTCCGTGATCTAGGAATATGATATCTTGGTGTGCTCTTCTAACTAAAATCAAACTATGGAACATAACATGTTGTAGGAGGTCATCCTTTTCTATGTACAGAGAGATCTACTCTGTTTCCTCACTCACAATGGTCGATCTACTCCTTATTTTATAAAAAAAAATTCCACCACTCCACTAATTATTTCATTAAATTAATTCACGCTTCAAAACACATTTATACATGTTGACTAAGTCAATATGAACCTTTAATGATAATTCACGAACAAGATATATCATAAAAACCAAATAAAACATCTGAGGAGGATAAGAAATATGGAGAAAACCCATCTACAAGATAAGTCCCTCCCATAACACTCTGTCCATGTGGCTGGGACCCATAACCTCTCCCTTAAGCTGTTATGCATGCAACTAGATCCTAAAATCTCTCCCATAGGCTACTCTCCATGCGACTAGGTAGGGATGAAGGGAAAACACAATGCCTTCAATTCAGAATTGCCCCGAACGTGTTGCACAACATCTATGTCATCTGTAACACTTTTTCAAGCCATGAAAAAACCTAGAAGCATATTTGAAACCTCCTAAAGAGCTTAAACATGAATTAGTCACCATAAATACAAATACCAAGAAATGACAGAAGAAACTATGTCTAGTCACGCATCAACCATGAAGCCCAATTGTAGAGGGAGACTTGATAAATCATGACAACTTTGACAAAACCTTTAAAAAACATCATGAGAAGAACGTTCAATGATATCCCTAAATAAACACCACAAAAATCATCCATAAATCAACCTCATCTCAAGAAAAGCATCAACTACAAGGCCATCAGAGCATATGCAACACAAGCATAGTCACATCAATCATCCACAAATAAATACCATTAGACAAAAATACCAGATGCGCACCATATCCATAAAAATCTTCCATGTTGACATCAATGCAAACCTTAGTCACTACAACACTCATCAATCACCTAATCATAATAAATGGAGGCTCCAACACCTTGCTACTAGGTTGACATCAATGCCAACCAAGCAATGCATCACAACATCAATGCCAAGAAAACCATATATGACTTAGTTTGGGGAGCTTACTAGAATCGTGAAACCCTGAAACAACCATCAATGGAAGTTGAAGTTCCTTGACTTGCAGATAATTGCCAAAATTGTTAAATATTGAATAATCAAATTTTGAAGATTGAACCACATCGTGCATGGTGTGAGGATAACTGGTACCACTAGTTTTACTTCGCACTAGATGGAAGCCATCTATGTCACTGATTTGAATGGATTTTTCAACTTCAAGAACCATATTACAGAAGTTGAAAGGTTCTTCTGATAAAAAATATGAATATGCATGCATCAAATAAATTTCATGACGAAGCTGATTCAAAGAGTTTTCTTCATGTAAGAGAAGAGGTGGTGAGGGATGTAAAGACTTCTTAATGATTTTATTATTTTTATTTTCATCATGGATAATATCACCACTTTGTGTTGATTGAGAAGATAATTCATCAGATGAAGAACCTAAAGAGCATGGAGTATATTCATTGCAATTAGATGTATCACAAACTATATAACATGAGGGAAAGTGAAATGAAGAGGAATTTTTGATAAGAACATCTTCATTGAATGAATCAGATTCTAGATATAAATTAAAATATTCCTTAGAAACAAAAAGATCAGCTGATGCACTTGGGAATTCATGATCATATACATCAACAAAGTCATCATCATCAAAATTATCGTTGCCCAAGGCTATGGATTGATTGAAATAATTGATCACATTGTATTCACTATGAAGATTAGAAAAATGAAAATCATCCAAAAATGGAAGTGCATCATATCGACATGGAGTATTTTGGAAAAGAGAAGAAACATTGAAATCATATTCTCCTTCCTAGTCCTCTACCTGCATAATGTGATTTCCCTGTATCTGATCGCAATTTGATCCAAGAAGACCAATGTGAAGAGAGTGTGAAAATATGGTTGGTGGACTAGATTGATCTAGCGGATCATGGAACAAAGATTCATGGCATGTAGATGATAGAGGATAACAAAAATCTAGATTAGGTTCGAGGCTAGAGTTATGAATAGTAACATCATCTTGCGGAATGGCGAGGTTAGTCTTCACCATGGGCTTCATGATCCATTCTTAGATTTCTTCCATTCAATCAAAGTCATGAAAAGAAGAAGAATAATGAGAATATGGATTAGCAATTTTATTGTAAGATATCAAAATGAATATTTAAAGGGTCATAATATATCATTCATTAATCTTGTAAACATTTTTGGTGCATTAAATGGGAAAAATGACATGACTAAACACTCATACAAACCTTGCCTTGTTTTGAAGATGATCTTCCAAGTATCTTCTTCTCTAACTTGAACCTGGTAATATCAAAACTTTAAGTTGAGTTTGGTCAAGTATTTTTATTGTTCTAATTGATCCAAAAAGTTATCAATTATAGGAAAGGGGATATGTATTCTTGAGTATTATTTTGTTCAACGCCATGTAATCAATATAAATCTCCCATGTCCCATATTTGTTTTGCACTATGATGATGGATGACCCATATGGTGATGTACTCAGTAAAATGGAATCATGTTCCAATAATTTCTACAATAATTTCTTCACATAACTTGCATCTATAAGAAACTTCATATACAACCTAATGTTTGGAAATGAGGATTCCAACAATAGTTGAATCTTGTGTTCCACTTCCCTCCTCGGTGGTCACCCTTTAGGCTCTTATAAAACATCCTTATATTCTTGTAGCAACTCTTATAGTTGATTTTTCTATTTATTAGTATATCCCTCATGAGATGTCCTTACTCTTACTCAATCTTCTACTTACTGATTCTCTCTTAAGAATAATAGAACAAACTTCTTACTACAACTGATTAGTTTCCTGGCGTGGTTAGCACTCACCAGCGAAATTTCTAACTTGCCTTTGTGTGTATCGATGGTTAACGAATTTCCATCTTTGACAAACAAGTATTGGCTGGCTCTCCACATAGATATTTCATCTCACATGTACATGCAGGGATTTCCAAACACCACTCCACATACATTAAGGGGAACTACGTTATAGATCCACTTCATCAATAAAAATAACAATGATAGTAAATCTAATTTTACAATGTTTTGTTACTTTAACTCTGCATCATTATTTACCCATCCTAATGGATATGGGCTTATATGATCATGAAATTCCAATACCAATTCATTCACAAGGTTTGTTGCAACATGGGTGAGCACATGAAAATGGGAAACACTTTTTGGAATTAGGTTTTTATTATTAATAAGTGCTGGGAGAACTAATACTAATAGAAAAACATAACAACAAATATTACGAGTTGTGTAGTACTATAATTTTCTATCTAAAAAAAAATTAGAGAAAAAATATTGCTAACTATGTGTTGAAGCCTAGAAAATCTTTGCTTCAAACATTGGGGAAAACCACCCGGTCGGGACCTTAGGACAGCTCCTTTTCCGTTTGGTATGGTGGCTCCGACTGGATTTAAAGGACCAGTTTCCTTATAACTAAATGGGTTGGTGAGGGGATTGATTTGGATGAGTGGAAATGGGACTAAATTGACTGAAATAAAATTATCTAATTAAACTAAATGCTGATAAAGAAATTCTAATACTAACCCGGGTAATTATATGTGAATACAATTTAAGATTGTTCCAATTTAACAATAACCATGAAAATGTATTATTATTTAAATTGAAATGTGCAGAAACGAATAAAGATAACTCTGTTTAAGAAATTAAATAGAGTTATATTAGCATATTGCATTCATCATTGTATACCATCTATATATGCTTATGAAAGATAACATTTCAATTATACTCAGAAATGATATATAAAAGGAAAAGTTATGAAAACCATATATATAAATGATAGCAAATTTTCAAGCGAATATCATATAACAAAGGAAATCAACAGTGAACAGATAGAAATACCTCATTCATCTTGAAGACTGTCAAATGAAATCTGATACTCTAATCCAGTAACTCTGATGTAAAATTAAATCCAAAGGTACAGAAATGCAACACTTCAAAGATAATTTCAGCACAAAATCACCAGATGTGATCCTTTATAAAATATAAGAGGGAATGGAGTACAGAAATGTAAGCTCCAAATCCAAAAAATATTACAACTTCGGATCCCTCTCTAAATGCATGAGAGGGATTTAAATAAGAAATTACATAACAAAATCCTACTACTACTGCTACAATCTATCAAATTAAAAACAGAAATGCTATCTTAAATGAAACTGATTCATTGCTTGTCTTTCTCGCTTGATGAAGCCAAGTTGCAAATCTTCAGCATATCTTGGAGCCTCGGTGGATGACTCATCTCGGAATGTAGCTGTCCAGCGTAGGTGGCATCAGAAAATTCTGGAATTAAACAATCGACTGCATTTGAAAGGAATTTAATAGCCATTTGTTGATTGTTTGGCTTAATTAAATGAGTCCACATACTGTCCCAAGATATTGCTTGAAGTTTGTCAATTTGTTGACTTTTATTGATCATTTCTTCTTTCCATCTGTTTTCAGTTTCTTTCACTTTAGGCAAACTGCCAGGAACACAGTATGAAATGAGATTGATTGAATACAAGCTGTCATTTATAAATTGCGTGATATTATTCATCATGCTCCTAGCCCTTGATATTGCTCGCTTTCATTATCTGATGTTCCCATTCTGTAAACAAGATTTCTTTATGTCTTTCCTCTATTCTAGGAATATTAGCTTCTCTTCCCTTTTCTGTATCTTTCCAATTGAGAAATTCAGAAATCTTTTCATCAGCATCATCAATTTCTTGTCTGAGAGTAATGACGTTCTGGATCAAGGATGAGGTAATATCACAAAAAGGTTTTACGTGTGATAGCTTTGCACAAAATTCATTCAATTGCTGAGATAGTAGTTTATTAGCTTCAAGAGCTTCCGATTTGAATTCACTTAAGTTCGGGAAATCTTTGAACCTATCTAAAGCTGTTTGAAACTCCTTTTCTTGTACAATATTCACATTCTTCTCATTTTGTAATAAACCTTGTAACTTGGAAATTTCTTCATTCAATTGTTGTTGTTTGCCTAAGACCTGTTCATCAACTTTTTTCTTTTCTTCAGCCAGCTTTTCTTCTAACTCTTTGGACCTGAGTTCTTGATCTTGTAGTTGTTGTTGTGATTGAGCAACCTTTTGTTGACTTTCCTTAGTTTTCTCTTCAAGTGAAGCTATATAGAGATCTTTCTGAGTCATCATCTGAGAAACTTCTGCAGCTTTATCAATTGTTGTAGCAATATATGCCCCTACATATTGAGACAACTTAGTGAGATCCTGAGATGGATTCACTTCAGTGTTCTTGTAAACAATATTCATAAATTCTTCCGATGGAGTAGAAAACATGTCCTGATCCATCTTCCTTCTTTTTCTCTGTCTTCTAACAACAGCCTTATGCTTAGGGCTGTAAAATACATCTAAAGGAGGGATCTCCTCGATCTTCAATACAATCTGCCCTGTAGGATGTTCAGGAATGATTTCGACATCCTGCTCTGTTTGCTCTTTATCTTTATCTTGTAGTCCCAATTGCTGAGCGAATTGATCATATTGTTTCAATAATTGAGAGGAAACATTAAGATCAGTAGAGTCTACAATCTTCTCAGTATTTTCTTTTCCTCCCGATTGCATGTCTGCTTTCCCTGTATCTGTTTTCTGCTCAATGGTTTTGCTATCCGATCCTCCTTTTTGATTATGCACATCAGCATCAGTACTTATGCATTTTTCTGATGTTCGAGCAGTGGATTGCTGACCAGTATTTTGATCGGATTTATTATCAGTATTTCTTTTCTGAGCATCAGGTTTTCCAACAGTGACCACCTTTGAAGTATGTACAGTTGGCTGGTTAACAGCCGATTGTGTAATGACTTTACGAGATGTTTCTCTTGGCGTTATTCTTCAATCTTTGATAGGATCAGATTGAACTTTATTATTATCAGCAAACTCTTTGATAAATTCTTTGTTATACACCTTCTGCGGATCAGGAAGATGATACATTGCCTTAATGTCTTCTGCTTTAAACGACCCAAAAGACACTCCAGAAGCTGAAACAAACGTTCTGTCCTTTATCTTCACACTATCGATGACCCATTGAATTACATCATAATAAGGCATGATGCTTGCTCTGGCTGCAATTCGATGCAAAAATGAATTTGCAAGTGATTTTTCAGTAATCTCAGAGTCGGAATCTGAGCTATCTTCATCTGGAACTGATGCCTTTTCCACTGTGACTTTGGGGTTTTCTTTCTCCAATAGATTATAGACTCCTTCCCACGTCATTCTCCTGAGCCCTTGGCATGATGTATCTGTGACTAATCTCAGTTTTGTGGGCTTCTCTTTTGAAACTATAGGAGTCTCAACAAACTTGACAGGAACAGCGGTCTTGGCTCTTCTCGCTCTCTTTGACATTTCTGTGTTTGCTATTTCTTCCCTTTGTCTGTGAATGAAAGGGCTTGGTGTTCCTTGGCTCTGCAAAACAATAAACTTTCAGTCGTGACAAACAAGCAACCTGAACGGAACGTTAATGAACAAATGATTCGTTATTTATTGGTTTCGTATAGCGCGTAAATGTTCTTTTTGGGTCACACTCACGTATTAAAAACAAAATCATCAACCAATATTCATTCGATTTGCTATTAAATTCCTACATACAAATGAAGATTTGGCGCTTGTAAAATATTATAATATTCACCTATTCTAAACTTTTCGAATATAATAAATGACATTTATCAATCGCGTCGAAAGTTTTCAAATGGCATATAAATATCATAATACAGATTTCTTCGATTGGCCGATTCCGATTGAAAACTTTTCCGATTTCCAATTCAATGGTTATAGATTGCGATCGAGAAGTTTCAATCGAAAAGAATTGTTAACAGCTTTCTCCGATTTCCGATGGTGGGGTCCACCATATAAAAAAAAAATTATTTAAACGGACAAATATTTGTTTTCCCTTTTGTAAAGTGTTTTTATAATAAGTGCACATTGCATCGAAGAAATTGAAATTGACCGCAAAGAGCTTATTAGAGAATGCTCCTATCATGCGATTGCGATTGATCGCATCGCATCGGAGATGTATAAATAGATAAATTTAAACTCTTTGCGATTGAAGTTATGCGATCGAGGTTTTTCTTCGATTTCCGATTGCGATTACTATTTATTGTACTTTTGCATTTCGACTTGTTTTTATGATAAGGTCTTCTATACTTGATCGGATTCGATGTTTTGAAGGTTGTATTTGGTTAGTAAACAAAAGATGAGCTTTTTAAAAACAATGAATCTTTTATTTCTAATTCTTTTATTTCTATAAAAAGAAAAAGGGACCCTATTTCTAAATGAATTTTATTTCTAAAATTTAAGAAAAAGGGAGGGTTGTTGTATAGTACAACAATTGGCGATTCACTGAAAGAACCAGTTATCTCTGAAAAAATAAAATGAATACTATATTTTTAGTAAGTAAATATTTTTAAAGATAATGAAAACTATCCTAGGATAATCAAAAATAAAATCTAACTTATGAAAAAGGATAAAAATTATTTACAATTTCTTTCTAGTTTCTTGAGAATAAAAACATTTTTGGGTTATCTTAAGCTTTGATTGGTATTAATAATGAAGTAAGTGAATTTCTTCAAGTTTGGTTTTATAATATACTCTATTGTCATAGGTATTGCCTCTGCTGCCCGCAAACGTTCATAGTTTCGACAGGGTTACCTTTTAACCATTAACTATTCATTGTCCCATTCAACTAAGATTATGACTTTTTAAAAGATAAATTCATAAGACATATTATCTCATGTTTTTTTGTCTTTTATTTATTTTTTTATTTTTAAGAGCCATTGTTCTGGTTTGGTAGCCAGTTAATAACAATTCCATTCAATAGTTATAATTAAACTGAACAAGCTGGCTCGTGATGAGACCCCTTGTCTTATATTTATAAGCCATTACCCTGTTTTGATGTGCAGTATTGGTAATGTCAGTTTCATTACTTCTTATGAATATGGTAAGTCGGCTCATGATGAGACCTCTTATCTCTTAAAAATTTTAACATAATTTCTTAGAATTACATTCTAAAAAATCACAACCTAAATGAATGGGGTGAAATAGTTTTATCCTTAAGAATCAATGGATGACAATTTTCAGAGTTTTTTGAATACCAAAACTTGAATAATCTTTACTTTTATAGATAATTTTTCTCTACTTAATAAACTTATATTGATTTACATTTCCCTCAAGTTTTCAAAAGATCATGCAAATAATTGGTATAATCTTTCAAAGTTTATCATTTTATTTAAAACTATCGAAAGACTATGATCATTTCTTTAAAAATTCTTATTTACACAAAATAAATATTTATAATATTCTTCCTAAGAATTTTTCTAACAAGTAAACAGTCAATTAGAGACTTATTAACAACCTTTATTTGCAAAAACAATTAAAAACTTTGCAGAAGGGAATATGTACAGTTTAAGAAGGGGTTGCCTCCTTATGAAAAGAATTTCTTCAAGATAAGCCCATTTACAGGAAGAGATTCTCTCTTACCTGTTAGATCTTGGAGTATGAATGTATTTGAGCCTATATTTTCAACGATCTGAAATGGTCCAAGCCACATTTTCTGAAACTTGGTATGTTTACCTTTTTCTTCGTGTGCTTTATCCCATTTCAGAACAAGATCACCAATTGACAAAATTTTTGAGCCGATAGAACTTGCATCAAAAGAAGATTTTACAAGCTGTTGATGTTTTTCATGAACAATTTTAGCTTTATCTCTATCTTCTTCTAGTTTAAGGATTTGATCATATCTCAATTGAATGGATGAAGAATGATTTTCTTCAATAAATTGCACTAGGGCTAATGATGGAAGAGTTAAATTTGATGGTATCACAGCTTCTTTTCCATAAACTAAATTAAAAGGTGAAGTTCCTATTGAAGCTTTTTCAGTGATACGATCAACCCATAATGCAAATATTAAAGATTTGTGCCAATTCTTTTGATTTTGATCAATAGTTCTTTTAATGATTTTGATGAGATTTTTGTTAGTGGATTCAGCCAAACCATTACCTTGTGGGTAATAATTTGCTGAATATTTCAGTTTAAACCTCTTTTGACTGCAAATTCTATTAAACTGTTTCCGGAAAAATAAGATGCATTATCAAATACAAGAGCTTGAGGTACACCAAACCTGATTATGATGAATTGATCTATGAAATCAATAATTGCATCAGAATTAGCTACCTTCAAAGGGATTTCCTCTACCCATTTTGTAAAGTAATCAGTTGTAGTAAGGATGTACTTGTGCTGTTTGGAAGAATGAGGTACTATCTCACCAATAATGTCAAGCCCCCATTGTTCAAATGGTTGCTCAATACTCATTGGTTGCAAAGGAAAAGCTGGTTTCCTTTGTCTTCCACTTGCAGTTTGGCAAATTCTGCACTTCCTTACATAGTCATGTGTATCTTTAAAAAGGGTAGGCCAGTAATAGCCAGCACGAATTATTTTGTGAGCTGTGGTATCACCTCCAAAATGACCTCCTGTTGGTCCATCATGCAACTCCTGCAAAACCTTTTCAGCTTCAGTCTTTTCAAGACATCTTAATAAAATTGAATCATAATTTTTCCTAAATAACACATTATCAATGATCTCATATTTAATAGCTTTTAACCTTAGAGTACGTTTTCTCTTATAGCTGAGATTAGAAGGAGCATACCCATTTTTCAAGTAATAGATGAGATCAGCATATTGAGATTCAGAATCTGTAATACTTATCTGACTTACTTGAATATCTTGATTTGAATCTTGATTTTCTGGTATGTTATGAGCTCCTGCTAATAATCTGCAAAAACCTTGTCCTCTAACAATCTTAGCTAGTTTAATATCAACATCATATTCTTGCAAAGCTGTTACCCAGTTAGCTCGTTTTTCTCCTACTTCTCTCTGAATTAATAATTGCCTTACTGCAGAGAATGGGACAATGATTTTTGTATGAGTTTTCAAGAGAAAAGGTCTGAAATGCTTGATTGATTTAAACATAGCAAAGGCTTGTTTTTCAACATCGGAATAATTCAGTTCAGCTCCTTGCATATTTGAACTAAAGAAAGAAATTGGTGCTTCAATTTTCTGATCATTGAGATGTGCTAAAACAGCTGCATAGGACGTCTCAGTGGCTAAGGTATACAAAATAAAATCTTTAGAAAAATCTAGGGTACTCAATGCTGGTGCATTAATGATTGCTTGTTTGATTGCCTCAAAGGCTTCTTTCTCTTTATGCCCCCATTTGAATACTGAATTCTTCTTGATCATATTTTGCATAGGTAAAACAATTAAAGAAAAATCAGGAATGAATCTTTTTACAAAATTGATTTGCCCAAGAAATGATTGCATGGATTTTTTGTTATAAGGTAAAGAAATATCAGAAATTTCTTTCACTCTATCTGGATCAATATATATACCATCTTTTGACACAATAAATCCTAAGAGTTTTCCTTCATCTAAAGCAAAGAAAGATTTCTTTGGATTTAAGGAAATACCAAACCTTCTACATCTTTCAAATATTTGCTTTAGATCATGTAGATGATTGGTTCTCTTTTTTGAGAATATTGTTATGTCATCAAGGTAAACAACAACTGATTTATTGATCAGCCCTTTAAATGCTATGTCCATGGCTCTTTGGAAAGTTTCTCCTGCATTTATTAGACCAAAAGGCATTTTTTGATAAGCATAAGTTCCCCATTTTGTTCTGAAAGTTGTTTTCAATCTGTCATCTGGATGAACTAAGACTTGATTATAGCCTAAAAATCCATCAAGAAAGGACATAAGTTTAGAACCAGCTACCTTTTGAAGTATCTGTTCCATGGTTGGCAATGGGAAATTGTCTTTTAAACATGCCTTGTTTAAATTTCTGAAATCAATACAGATTCTTATATCACCATTCTTTTTCCTTACAGGTACCATATTGGAAACCCAATTGGAGTGCCTGACAGGAAAAATGATTTTGGCTTTTAAAAGTTTATTAAGTTCTGATTTGATTTGTCCTTCGAGATTTGGATGAACCTTCCTTAGCTTTTGTTGAATAGGTTTAATATCAGGAAGCATTGGAATTGTGTGTTGAATAACCGAAGTATCATATGTTTTTAAATCATCATAATTCCAAGAAAAAACATTTTTATACTTGTTCAAGAGTTTAATGAAAGCATTCCTTTCCTCTGATGTTAAATTGAGTCCTAAATTAACATTTTGAGGTTTGGAATCAGAACCAAGATTTACTAATTCAAACTTCAAAGTAGAACTTTGAAGCTTGGTATTAGTGACTTTCTTGAATCTGTCCTTAATATCATATAAGTCCTCCAATTTAACAACAGATTTTGGAATGGGATTTTCATTACCTTTTGAAGCAATTTGTAAATCATGATCTTCTTCGTCAATAATTTGTTCATCATATGATTTCTCTGAAGTTATGAAATTTAAAATATCTTGATCATGATAGAAAACTCTCCAATTTGTGACATTGTCTGGGACAGATGGACGAAAAATTAATTCTACAGAAAAGCTATCAGGACTGCAGTCTTCAGTGGGTAGGAGTTTAGATGCAACATTAGCTAACAAATCAACTGATGTATTCTGATTCCTAGGAATAGGAGAAATATTGAATGCTAAAAAATGAGTGGTGAGATCTTGTACTAGGGTTTGATAGTGTTTAAGATGTTCTGAAAGGCAATGAATAGTATTCCTAACTTGTTTTATGACAATTTCGGAATCACCAAAGACTTTCAAGTATTTAACATCTAACCCTATAGCTTTATAAAGTCCTTGAACCAAGGCTTCATATTCTGCAGTATTGTTAGTACACTCAAATTCTAGCCTACATGACAACATGGTTTTCTCTCCATGTGGATCGATTAAAATGCATCCTGCTCCAGCTCCATCACTAGACTTTGATCCATCAAAATATAATGACCAAAATAAAGATTTATTTATTGACTTATCTACAATTACATCAGAAATATTTACAATTCTGGAAGAATCGGATTGTGAAAAATTTTCTACTTGAGAAACAAAAGTATTTACAGAAAAAGGTGATCGGGGTGCTTTGAAGTTTCCAAGAAATGATTCAGCAGAATAACCTCCAAGAATATTGTTGTTGAATGCCACAGGTTCGTTAGGTTGTTCAAATTCAGTGACAGTGTGTGTCATATGTTTTTCTCGTTCGATTTTGATTTGATTTGGTTTCCCTTTGTAGGGAAGCCACATATGTGAATAATCAGTCGAGATATAACCATTAAGTTTCGCAGACCAGTCCCTGCTTAGAATTAATCCATAGAATTCAGGAATATCAGCAATCAAAATATCAATTCTTTGGACAATTCTAGGATCGGAAGCTAATCTGATAGTAATTGAATTGATTTCTCCTACAACTTGAACTTTAGAGCGATCTAATTGAACAATATGAACTGCCGATTTCTGTGGTTCGATATTCAATTTGGCACAAACAGAAGTAGGCATTATGTTGGAGGAAGCTCCAGAATCAATCAAACAATTATGCAGATTCTTATTGTACATTTCATAAGTCAGAAGAAAAGGAGGAGTTTGAGAATTTGACTTTTCTCCAATAAGCACGGTATCAGTAGCATCAACCTTATCTGGTGGCTTACCAGCTCCCCTAGCTACTTTTGCAACTACACTGATTGGTAAAGGAGCAATTGGTGTAGCGTTTAATTCTTTCAATAGCAACTTCTGCTGGTGTTTCAGTTTGCTGAGTTCATGTAAGGAAATGTTGGCTTTAATCTTCTTCATGTCTTCAACAATGTTGTATTCCATAGGATCTGACACTACTAAAGTCTTTGTTGTTGATGTGGGAGGATTAGAAGAAGATGGTTGATTTTGAGTAGGCAATGGAGAAGCTTTCTTTGCAGGGGCTTTGTCTTTGGTACTTGGAGTTGTGATTTTCTTTTTAGGAGCTGTTTGTATAGGCTCTGCTGTAGATTTACTCCTAGTACTTACAGGCATAGCTTCTTGTTCTACCTCACTATCAGAATTAGGGAGAATAAAATCCCACATTCCATGTAATTCGGCTATTTCTTCATTCTCATCTTCCTCATCTGATACTAAAGATGTATCTTCTTCTTCTTCTTCTTCCTCTGATTCTACATTAGAGATTGCATTAGGAGGTTTAGATTCAACTTGGTTTCTTCTGAAATTTCGGAATGGTTTTTTGGTAGAAGTTTCAGCTACTTGTTTTTTAATTTCAACCATTTCATTTGACATGGTTTTAAGAACTTTTTGTAAACCCTCCATTTCATATGGATCTTTGGCCTTTTTCTTTGAATCATCTTTGAAGCTGACTTTCTTTGAATTCCTTTCCTCAATAGCATTTTTCTTTTCTAGAGAAATAATTCGTTTTTCTACTGCAATAGCTTCTTTCATATTTTCAGGTAATGTAGGTTTTGCAGCTCTATCTACAAAAATTGCTATGTTTGAAGGTAAGGCAGTTATATACCATTCACTTCTGACTTGTTCACTAGGCTGTGAATCTGTGTGGATTTTGTTCAAGAGTTTTTTGAATCTAGCGTTGAAATCTTTAATGGGCTCTTTGGGTTCTATTTTCAAATTTGAGAGGTCATTGAGTAAAGTAGCTATTGATCGGTCATCTCCAAATTTGGTTAAAAAATGATCTGCAAAAATGGCCCAACTTGTTATGGATCTCGAAGGTAATGAAAAGTACCATGATCCTGCTGCTCCTTGAAGAGTATAAGGGAATAGTCTGACTACAACATCTTCATGTGTGACTCCATTCAAATTTACAGCCAGCATAAAGTTATTGATATGTTCTTCAGCTTGGATGTTAAGATCTGGACTAAATTTTGGAAGCCATTTTCCAGGATTGTCTGGTAAATCATGTAAAGGTGCAGCCATGTTGACTGCCCCTGGAGTAGCCCATGGTCTAGCCATTATCGGAACGACTATTGGAGGAGTAGTAGAAACTGGTGGTGTTTGAATAGAAGTTGTTGGAATAGATGATGTTGAGATTGATGATGACTGAGCAGATGATGATTGAGGAGATGATGATTGAGGAGATGATGTGGAAACAACTGCACTTTGTTGAGTTGTGGTTTTGGAAACAGGTGATTGAATATGAGATGATGAACTTGTATCACTTTCTGATTCCGATTGAATTCTTTTTGTCTTGCCCTTACTAGGTAAAGGAAATTCTTTCGGAGGAATACCAAGTTTTTCACTTTGCAACCTAGTAAGAGGTTTTGAAGGAACAAATTTTGAACTTACACTACCTTCAGATATTTCAGACTCTTCAAGAGATAATGAGAATCCTTTCAATTTATGGATTAAATCTTGAACTTCAGGAGACTCAGGAGATTGCTTGTCTGAATGTTTTGAGATTTTGGTAGTGGGTGTATGAATATTCTCTGCAATTTCTTCTCTAGGATTTTGAATTTCAGAAGAAATTGAAGAAGTTAATGAGGGTGTTTTGCTCTCAGAATGGCCTGTAGATAAAGATTTACTTTCCATTCATAGCTCAGGCCCTCCTTCTAGAGCCAAAAATGTTGAAGCCTAGAAAATCTCTGCTTCAAACATTGGGGAAAACCACCCGGTCGGGACCTTAGGACAGCTCCTTTTCCGTTTGGTATGGTGGCTCTGACTGGATTTAAAGGACCAGTTTCCTTATAACTAAATGGGTTGGTGAGGGGATTGATTTGGATGAGTGGAAATGGGACTAAATTAACTGAAATAAAACTATCTAATTAAACTAAATGCTGATAAAGAAATTATAACACTAACCCGGGTAATTATATGTGAATACAATTTAAGATTGTTCCAATTTAACAATAACCATGAAAATGTATTATTATTTAAATTGAAATGTGCAGAAACGAATAAAGATAACTCTGTTTAAGAAATTAAACAGAGTTATATTAGCATATTGCATTCATAATTGTATACCATCTATATATGCTTATGAAAGATAACATTTCAATTATACTCAAAAATGATATATAAAAGGAAACATTATGAAAACCAAATATATATAAATGATAGAAAATTTTAAATCGAATATCATATAACAAAGGAAATCAACAGTGAACAGATAGAAATACCTCATTCATTTTGAAGACTTTCAAATGAAATCTGATACTCTAATCCAGTAACTCTAATGTAAAATCAAATCCAAAGGTACAAAAATGCAACACTTCAAAGATAATTTCAGCACAAAATCACCAGATGTGATCCTTTATTAAATATAAGAGGCAATGGAGTACATAAATGTAAGCTCCAAGTCAAAAATATTACAACTCCGGATCCCTTCTCTAAATGCATCAGAGGGATTTAAATAAGAAATTACATAAACAGAATCCTACTACTACTGCTACAATATATCAAATTAAAAACAGAAATGCTATCTTAAATGAAACTGATTCATTTCTTTTCTTTCTCACTTGATGTAGCCAAGTTGCAAATTTTCAGCATATCTTGGAGCCTCGGTGAATGACTCATCTCGGAATGTAGCTGTCCAGCATATGTGGCATCGGAAAATTCTTGAATTAAACAATCAACAGCATTTGAAAGGAATTTAATAGCCATTTGTTGATTGTTTGGCTTAATTAAATAAGTCCACATATTTTCCCAAGATATTCCTTGAAGTTTGTTGATTTGTTGACTTTTATTCATCATTTCTTCTTTCCATCTGTTTTTGGTTTCTTTCACTTTAGGAAAACTGCCAGGAACACAATTTGAAATGAGATTAATTGAATACAAGTTGTCATTGATAAGTTGCGTTATATTACTCATCATTCTCCTAGCTCTTGATATTGCTCTCTCGGCTTTCATTATATGATGTTCCCATTCTGTAAACAAGATTTCTTTATGTCTTTATTATATTCTAAGAAGATTAGCTTCTCTTCCCTTTTCTGTATCTTGCCAAGTAAGAAATTCAAAAATCTTTTCATCGGCATCATCAATTTCTTGCCTGAGAGTAATAATGTTCTGGATCAAGGATGATGTAATATCACAAAATGGTTCTGCCTGTGATAATTTTGTACAAAATTCATTTAATTGCTGAGACAGAAGTTTATTAACTTCAAGAGCTTCTGATTTGAATTCACTTAATTTAGGGAAATCTTTGAACCTCTCTAAAGCTTCTTGAAATTCTTTTTCCTGCACGATTTTCGCATTCTTCTCATTTTGCAACAAATCTTGTAACTTGGAAATTTCTTGATTCAATTGTTGTTGTTTGCCTAAGACCTGCTCATCAACTTTCTTCTTTTCTGTGGCACGATGTTCTTCTAACTCTTTAGACCTGAGCTCTTGATCTTGTAATTGTTGTCCCAATTAAGCAATCTTTTGTTGATTTTCATTAGCTTGTTCTTCAAGTAAAGCTATATGGAGATCTTTTTGAGTCATTAACTGAGAAACTTCTGCAGCTTTATCTATTGTTGCAGCACTATATGCTCCTGCATATTAGGACAACTTAGTGAGATCCTCAGATGGATTCACCTCATTGTTTTTGTAAACAATATTCATAAACTCTTCCGATGGAGTAGAAAATATGTCCTGTTCTGTCTTCTTTCTTTTTCTTTGCCTTCTAACAACAACCTTATGTTTGGGGCTGTAAAATACATCTATAGGAGGGATCTCCTCGACCTTCAATACAATCTGCCCTGTCGGATGTTCAGGAATGATTTCAACATCCTGCTCTATTTGTTCTTTATCTTTATCTTGCAATCCTAGCTGTTGAGCGAATTGATCATATTGTTTCAATAACTGAGAAGAAACATTAAGATCAGCAGAGTCTATAATCTTCTCAGTAGTTTCTTTTCCTCCCAATTGCATGTCTGCTTTCCCTGTATCTGTTTTCTGCTCAATGGTTTTGCTATCCGATCCTCCTTTTTTATTATGCACATTAGCGTCAATACTTGTGCATTTTTCTGTTGTTTGAGCAGTGGACTGCTGACCAGTATTTTGATCGGATTTACCATCAGTATTTCCTTTCTAAGCATCAGGTTTTCCAACAATGCCCACCTTTGCAGTATGTATAGTTGGCTGGTTAACAGTCGATTGTGTAATGACTGCAACGAGATGTTTCTCTTTGGTGTTTTTCTTCAATCTACATTGGGATCAGATTGGAATTTATTATTATCAGTGAAATCTTTGATAAATTCTTTGTTATACACCTTCTGCGGATCCGGAAGGTGATACATTGCCTTAATGTCTTCTGCTTTAAACGACCCAAAAGACATTCCAGAAGCTGAAACAAACGTTCTGTCCTGTATCTTCACACTATCGATGACCCATGTAATTACATCATAATAAGGCATGATGCTTGCTATGGCTGCAATTCGATGCAAAAATGAATTTGCAAGTATTTTTTCAGTAATCTCAGAGTCGGAATCTGAGCTATCTTCATCTGGAACTGATGCCTTTTCGACTGTGACTTTAGGGTTTTGTTTCTCCAATAGATTGTAGACTCCTTCCCACGTCATTATTCCGAGCCCTTGGCATGATGTATCTATGACTAATCTCAGTTTTGTGGGCTTTTCTTTTGAAACTGTAGGAGTCTCAACAAACTTAAACAGGAACAACGGTCTTGGCTCTTCTCGCTCTCTTCGACATTTCTGCGTTTGCTATTACTTCCCTTTGTCTGTGAATGAAAGGGCTTGGTGTTCCTTGGCTCTGCAAAACAATAAAATTTCAGTCGTGACAAACAAGCAACCTGAACGGAACGTTTATGAACAAATGATTCGTTATTTATTGGTTTCGTATAGCGCGTAAATGTTCTTTTTGGGTCACACTCACGTATTAAAAACCAAATAATTAACCAATATTCATTCGATTTGCTATTAAATTCCTACGTACAAATGAAGATTTGACGCTTGTAAAATATTATAATATTCACCCATTCTAAACTTTTCGAATATAATAAATGACATTTATCAATCGCGTCGAAAGTTTTCAAATGGCACATAAATATCATAATACAGATATCTTTGATTGGCTGATTCCGATTGAAAACTTTTCCGATTTCCGATGGTGGGGTTTACCATATAAAATTTTTTTATTTAAATGGACAAATGTTTGTTTTCCCTTTTGTAAAGTGTTTTTATAATAGGCGCGCATCGCATCGAAGAAATTGAAATTGACCGCAAAGAGCTTATTAGAGAATGCTCCGATCATGCGATTGCGATTGATCGCATCACATCGGGGATATATAAATAGATAACTTTAAACTTTTTGCGATTTAAATTTTGCGATCGAACTAATCGCATCGGAGGATTTGGATTTGTATATAAAATTTCCTCTAAGGATTTTCCCCGATCTCCAATTGCGATTGTTATTCATTGGCCTTTTAAACTTGATTTGTTTTTTATGATAAGGTCTTCTATATTTGATCGGATCGGAAGTTTTGAATATTGTATTTTGTTTGTAAACAAACAAAGATGAGCTTTTTCAAAACAATGAATCTTTATTTCTAATTCTTTTATTTCTATAAAAAGAAAAAGGTACCCTATTTCTAAATGAATTTTATTTCTAAAATTAAGAAAAAGGGAGGGTTGTTGTATAGTACAACAATTACAGAATTTTAGGATAAAAAAATGAAATGTAAAAAAATAAGGAAAAGTGTTACCCAGATTCACATTTTTAATTATGATATTTTCCTATGATCCTAAGTCAAACAAAGAATCAATATTTATGTTCTAAACCTCTATCATTATGTGAAGGATACTTAGATTCAATACCTTCTATAATAATGTACATATGATCTTCTCACCCACATTCGAGCTTCTTTCAATATGGGTGCTCAAATAATTTTCCATGAGATTGTTCTTCTTATTATATTATTTTTTGTTATTCATGTTAAGCTTTAGATGTAACTTATAGAACATCTCCTTTGTATGACCATTAATATTATAGTAGTTTTTGGGATCCTTGCACTAGTTTGTTGTGGCTTCCATATTTTTTTCTTATCCCCCTTGCCACTTCTTGTTCTGCTCAAAAGTGTATCCACGCTCCTTCTAATTTGATCCACTTAATTTCCCTTTCTTCTACCCTATGTTCTCGATGTATTGTGCATGTACACAAGCCTAACCCACTGACCTAGGATTAAACAACATCACTTGCTTCCATAGATGGATATGTAGGTCCCCTATATGCTTTAGGAGTACATCTGGGTTCTTTGGTGAGATACCCAATATTATGGTCATACTTCTACTCTATGGTGTATTCCTATACATTTTTCTCCTGCATATGCTTAAAGTAGTTACACCGGATCCATTAGTCCTCTACATACAAAATAGGGTAAAATTCTGATCAAATGTAGTTTTAAAGTCCTCCCACTTAGTCATTGTATGATATCCCTCCAACCTTAAGTTCTCTATGTGGATTTCCCACTACATCAATGCATGACCCTCTAATTTTAGTTGTGTAAATTAAATCTTATGTTCTTCCTCTATATGATGGACACTAAAATAAAATTTTACTTGTGACAACCAATAAGTTAGATTCACTGGATCAGTCTCACCTTAGTACGACTTGATATCAATCTTCACTTCTATATTGAATAGGGTTTGTAAATGGTTCATTGCCCTTAAACTAGGTTTATCTATTTTGGGACCTTTCTTTGGATATATCTATGTTTCTTCCCTATCTCCTTGTCACACATATAATCAGTCCTTTGCCTTAGAACCAACGTACTCTATAAATAGCCAAGAATTATTTCTCAAGGTTGACATGAGGAGATTCGAATCACGTCTTATATTTGTGACTTGTGCTTCTAGTTGCGAAAACATCTCCATTGTAGGATCACGAGGGATATTCATAAACTCATATGCCATGACTAGGGGTTTTTGACTTTTGGCTTAGGCAATCATAGTTTTTTACAAATATCCACAATATACCCAAAGAAACATGCTATCATACCAATATGATCCATAAAATATTGTGGATATTCCACTGGATAGTTCGTCCCAATAAATCTAATAAATTATAATTTAAACTTTGAATCTACACTATGAGAGTTTATTTTCGTTTAGATTTATGGATATGCAATTTATAGTTTACTGAGTTTGGAGGCCAATTAAAATATGTATAATATAAAGAAAAATGAAATAAAAGTTCACAAACCATGATTTGATACAATATATAACATGTGAAACCCTTTCAAGAGAAAACCTAGATGAAAGGTGAGTTTTCTCTATGTTGTTTTTTGTGTAGCATCAAGAGGTATTACCACATGCCATGAAGCCTCCTAATTTGACCTAGAATATTTATGAAACTAACATAAAAAATTAATATTTTATTGGGCTTCATGTAGGCTAAAAAAGGATAAGTCGACCTAGCTCATGAAGGGACATGTCCCTTGGGGTAAATGCACCCATTCGAATTGTATATATATACATAATTTGAAACTTAATTTGATCACTCACTCACTCATCATCATCTCTTTCCTAGAAGGGAAACATATCATGGGAGAAAAAAGGGGATTAAATTGAGTGATGTTTCGACTTGGATTTTGGAACAAATTTCTAGACAATTTGAAATTGTAAAACTTGTTGGAGAGAATTTCTCTTGCAAGAAAGGTTCTTGGGTTTTCTCCTAAGTTTAGGTTTCCCAAGGAAAATTTGTTGTCTCTAATCTTCTTGGATGTGTCTTTATGGTATTACTATTTTAGTTGCATTACTGTTGATATTTTTTGTCTATAATTGCTGAATGATTTTTTAGTAACATAAAAATAAATTGTTAAACATCATTAGGTAGTAATTAGAAGATCAAAAAATTGGTTTCTACTATGTATAATGTATAAAATTCAAAATGGTATCAAAGACTTGTTACAATTATAATCATTCATTTGTGGAGAGATAAGCCTAAAGGACCTAGCCACTTGTGCCCTTATACAGGGAAGTTGACTAGTTTTTCTAGAGAAACCAAATGTTTTTATGTTTGTCTAAAGGAAGTGCAATCGAAAGGAAAAGGGGAATATGGTTTCAAAACATGTGTTCGGCTATTTTCAGAAGTAATATAGGTCACTTTTTTTGTATTGGTGTGACCAATTGTGACTTAAGTCAGAGAAAAGTGTCTTATCTCACATGCCATTTCCTCTTTCGACATTTCACGTGGTCCATCGACCACATAAAAATACCTTTTTCTATTCTTCTCTTTGAGCTAATGATCAAGTTAATACTAGTTGGGCACGGTTTCAGTATTCTAGCCTAATGGGAGTAAATATGTTTGAACTCGATACTTGTGGCTTGATACCTTGATGAGTATTTTGTGAAATTAATGTTACTCTGCTAGAATTTTGGAGCATAAGTAAGAATTTTCAGGAAGTATTAGTGAAGCAAACCTGAGACATGTACTTTGTTATAGTGACAAACATTATGTGAATACATGTTAATATTCCAGAGGCTTTCATGGACTCGTAGCACAAGTAATGATTTTCAAGAATGTCCCTGTATTTTGAATGGGAAGCCCATGATTTTATATCTGAATGACCATTTTTAGAAATAAATATAAATTGATAGAAGAGTGATTTTATTGGCATATTCTACACCCATGTTTAGTTAATACTATCAAAGTTTAGAACTCGAAACTTGCACTTTGTTATCTTCATGAGCATTTTGTGTCAATTTACCAGAAGATTGATTCGATTCTCAACGTACATAATCATTTTAAATAACACATTGGTGAAATTTGCAACCGAGACCTGCAACTCTATTAAATTAATGCCAATTTTCTTAAATAATGTTTGGGTTCTTTGCATAAGATATTATTCTCACTGAAATATTGGTAAATATTGGTAAATAAGATGTTAGGTCCCTATAATACTAGTGTATCCCATTATTATTGTTAGTGTATCCCCCTTATTGTTATTGTTGTACCCCTATAACCCCATATTGTTATTATTGTACCCCTGTGCCCTTAAATTATTATTGTTAGGTCGGCTAGGATTACATTATGGCCCCATGGACTCCTATATATAGAAAGGAGGTTTTGTAAATTGTATCATCCAATAATTGCTCATTTATGTAATGTATTGGAGGTTGCCCCCTCGAAGTGGCTTATTTCTAAGGCGTTCATATCTCTTTTCTTCTATTTTTGGAGCTGGTTACACAACATTTGGTATCAGAGCTTTGGATTCTAGGGTTTCGCTGCTCCAAACAGGTCATCGTGGAATTTGCGCTATAACGTTTTTTCTACGAAGTTTCAGAAGCTGAAATTTTTAGGGTGCGAAGCTGAAATCCTGAGGAAGATTTTCTAAAAATTTCAGAGCTTGGTTCGAAATGTGGTGAGGATATGATTGTCCCATGGAAGGTGGGGATTTTAGAATATGAATTAACTATTCTGGGTATCCAGAATTGCTACTATAACTATTTTTCTACGAAGGTTTCGAAAGCTAAAAATTGCATAGAGCGAAAATTTTGAAATCCTACATAACATCATCCCAAAATGTGGAAGCTTAAAGTTTAATATTTTCCAAATATGATCCCATGGAAGGTAGGATTTTTCGGGCTCTTGAATTTGTAATCTCAAAGAGGTGATCATGGGAAAATATTCTAGCAACTCTCTCTAAGAATTAGATTTGAATTTTGTAGTGATCGAGCACACGAGATTGTAGATTCTTTTGTATCAATTTCGAATCAGAAGGAGAAAACGATGACATATGGCAAGTCATACAAATTCTCTCTACTAAGCTAGTCCATAATTAGGTCATTACGGGAGATTTGGTATAAATTTTCCTTGAAGAATCAAGTGAGTCGGACATATGGCCTTGGAAAGAATATTTCAAAGAAAGGGGCTGCCTAGGATACAATTTACCCGGATATTTAAGATCTGAAATCACAGAGATAATTCAGTTTCAATATCAAGCTCTTCAAAAGCAAGAAAAATGTGTGTATTTGTTTTCAAATTGTACAAGTCATGTTTGAAAAAGAAGTTTGAAGTGATTCCAAGTGCATATTGAAGCATTTTTATCAGTATTGGGTTCTATAATGGCCCCAAAAATAATTCCATGTTCATTAAGCCGTCAGAAAGCTATACTATGCCACATGAAGAAGAAGAATTGCAGTATGAGATATCAAAATTACGGTACCAAGTGAAAAACAATTTGATCTTACAAAGAGCAATAAAAGAAGACATAGATGGTTTAGAAGAAAAAATGAAGGCTAAGTTGGAAACTTTGAAAGATAAAATGAAAGATAATATGGATAATTAAGTAGTGAAAGATCACATCGACATCAACAAAAAGTTCTCCAACTCTCAAATGATGACCTAACTTTGATGTTGAGTCAAATGAAACAACAAGAAGGTCAACATCACATTGAAATAAGTTCTAAAGCAGTCAAAGAAACAAGAACTTGAAAACTACCAAATCGATCAATTTCAGAGTATCTCAACAAGTGGAAGAACTTACCCGTTGAAGATTCCACATGGGAGGATGAGAATTTCATACAGAAGCATCCGGAAATAATCAAGCATTGAGGGAAACACTTGTTTGAAGGAGAGGGGCATGTTAGGTCCCTATAATACTAGTTTATCCCCTTATTATTGTTAGTGTAGCCCCCCTATTATTATTGTTGTACCCCTTTAACCCCCATATTATTATTATTGTGCCCTTAAATTACTATTGTTAGGTCGGCTAGGATTATATTATGGCCCCATGGACTCCTATAATTAGAAGAAGGTTTTGTTCATTTGTATCATCCAAGAAGTGTTCATTTATGTAATGTATTGGAGGTTTCCCCCTTGAAGTATCTTATTTCTAAGGCGTTCATCTCTCTTTTCTTCTATTTTTGGAGTTGGTTTCATAAAATAAAGGTTATGTCTTGTGTTATAATTTCATTGAATATATTTGAATCAATGTAAATTGAAGGAGTCAATGGTTAGAATATGATAAACCAACATAGCTAGTTTTTGTGCGTTTTTTGGCTTAATCTCATGGAAACCAAAGGGAACATAATTATTTGGAGAAAGTATGGGTTGAGGACAATGAGCTGGCATGGGTGTATGGTGAAGTGATCCATGCTGGAAATAAGAAATATATTATTCGTACAAATCAAGGAGAATAATGATTGATATCCTACATGACTAAAGAATAAGCCTAACTATGAGAAACAAGTTAACATTGATCAATAAGAGATGATATCTAACTAAAAATTGGAGGCAAAGGAAAACCTAATATAAGAGTTGGAAGACACAGGGTTTTTAAACATTAGAAAATAATTGGAGTGCTTAATGAAATTGTAGTTGGTGTGATGCATAATTGGCCCTATATCGTTGATAGCATGTGGAATGACTTTGTGTTGATGCTAGCTTCTTGTTAAGCATTTAATGTTGATCCATAGCTTTATTAATGGCTTGTTAAGCCCAATCCGTAGGATTAAGAAGAAAAGGAAAATAATATTGATGAGACTGCATATGGACTTCATTACGGAGGAAATGATCAAGAGGGATTTGAAAATTCCCTAGGACAGTCAACAATTTCTTTATTAACCAAGAGATAAGTACTTCATATCTTTATCCTTTCATTATTGATATTTTTCTTTGGTGATCCTCTTGTCTTTGTATTTTTTTCTTGGTTAAAATTGTTTCTTTCATGGAATCTTGAATGAGGTTTGAAGGTTTATCATGAAGGATGCCAATGCAATGATTCTTTGAGTAAATGGAAACATCAGGAAGAATGAAGAAAAACTTGTGGAAATAACATTATATTGGTAAGAGGGAGTACAAGGATATTTTTTTTGCTAGAGTATTTGATGGATAGGTTCTTATATGACCTAAGGGATCGAGCATAGACTCAGTAGATTTAATGGTGTTTGAAAGAAGGACATGATATATATTTCTAGGACATCGAAGATCATGCTAGATGAAAAAATTAGCTTCCAGGTCTGATGGAGTAGACCATTAGGCAGAGTGGAAGGAGTATATTTCATAGAAGATGTCATCGATTGATATTTTCAATATGATTAGAGAAAAAAGGTCTCTAGGAGTTCTATGCCTTATTTAGGAGGCCATATAAAATAGTAGAATTACTTGCTTACATTATGGAGAGAGTAAGAATAAAAATCAAACTTGCTTACATGATAGAGGAAGTAGCAACAACAGAATTAATTTCTTACATGATAGAGGGAGAAATATTGGCAGGAGTATTTTCTTCCGTGACATGGGGAGAAGCCGTGACAACCACAAGAGACTTGCTAGAGTGTCAAAGGGATTTTTCCTCATAGATTGAAATGAAGGCTTCTGGCTAGATGCACAATTTATTGGGATTGGAGATTCATATTTGGTCTATCCCATGATGTGTATGCGGTTGATTAAATCCTTTATGTACCTGGTTAACACTAGGACATATATTTTCTTTGTAGTGAGCACCCTGAGCTACTTTACGGTTGAGGCAAGGAATGCAAATTGTGTTGCAACGAAGCATCACTTGAGGTACCTGTGTGGTACAGTTGGATATTGTCTAAAAAATGGCTTCGGTGGTGGACTAGGGTTCTATATATATACAGATTCATATTGAGAAGGGAATGAAGAGGTAAGGAATATCACATTAGGGTGATGCTGCAACTTGGGAGCAACTGTGATATCTATGTTTAGTAAGAAGGAGACTTCTATTTCACTCATTATAGCAGGATCAAAATATATCATAACCTATGTTGGAAGTCATGAAGTAGTGTGACCTTGAAATACTCTTATACGAATCCTTGATCAGGCACTTTATCTGAGAGATGGTACAAATAAGAGAAGTGAATCTCTAGTACATATACAAAGGTGGGTATATTGCTGACATTATCACTGAACCTATGTCTAGGGTTAAGTTTATATACTTTTGAGACAAGATTGACATGATCCAGAATGTCTCCCTCATTGAGAGGGAGTGTTAATGTGTTTTCAGGATTAGGGTAGTCCATCTCCTGAATCCATAAAGTAATTCTCTAGCTCATAAATTAATTTAACCATGGGAGATGGCTACATTCACCTAAGAAGCCAAAAGGACTTGGTTGGGTCACAAAAGGAATTTCTCTAGAGGTGAATATCCCAGGAAAATTACAAGATTGGAAATGTATATTCTCTTAAGAAGTGAGAATTACTTGGCTAGGTCATAAAGGACTTTGAGCAAAGGATATAGATGTAATTCACTTGAGAATCCACAAATTATTTTTTCTAAGGGAAAATGGCCCAAGGGAAGATTCTCTCTGGAGAAGGAAGAAGGAATTAGAGGAAATTTCATCCTAAAAATTCCTTTGAAAAATTCATGTGCCTAGTATGTCATCCAATCAAAATAATTTAAATGTAAAATGAGGTACATGTAAATATTTTGGAGAGAAAAAAAAAAAAATTAATTGTATTTTTGGATTATCTCCTTATAGTTTTAGTCGAAATTCAAGTGTAGGGACTTGTTGGATTCATAATTAAATTCGACATCCAATGAGTACCCATTATGCACACTTAGGAGAAGAACCACATTGATAAAAACTTAATGTACATTAAAAAACTGTCACTTTTTTAATGGATATTCTTTTTTTATCAATGTGAGCCTTCTCAGAAGTATGCATAATGGGTACTTTTTGGATGTGGAATCTAATTCTGCATCCAACAAGTTCCTACACTTGAAATTTAAGTAAAGCTATAAGGAGATAAGCCAAAAATATAATAAAAACGTAGTTTATTTTTTTCTTTTTTCCTGCTAAATTCATAACTCGTATTTTATCATGTTAACTATTATTATATTAATTTTCATTAGGAGGCCAATTTTAGGATAAAATTCCTCTGATGACTTAGCTACCAAAACAAATTGGATGGGTCATAAAGGACTTTGACCAGAGGAGATTGATAAATTTTCCAAAGGAGACAAAACGGTTATTCGAATGAGGTATAAATTCCTCGATACTTGCATTTCACACTTGAGAATGGAGTTATCTATAGACATACATCAACATAATAAGCTCATGATTTTTTTTATGGAGGAGAAATTTTAGCTAAGTAAAATATTTTGTAGCTAAGAAGAATACCTCCATCACCAAGAGGGAGTGTTGATTTTTGTGTAGCATTGGGAGGTATTCCCACATGCCAAGAGGCCTCCTAAGTCAACCAAAAATATTTGTTGAGATATAAATAAAAAATTATTTTTTTATTGGGCTTCATGTAGGCTCAAATGAAACAAGTCGACCTAGCTCATGAAGAGGCGTGTCCCTTGGGGTAAATGCACCCATTCGACTTGTATATATATATATATTATGTGAGGACTTCATTTGATCACTCACTCACTCATCAACATTTGGCTCTATAATAGCCACCTGTGGTAGTAGATAGAGGATGAAATTGACTAAAATTTGGACTCGAATTTTGGCACAAATTTCTATAAAATTTGGAATTGTAAATTTTTCTAAAGAAAATTTCTCCTAGAAGAAGAGTTTTTGGGTTTTCTCCCAAGTTTTGTTTTCCTAGGGAATTTTCTTTCCCCTCTATTGTGATTGGATATCTCTTTATGATCTTACTATTTTAGCTACATTACTAATTATATTTTCTATATATAGTTGCTCAATTATATCATTAACATAAATGTATATTGTTAAACATCATTCGGTATTCTTTCTTGTATTCGAAGATTCATTTCTGCTATATATTGTAGAAAATTCAACACTCTGCTCTCTTTCTCTGAATAGAAAATGGTCGCGAGTATAAATAAGTAAGGCCTATGTCAAGCAGGTTACCACAATGCACAAATCCTATCTGTGTGCTCCCTCCTCATCCCTCTCAGCTACTCTAATAATTTATGGAAAAAATGCACTTGAAAAGAAAGGAACCCATTTTCCTCATAGTGGCCCTGTTATAACACAACCTAAGAGCCTACTAGTGGTTATTGTTTGATTCCCTCGAATCTTTAACAAGAGTTACAATATCAACTCTTGTAGTGTCTTCTTCATCATGATAATGTGCTAGCCCCTTCTCCATGAATAATGGAGGTTTATTGTGAGTGTAAAGTTTTTGGAGAAGTGTACCAAAAATAATTTACATAAGTTTTTGGTGAGAAAAAACCCTAGTAACACAAATGGTTTCTCATGTATTACTTAATTGCTACAATACAAGTATTAGAAACCTTGTAACAAATAATATGAAAATAAAAAGGAACATATAACAACCAATATTATAGTTGAAAACCAACAAAGAAAAAATATTTTATTATTATTATTATTTGAAAATATTACACCTGATAAGGAGAGAATGTAGACTTGGCCTTTAAATTCCCTCTCTATGGGATGGCTCCTTGGATACCCTATGCTTCAACTTCAACTCTTTCTCTCAATGCATGCAGTGGGGAAAAGGTGGTAATAGAGGCTTGAACTCCGGATGAGAGCTCGAATGTTATAGGAGAATAACGGGGACGATGAGAATGGTCATGGCGAATAATGGGGAGAAAACATATTTATTTATAACAAAATATTAAGATAGATCTAGATTTAGAAAACAATAAAAAATTATAGACTAAATCAAAATCTAGTGGTTATGAATATTTTATTATAATTTTTACACAATGAAAGATATTTGAAATGGTCTAATATCACTATTTAAAATGTAGTTAATGTAATTAACAAATAAAAAATTATTTATTAATTATTTTATAGTGATTAAGTCAAATATGACCTAGAAATAATTAATAAATAATGACTTAATAATTATTTCATGAGAGAGATGGGAAATAAATATGGAATAATAAATAAATAATGATTTATTTGATTATTCCATATTTTTTAATTCTAAAAGTGTTAGAAATCATCATTAAACAATGATTTAATAATTATTTCAATAGAATAATAATAAACAATGATTTATTTAATTATTCTCATGGGGTTTTATAGGTATTAATAGGATATCATTTAGGAAAATGGTCCACTAAATTATTTGCAAAGGTGAAAGTGGTTTTTAATGTGTAAAAACACATCCTACATGGTGTATTTCAATCATCCTAGTAAGAGATGTGTAGGTGATCAATTTTCAGGTGATAACACTGATTCGATATCATCTCAAATTATGGTGGTGCAAAAAAGAAGGTCAACTTCTGAGTGGCATAATTTTTCCATATAGACTTTGATTGTGGAAAATTTTGCATTGTTGGAAAGTTCTATGTGTAGGATAGGAAAAAAAGGTGCAACACTAAATAAAAAATGTTTAACCTCCAAGAGAAATCATTTAATGCCTAAAAATACTCCTGAAAGGTTTGAGAACCCAATTTTCTAAACTTGGCCTTACTGATAAAGATGGTTTTGTGAGCTTATTCGTCCCCCTTTCCACTCTAAAAGAATAAATATTGATGAAAAATAATGCCATGGTACAATATATATCATTAGAAGAGTATAAATTCTTTCAATTCTCATAGGTTGCCCATCATGTTTAGGATGTGGATAAAATGACATAGTGGGCAGCTAAGCACATTGACCATTTTGTTAGCAGTTTAAGATAGAAGAGCACACCTGCATCAAATTTTCATAGTTTTCACATCTGATGTTTAGGATTTGCATGGTAGAAGATAATAGCTTCGTAATTTTATTGTCCATTCTATTTGTACTTAATTCTTAAATGTAATGAGTAAATGAAACTAATGTATAATATGAATACTATTTCATATGGGATTGTTCCATCAACTTAGATTGAGCATTTAAAATTTTCAGAGGATGACCACCAATGTCAAAGATGATATCCTTACTAAGACTATAATGACTCAATTATTTTAGTGCTCATATTGGGGCATAGAAATCATTTTCATAAAGAATGTATTTTTTTTTAATGTTTGATGACTGAATGACCTCCTTTTTTATATAAATGCCTATGAAAATTTGAAATTCATTTATCTCTTTACCAATTTATTTTTGTAAATATTGAAGGAAAAAGAACACTCAACAACTAATGTTGATTTAAGATCAAAATATTGTTTTGGTATGAAGGAAAAAGTAAAATATTTGTCGCTAGAGAATAGATGTAAGGATGAAGCAAGATGAAATTAATGATGAATGAATTTTCTATAGTAATTGAGGAAACCAAGAAAACTTATAAGGTTCATTGTAAGAGTTTGATTAGGGCATTGATTTGGAACAACAACTATAGTAGGATCCATGTGAACACCAAATTTATCAATGGGAATACCCAAGTAGAAGATGAAAATATGTTCACATAGGATATCTGTAGATTTCTTTCTTGCACCTAATGGGTATTTAGAAAGTCAAGTGTGATATATACATGTTGAAAATGGTCCTATCAAGTTTGGTTTAAGATAAGGATATTGTATTTTCATATCACAACACTTTTTCCAAAATGTGGAACAAAAATATCATTTATAATACTCACAATTTTAATTATCCATTGGTTAGACTAGAAGGTATAGTACAACATATATATAGAAAAATATTAGTTTTGAAATTTGTTTTCCATCCATCATTAGACTCCATGTGCATATGTTGATAACTCGATGTGAGGTATCACTTGGTGAAATAACAAGTTCCATTAAGAGATAGAATATTGAATATCCTTAAGTTTATCAAGAGTATCATTGATATGGGTTATTACCCTATTTTGAAAAATTTGAGTACACGCACTACTTCCCTTTAATTCACAAAGAACAAAAACATGATATAATAGTTGAGATATCAAATTATTTAGAGGTTAATAATTGAAAAGATGCATTTTAATTATCACCATTTGCTACAAGAACTTAAAACACATTATATTATCCATTATTCATGTAAATACAATGATGAAAAAATATTTTCACTTTCAATAGGTTAGAAAACACCTTTTAATGAAGTTCTTAGTAAAGAAAAAAATAAAATTAACTATTGAATAATGAAATAATTAGCATCTCAAATTATTAATAGCATTGCATATAAGAATGTGAGTAGCTATAGAAATTTAATATTATTATCTCACTCCTTATCTTTAATGGTGTACAAACAAGAGGTGTTAGTCCTAGAAGAATCCTAAATCTTCATTTGAAAATTTATTGGAAGGGTAAGAAACCTTGGCTTGCTAGAAAGGTGGGTGTTTTTTTGACAATTTAGTTGTGCAATCATGATTTGGATTTGTGTAATTAGAGGTGGATAATTTAAAGGAGGATTGGAATTGGGGGACTTGTTGTATCCTTATAACTAACCCTCATTATTTTATGATTTCATCATAAAATATACAGAATCTATTGATTTTTTTTGTTTCCTCTGTAATTATGATTTCATTTTATTTTTTATTCATTTTGTATAGTTTGTAAATGTATTTATCTTTCATTTCTCTTCATTTGATAAAAACAACTATGGAAAATAAAATCTATAACTTTTTTTATGACTATAAAAAAAAATTACAAAGAAGATGCCTTTAGCATTCTTATGGCTTGTTTATCCAAACTGTCTAAGGAGTGAGACAAAATATTAACAATAAAAAATGTCATAGGTGCATAAAAGAAATAATGTAAATTCATATGAAATGAGGTTTATTAAATGGTAATATCGTCTTAGTATACCATGAGAAACACTTATAATGCCCATATTTAACAATAGTGAAGGCCCAGATTTATATTATTTATAATTCCTTTTCACCTAAAGTCATGCACTTTTGTCATATGTCAAATATCTTTAATTACAAAAAGCATAAATGAATGTCCTAAATGACTATGGTAAAAGCTAACAAATAGTTGTATATGGTAAAAGCTAATTGTATGATTAGATTCTTATTTTTTTTTCTTCCACCTCTCAAATACCATTGGTAGATACCATGTTTTGCTAAAACCATGGACTTGGAAACCACAAATAGTAGAAAATAATTATTCATAATGGTGATTTGATGGAAAAGGTGGATATCCACATATTTCCACTCATATCAGTAATCCCCCCTTAGGAATCAATGGTCCCAATTGCATTGAGCTCCCCCATTAGATGGGGAAACATTTTCTAGAAAACAATTGTGACATTATAGCATTACATGAATTGTTTGACATTATGGGAATATTTGTGCACAAATCATAATGGTACTGGATTTTGTGCAACCTAGCCTTCTAGTGAAAAACTATTATCCTTGATAGTTTGCAAAGATATATCAACTGAGGGATCATTTTATTCGAAAATAAAGGTTACCTTGAAATTTTGAGTATTTTCTCTCGAATATTTTGTTCCTCTGTGCACTTCTAGTTATACATAATAGTTTTTGGGGAGATTATCTAATCCATGTATAGAAAAATGCACATATTCCTTCTCATATATATTATTCTTATTCCATGTTGCATTACATCCCTTTAGATTAGTGGTAGGGAACAAATTTCCAGTATACCTTAGCTCAATGTCTCTAGTATCCGGTGTGAGCCTGATTTGCACAAAATGCCTCCATAACAACTAATATTCCATCCTATGTTTCTTCATATCCTACTAAATTGCATCAATTGATTTCAAAGCTACATCTAGTGATTGCAATATTATATGTTTAGGTACCTACTGCTAAAATTATTTCACAAAGGAATACACATTTGTTACTCTATCAATATTTTGGGAGATTACATAACTCTATTTCATTGCATCGTAATGCACAGGTAATATGTACACACCTTTGGTGGATACTTCATGAAATCTCTACTTATAATTATATAATGCTCATTATGAATATGAGGAACAATAACTTATGTTGCAACAATTCAACAGAGCATCTATAGTGGGATTGACATAGCCATCCCTTTCCATGGTAACATTGTAAATGTTGTCAATACCTTGTGTGCTAAATTCCTCCCTTAGAGGTTGAATGTAGTGGTCTCCTTCTATGGGATCTAACAACATAGTAACTCTAGAGTCTCTTGCTTAAATACCACTTTACTCTTCTTGAAGTTGATTATGAATTAATTATTAAAAGGCTAGTCAGTTTCTAGTTAGAAAAGATATGTATTTCTATCAATGATAATCTTGGTGACATGAAAATAAACAATACTTTTGAATCCAAAAATTTCAACCTCTACATCTATCAGCCTCCCAATAGGAAAAATCTTGCATTAGTTTTATAGTCACAACTGGAAGGTTACCAAGTCAAATTTGGCCTTCCCAACATCTCCCATGTATTTTTACAAATAAAATTTACATCAGAGTCTAGATCCAAAATAATATTATCCATGTCATAGTCTTCTATATGCATGCTAGAGTCTGAATTCTATTTTCATCCTTTTCTTGTGCATAGCTTGCCTGACTATTCATTGGGGGTTTGTGTGGTAATAATTTCCTTCTCTTGTGCACACTAGTAAATAATTTTGTGTAACTTATCTAGGGTTGATTGATCCTTCATTAGTTGTAAATAACTCTTTAATAAATTCTTAATGGGTCTTACCTATTCACCAACTTCTCCAAGTGACGTTTTTTCATCTACCAGTGGCATGTCATATAATTATTGTGTGTTCAAGCTTGATGGACCCCATTTTGTCGTAACCAATGCCCTTCTATCTTCCTTGTATGTATATTTTTCCTTAAATGGATTAAACATTGGAGTTAATTCAACAACTTTCCTTACCGACTAGTAAGCCTAGTTTCCTTGTACAACTACATTTTCTTTGTTCCGCATTCCTCCACATGTAAATGCTCCCATTTGTAGATGATCCTTTTGCACTTTAGTGACTATCATTTCTACATTTTTCCCACTCTTTTCTTGCCACTTCAAAATGAGCAAAGGAAAATCCTCTATAGCATGATCCAATTATCTACAATATTTACAAGTTGTGCAAGGGTCAGGGAAGTCCCACACAATGCAACCTAACTGTGCACAATTATATCATATTACTAGACCCCTACCTCTTCCAAATCCTTCCTTCCCTCTAACATGGAAACTTTGTCATCTTCCCTGAATTGTTTGGCCTCTACCTACCTAATTGTAGGCTCTTTTCTAGTTATAGGCCGATGATCACCCTTTAGTTATTTCAAATCCATTTACTTTGTTCAAATCAAAAGTGAACCCCCTCATTAATTCTAGCACATGATAGATGTTGATGTCATGACTTACTGATTTGAAAAAGTCACAGAACAATGTTAAGATTGAGCTTCAATATTTTTACATCATAGGACATGTTATTCGTATATGACCCCATACTCTACAAACTTAACACTAAAGGATACTTCCTTATGCCAAATGGTTTTCAAATCCTGTGGCCATGTACTCTGTCATAGTTGGACACCCATTCCTGTGGTGGTCTTATTTGTTACAACTAGCACACCATACTTTGTCATTCGTTTCCTTACCTTTGGCCATATATTATAACTATAATGTTAAGGATTATAAGTGTGACTAAACCTAAACCATCCCTATGCTTCTCTCACTTATTGAAGGAGATGCTTCCAATTTTATAGTGGTATCTAGATATTTGGAAGAAATCACAAAAATATATTGAGTTAGTGGGGTGTGTATATGAGGGTAGCAATCCTATGATGAACCATTACTTGTGCTACACATTCAGAATTTCAAATGTTAGTTGGTCCATAATTACTTTAATTATTTGATGGAAGTCTCGTATGGATTCATTAACATTTTTCTTTAACTCTTTGATCATTTTGATACACTGAGACTTAGATTTTGGATTTTTAAATTATCTCATCAACACATCCGTAATGTATCCTAATGGCCTAGACTACCTTGCTAGTGTATTAGCCTTATATAACAAGTAAGCACGCGATCTATAAAGTTATTTTCCAATTTCTCAACCTTATTTGGTTCATTATAGACATGTTTAACATTCCATATAGCTTCACAAACAAATAAGTTTTGTTTAAGTTCATGTTTCCCAGTTCCATAAAACAAATGCATTCACCAAGTAGGATCAATGTCTGTCACTATGTACTAGACGATATTAACTTGTGATACTCCTGACTTAATTTTTGGTTCCTTGGGTTATTCCCCTTTTACCTTTACTACTTACACTACTTTAACCATATTTTCTACTATCACTGCTCCATTAAATGATTGAAAGTGTCTGCAATAAACTGTTAGTTGATATTACTTCTTTATTTGGAAATGTGCATGGGGTCATATGTTCGACACAACTTATGGCCTGGGGAGGGTCACTGGGACACATTGGATATTCTTTTCCTAGATTAAATTAATGATTTCTTCCCTTATTCTTTATGTTACCTTATATGTGTTGTGATTCCTTGTGCAGGTGGTCTAAGATGATTTCTTCTTCTTGGTCATTATACTCCCAATCTTCACCATTGTGTTTCCTTCTCTATATTTCTATGATTTTCCTTGATTTCCTCTCATTAGTCATAGGTTCTGATGTAGATCTATTCTATATGCTTCTATTGTTCCACAATATCATACCATTATACAACACTCCACTTACTTGTTCCATCATGCTTTCCTCTTGCACCAATGTGCACACTCTTACACTGTTCGAATTCACTTCACTTTTGTACATATTATACATTGGAATCCTCAGCTCATTTTGTATTTATTAATTATTTAAAATATCCCACACATTATATTCACTCAAGCCATCCTCTAGTCACCCCCTAGTCTCCCCACATCATAGAAAAAAGTTAGTTTATCATGGTATCATAATCCAACGACATAACTCCTTTTTTATAAAATAACATTTTTATCCAAGTGAAAAATTATTTTAGGTATCCTCCTCCTGCACCCTTAAATAATTCTCTTTGTGCTATAATATTTTTGAATACCCTGTATAGAAAACTCAACAATGTATCCCTCAAACACATTATTTAACCAAAAGTGAACTACATGATAAATCTTGCTACTTATAAAATTGCCCCATTGAATTAATTTTGGAATCCAATTTTGTGGTAAAATAGGTCTCCAAGTTCCATTTTCTTCTACCAACCTTTGTAACCACTCGACCAAGAGATTGGGATTTTAGGAAAGAAAATTTCATGAAAATCCATAATGACATACCCTTACATCCATTTCTCAGGGTTGATCGATTGATTTCTAGTTTGTTTTATAGAAACATGTGTTATTTTGTCTCTACACACTACTACATTTTTTCCTTAGTATTCCCCCTCAACCCCTTTAGCTGTATATCCCATTCCTAACGACAAAACCATTTATTGGCATGTTGGGGGGAGACTTGGGATTAACGTGAATTATTTGACAAAACCCCTTCAAACATTATCACTTTTGGAAACACCTGTAAGAAATTCAAGTCTCAGGGAAGGAATCTGTGGTGGAATGTAGCAACTTGGACAATTCTAGAGTGATGAAGGAGATGGAGACCTTACACTATGATTATCATTTTCAAAAAAGTATTACCTTTTATCACTGAAAAAAATAAAATAAATTATACCGCTATTATAGATATTAAACACATCATTAATTAACACATTCGAAACATGAAATATAAACAAGTCATCACATAATGAGGAGAAGACACAAAATAATACGAAACATATATTTTCATTAATATTGTAAATTTTCCTTTATAATTTCTTTCATCACAGCTCATCGACCTATATTATTTCTCATTACAACACAATGCTATCCAAAACATATATTGGAATCACATAAGATATTCCTTTCTCACTTCATCTTTGATATATTTATAGTTTAACATTCAGTCACAAGCTGACCAAAAACATCTAGGAAGTGAAATATTACTATGTGTGGTAAACATTAAAATGGGAAAAGACATAAAAAATAATCCTAACATATTTCCTTGGCCTGCGTATTTCCATGCACTCCACCTTGTATGGCTTTCTTGCATGATACACTTCTATGCAATTGTCCTTCAAGAAATTCCTAGAACTTATACCCAAAAAGACTCCTCCAATACCACCTAAGTCTCTCTCTCTCTCTCTCTCTCTCTCTGTGTGTGTGTGTGTGTGTGTGTGTACTTGTATTTATCTCTCCCCTCTCTTTTCCCCTTCCTCTCTCTCCATCCCTCATTATATTTATTTCCTTGACATCCTCTTCTTCTTTATGTTTTTCATTCCACTCCTCTATTCTCAATTGCTCCTTTAGTCCCTTAATACCTCCTTCACAACAACCCTCATCCAAATTTATCTCTCCCTCTCCCTCTATCACTCACTCTCCCTTATCTCCTTCACTCTCTCTCCTCCATGATTATCTCCTTATATCTTCCCCCCCTCTCTCTAACTCACCCCCATCATTCTCTCTCTTTTGACCTATCCCATCTATTTTCATCTCTCTCCTCTTGAACCTCCCTCTCACCACCTCTAGCTCTATCTATATCACTATCCTGATCTCATTATTTTTCTCTCTCTCCCTAAGTTCCACTCTCTTTATATTTTTCCCCCTCCTCTCTCCCATCCTTTCTCTCCCTCCTAGTTTTCTTGTATCTACCACCATCACTCTCCCTCATATATCTCCATCCCTATATATCTATAGCTAACTCTCTACCTCTCACTCCTCTCTATATCTTTTGCATCCTCTCCCTCTTTCACTCTATGTCCTTCACGTATTCTCTCCATCTATCCATACATCTCCACCTTACATATATATAACTCTCTCTCTCTCTCTCTCTCTCTCTCTCTCTCTCTCTCCTTATTTTTGTCTCTATCGCTCACTCCTCTCTCTATTTATCCCCGTCACACTCTTTCTCTGAATCACTCATCCCATATCTTCGCATTCATTTGTCTCCATCTATCTTCATATCCATTTCAATCCATTCTTCTCCCTCCTCTCTCTCTATACGTCTCTATATCTCTCTCCCTTTCATTTTTTTCCTCTCTCCTTCTCTCTCTCTAACACTTTCAATTGCGCCCCCCCCCCCTCCCTCACTCTCTCTCTTCCATGTTCCCCCTCTTCTCTCTCCATCCCTCTATATAACCCTATCCCTCTCCCTCCATATCGCACTCCATTTCACTCTTCCTCTCTCCTTCTCTCCCCCTACCACTATTTCTCTCACACACTCATCCTTTGTATTTCTATTTATCTCTCTCAAATTCTCGCTCCCTTTGTCCCTCCTATCTCTCTCTCTCACTCTTACCCTTTCTCTCTTATTCCCTTTATTTTTCCCTCCCTCCTTACCTCTCTCTCTCTCTCTCTCTCTCTCTCTACATCCCTCTCTAAATATATTTCTCCCTCTCTCTCTCCCTCTTACATTACAAATATATCTATATTTCATTTCTCTCCCACTCTCACTATCGTCTCCTTTATCCAACCATCCCTATCTCTATTTACCTCCATTTATCTCCCACCATATTGCCATCACTCTCTCTAGCTATCTCCCCCATAAATCTGTCACCCATTCCCTCCTCTCCCTTCATGTATCCCTCTCTAACCCATTATCTCTCCTTGAGTTACTCATTAAAAAACAACCCTTGAACACAAAATCTCTCTACATGCCTCTCTCATTCACTCTCTCTATCCCCTACTCCCTCTAAATCTACCTTACTCACCACCTCTCTCTCTCTCTCTCTTTGTTGATTTCTCTTCATGCCTCACATATACAATCTATCTCTTCTTACATCCATATCTATGTGTGTGTGTGTGTGTGTGTGTGTGTGTGTGTGTAATATTCCCAAATGGGAAAAACAGCAATATATTGCAGAATTATGGAAAACTAATCCAGATCATCATTTATACAACAAGAGGCTAATATGGAGACCTTTCATTTGTTATTACAGAAGAAAAATATGTTTAAGAAGTGGCCCATAATATGCATAACAAGAAAATCAAGTCTCCAATGAGAAAAATCCTTCAATATGAGGTGTTGCAACCATATATATAGGCTGGAAGACCCTCACACCATTATTTTATTTCCTCTACAACAACAGTAGATTATAAATTCAATATAGAGCTGTTGTGTTCATAGAGAGTTAGCTCTATATCATATCCATGCACTATACAAGCTCCTCTAAAGAACCCCTTTGGGGTTTTCAAAAAAACACCAAGTACAAGTTGTAGAACTCAGATCTAAGACTGTAGATCTACCAAAAATTACAAATCTAGAAAGTGTGGCTTAATTTATATGAGAAATATAATATAATCCTCCAATAGATCTCCTAAGTGATGGGAAAATCCCCAACACTAGAAAACCAACTCTCCAAATGGTGTGTTGAACCACACTGCAATTGCGCCTACATAAATAATGTAGATCTATAAGGGAACTGCACTGTAGGATTAAAATAAGATTGGCATGATGCCTAGATCTGAAAATGATGCTCAAGCTCTCCAATATTGTCTTCCCAATGAAGTGGAAAACTCCTCCACTGAAAAGGACCATTAAAATGGCCTAGATCTGAGAGATCTAGTCTCCACTTGTTGCAACGTGTAAACCAAACCCTCAACATGATCTATGATATATAGTTGAAAGAAGAAGCTTGACCCTAAGCGAGATAGTGGAAAATGTAATACAAACTCTTCCAAGAGCTAATCAATGGGAAGAGGTGAGATTCGCGATCAGGAACACCCAATGCTAAACATCATTCAATCTCAGCTAAATATCAAGAGAAAGATATATGTCTAAATCGACCATATACTTAGAAAATATGATAAACATCAACAACCCTCTAATGATGCCATCCCCTTCCTTTTATAAGACAAGAGCTTGCAAACCCTAAACCACCTCCAATGAGATCACTTCTTTCACACAAGGCATGTCCATCTAAAATTGCATTGTCCCTCATTGATGGCCACTCCTCCATGACAGCACTGTGGATTTGGTCAAGGTTGACCCAGTCAAAATGTTCCATCCCCTTTCACACCTAAGGGTGCTTGAATTAACAACCAAGATTTAGCCTTTTCATTTTTGGAATTGATTTATTCATTATTAAGGAGTATTATGGACCTCCTTTTCTCTTTTATTATTTAAACAAAGTAATAAAACAAAAATGAATATTCCAATTAGCTCATGACTAACTGGGAATATTATAGTCCTCCCTTCCCAAATGTTTCTCGTCCCCAAGCAACTGAAAAGGTGAGTTCTGCAACTCTTCTCCTCCTCCATTGGTGACACTAACATGTGATAATCTTCCTCCATAACCTAAGTATTCACTAATCCATCCCTCCATGAATTTTTCCCCCAAATTTCTCATGAAATGTAAATAATACATCCCATAAGGAGACAATAGCTCAAATGAAACAAACATGGATTTCCCAATGTCCTCCCTAAAACATGTAGCATAAGGTGCACAGAGAATATCCATCCCATAGGGCACATACATACCTTCCATCCTCCCTCCATACATTCCCATAAAAAGTACAAGAACATCATCCATATATGGAATCAAAATCAAATACATACAAACAAAAATTTATGCGTATGGAGGTCGGTCATAGTCCCACATGTGGAACCAGTGCAACGCATCTCCTAACTGCATCAAATCATGATGTGGTAAGTGGTCTCCCCGCCACTTACTTACTATCCAATTCATCTCACTTTGGTTGAAAGTGTGAGATATATTTGGTGCCTTATGAATGCACCCATCATGAAACAGAATCTCTCTTTGTCCTCCAAGGGAGTGGCCATGTTCAGAAATTTTTGTGGCCCAAATTGGTGATGAAGTTAATAAGGTACAATACTCCTTCTAGGAGTTATGGCCTTCATATACATGGTGAAATAATTAAAACAATAATAAAATGAAAAATTATTTACATGAGCGTATTCTCCATGAAAATTTCTCCTTAAACAAATGGAGTGGTGAATAGATGTATCCCCTCTCTCAAAAAGAGAAAGAGATGGTTGAATTAACTCCTTAATAGTGTTATGTTGCTGCCCCATCTCGACATGGTACATGCACCTTTGAAAATTCTGAAATAGTTCTCCTTAAAAGCCCTTCGAAATGTAGCTTCTCATGATGATGTTGTAGAATCTCATGGAATATGTGTGGCTGAAACAAAACTCTTCATAGGCCCTTCATAGTAACTTCTCATTGAGCTTAGAGGCTATAGATAATAAGATCCTACCATGATAATAGATGAATCCTTCTTGGAGTGAATAACCCTCTTCATGTAGCTGGTCATCAAGTAGCATGCATGTGTGAAGATCGTTGGAGTAATCCACCAACTGTTGGGATTTCCAATATGGATCAATCTCACATAGTGACAACATTGATAATATATCAACAGAAATTTCTGTCATATGGATGCTCTCCTCCTTGACATCTCTCATGCCAAAGGTACATGTAGGAAGGTCAACCCTTCCATGCTTCTCCTCCCACAATGCAAAATCTGAAATGAGAGTGGGTAATGATGATGTTGGGAGAATGTCTTCCTCCTCCTTAAGCCTACCCAAGAATTCCAACGTCATATCATTGCCTTATAATGCTCCCATCCCTCCTGGATCTAAGCTTGGAGCATCATGTTGTGAGACATCTCCCACAATATTTGAATCAGATTATCTCCCGAGTGGTTTGCCACTAGATAGTAGTGTCCCATGCAGCAATCTCATGAGCATAATAGATGGGACTGTAAGGTCCTTGCTTCCACTGCGCAAATACATCTCTAATTTCTGTGTGAAAGTTGTATGTGAGGGATATGTATGAATGCCTTTGATAATTTGAGTCTTACCACTCTTCTTATCCACCCATTCCATTTGCAAAGCCTCTCAATCAATAGTGACTTTCCCCAATGTAATCAACCATTGAACACCCAATATAACAATAGTGTCAGGTATGTCAACCAAAAATAAGTGATCAACCAATGTATATGTCCCCATGGTGACTGATAAGGATGGGACATAATGCATGCATTACATTGTTCTATCTCTTGGGACCAAAACAAAGAATCACTCAAAAGCATCAATGGGCATTGCCCTCCTTTGCACTAGTTGGGCATCAATGAAATTGTGGGTAGCCCCACTATCAACTAATACAGAAACCCTCTGATTCAATATGGAACCTTGAACTATGAATTTCAAGTACTTAGGTACTCCTCTCAAAGTTGCAATATCCCCCCAATAGGATAAAATGCTCGACTCCCATCTCCAGATGGTGTTGGCTCTCCTCCTGCAGTGTCATCACTGTGACCTCTCCTTGGTTCATCTTCTTCTTGCTCCTCATCATTTAAGAAGACCTCTATGTAATGTTACTTTACAACTTCACATTTATGTCCAGGTGCCCATGATTCTTGGCAAGTGAAGAAAATATTCCTTCTTCTTAGATCTATCCGAACATCATCATCAAGAGTTTTCTTGTATGAGCTCTCCTTTGAAGGAGAAGCCTTTTCTTCCTTTCCGTTTGATGGAAAAGAGGGCTTATGCTGAAAATTTTCCTTTGATTTTGGCAAGACATATTGAAGGTCTCTAGCCCTTTCAATAGCATCATGTAGGGTAGTGGGCTTGGTAGATTTAAACAACCCATGAAGAGGTTCATCTAACCCATCAATGAACATGTACACCCTTCTTACTGCATACAAATTAGGAACCATAATAGAAAGTCTTAAAAATTTAGAGATGTAAGTTTTTGCATCACCTAATTGTTTCAACTTTGCAAGGCTCATGAATGCTGCCTCTGGATCTCTTCTATCAATTATTTCCACCAGCCTTCTAGTGAACTCTAAATAAGAAGTTACATTGGCATGACCTAATGTAGACAAGCCATGGAACCACCAGTCATGTGCTTCACCTTCAAGGTGCAGTGCTGCAATCTTAATGGCTTCCATTTCTGGAACCTTGTTCAACTGAAAGTAGATGTCAAGTTTTTCTACCCAATATTTTCCAAAACACTTGGATGAGCCATCAAAATTGGGTATAAATAATCTTCCCATAGTGTGGTGTCGATCATGATTCTGAATGAATCCACCACCTCTATGATGATGCCTTGGTCTTCTACTGTCCTTTATTTGACAAAACTCCTGAAAACTTAAGTGATCTTTGAATCTATGATTTTGAGACTCATATTCTTCAAAATAGTCTTCAATGGATTCATGCTCTTGAAACCCTTCATTTTTCACAGCCAAAAAAGTAGGCATGGTAGAGCATTGGGAAACTTGTGGCTGATGCACTAGTTGATCATTCCAGTGATGAGACATGCCAGAGCCTTCTCCATGATGAAATACTTTAGGGTATTCCTTGATTCTGTCCATTCTCATCTCCTTGTCTCTTTGTCTCTCTAGCAATATCTTGGATGGCTCTAAGAAGGGCCTTAGAACTCCTTCTCTTCATCTTCACCTCCAGATAAAGGGGTTTTACCCTTGTCTTCTTTGTCATTTGTATAATTAAATTTTATGTGGCTTATTTTTTGATATCTCCTTTCTCTATCAGTAAGAGTCTATCCTTCTTCAGATGACATATTGGCTTTTAGAATGCACAGGTTATGCCAAGATTATGCTTTGATACCATTGTAATATTCCCAAATGAGAAAAGAAGAAATACAATGCAGAATGATGGAAAAATAACGCAGATCATCATTTATACAGAAAGAGGCCAATATGGAGACATTTCATTTGTTATTACAGCAGCAAAATATGTTTAAGAAGTGGCCAATAAGATGCATAACAAGAAAAGCAAGTCTCCAATGAAGAAAATCCCTCAATATGAGGCGCTGCAAACATATATAAAGACTAGAAAAACCTTACAACATTATTTTATTGGCTCTACAATAACAGTAGATTATACATCAGATATAGAACTGCTATGTGCATAAAAAGTTAGATCTATATCAAATCCATGCACTATACAAGCTCCTCTAAAGAACCCCCTTGGGGTTTTCAACAAAACACCATGTACAAGTTGTAGATATGAGATCTAAGACTGCAGATCTACTGAAAATTACAGATCTGGAAAGTGTGGCTGATTTGATATGATCAATAGAATATCCTCCTCCAATAGATCTCTAAAGTGAAGGGCAGATCCCCAACATTAGAAAATCAACTCTCCAAATGGTGTGCTGAACCACCCTACAACTGCACCTATAGAAATAATGCAAATATTTGAAAGAAACTGCGCTATAGGGATCAAAATATGGTTGGCCTGATGCCAATATATAAAAATGATGCTCAAGCCCTCTAATATTGTCCTCCCAATGAAGTAGAAACCTCCTCCACTAAAAAGGAGCACTGAAATGGCCTAGATTTGAAAGATCTAGTCTCCACTTGCTGCAGCTTGCAAAAACAACCAAACCCTCAATAGGATCTGCACTGTAGTTGAAAGAAGAAGCTTGGCCCTAAGCCAGATAGTGGACAATGCAATACAAACTCTCCCAAGAGCTACTCCATGGGAAGAGGTGGGATTCCCAATCAGGAACACCTAATGCTAAACAACTTTCAATCTCAACTAAACAGCAAGAGAAAGATATATGTCTAAACAGACCATATATTCAGAAATATGATAAACATTAACAACCTCCTAATGTTGCCATCCCCTTCCTTTTATAAGACAAGAGCTTGCAAACCCTAAACCACTTCCAATGAGATCACTTCTTTCACACAAGCCACCTCCATCTAAAACTGCATTGTCCCTCATTGATGGCCACTCCTCCATGACAACGATGTAGATTTGGTCAAGGTTGACCCAGTCAAAATGTTCCAACCCCTTTCACACCTAAGGGTGTTTGATTTAACAGCCAAGATTTAGCCTTTTCATATTTGGCATTGATTTATTCATTATTAAGGAGTATTATGGACCTCCTTTTCTCTTTTATTCTTTAAACAAAGTAATAAAACAAAAATGAATATTCCAATTAGCTCATGACTAATTGGGAATATTGCACTCTCTCTCTCTCTCCCCCCCTGCTCTCTCTAAATCTACCTCACCACCTCTCTCTCTCTCTCTCTCTCTCTCTCTCTCTCTCTCTCTCTCTCTCTACATCCATCTCTCCTTCTCTCCCTCTATCCCCTACTCTCTCTAAATCCACCTTACTCACCACCTCTCTCTCTCTCTCTCTCTCTCTCTCTCTCTCTCTCTTTTTCCATTTCTCTTCATGCGTCACATATACGATCTATCTCTTCTAACATCCATCTCTCTCTCTCTCTCTCTTAAACAGACTCTCTCTCAAGGCTTCTATCCCTACCTTTGTTTCCCCTCTCTCCCCACCCTCCACAACCCACATCTCAATGCTTTCGAGTTTTTTGATAATTTCTAAATCTTCGAATCTATCTCCCTATCTTTCCTTATTACCCCATTTTAACCCTCCCCCCTCTTAAATAGTTCTTATATCTAGGAACAAGTGCATGCTCCAAGAGATATTAACATGACATGGGATCTCTACCTAGTGAGCATATGTCATAGAACCTGTGTTTATCAAATATTAAGGAGTACATATAATGTCATTAGCTATTAATAAAAAACATCCAAAAATCCCTTTCTTGACTCCCACTCCCAATATATCTTTCTAATAAAAATAACCCTTTAGTAAATATCCAAATTTTTTATGGAATACCATTTTTATACCCTTCAATACCTATAATTCTCCCATAAGTGGGACATATCCCTCCCAAACATCTACAATCATAATTTTAAAACCCCCTTTATGAATGAATGAGATATGATATTGGTAAACAAGGTGAAGCCCCTATGGAAGACACACGTGTTTTTTTTACATTTGAAAATTTTCCCAACATGAAGCATATATGTGTGATGAAAAATTGGTGGTTTGTGATGCAAATGCATGTAAAATTCTATTTTTCATTAAACCTTTATATATATATTTTTAATGTCATTTTCAATAGGATAGACAAATCCATTATCCATGAAACTATACACATATATAGAATTATCTTTGTGAATTACAAATGTATAAAATAATAGTACTATTTATTGTTCTTAATATATTTTTGTTTTCAGATGTATTCAAACTTTAAAATAAAATTCTCTTTTATTTCCACTATAACTTTGTTTTTCCTTAACTATTTGAATTTTTTTTATGTAGTGCACTATTACACTGATACATAAAATCCAAAAATAAATTAAGTTAATTGACAATGTTAAAATCCTTTTATGTAACACTTACTGAAGATCATGCAATTTCAAAGATATAAATGATTTCATACTTTAGTAAAATATACTAAAATAAGGTTATAAATTAAAAATAAATAAAAATCCATGCCCAAAAACAATATCTTTACAATTTTACAAATTTTTTCATTAAAGTACTCAAAATTAGCACTAATATGCATTATATTCAGCATGAAAAATAACATAATACCATTATGAAAACTCAAAATTTACATATTTATACACAATTTTTATAAAAAAAAACTATATACTTGAAAAGTTAATTCATTTTCCTACATTTCATATCTTACACCTTGCACAAAGCCACAGCGAAATTTACTCGAATTACCCTTCATGTTAACATGCTGTTTTTCTAGGTTTGCATTGCAACTAATGCATCACGAGAGGCCATTATTATCTTGTTCCCACCATGGAGTAAGTTTATTGTATGAGATGGATAAAGGGGCCCTCCATTATGCAAGGCGGTATAATTCTCACGAGGGAAAAAATTGAAGTAAAATTGGGAGTAGCTACAAAGATCTCTTTGGTGAATGAAATTCATGACCTCACCAAAGTTAATAGGGTAGATATATTTAATCGTTAATGACTTGCATCATAGACAATTTCAGATATAATACTATTATTTATGGAAAAAAATGTGAATTAATATGATTTAAAATGAAATGGTTTTCCTTATAATAAAGGATGAAATCACAATGGGCCACCTTAGAATATTAAGGTGTGAGTTAGCTATAGAAGTAACATCTAGAATTAGTTATGCTAATTAGAGTTTAAGAAGCGCCTACAGCGCTATCAAAATATAGTAAGTCAAGTTCCATAGAAGAAGACGGGTTCACCTTTTCGGTCTCCTCTTAATTTTGAAAGTTATAATCCCCACGAGTTTCCATTTATTTGATATATTTTTAGATGTTATTTCAAACTGTCCAAGTGAAGTTATTCATAAATATCATATACATCCCATATTCCCATATTGTTGTTATGGTTCAAATTTCCGATCAACTTAATTATACATATTCTTCCTTTCATCTTATAATATGAAAAGAGTAAAAATTTCTTTATTATTTACTGGTAGACATTATATGTTTGATTGAAATTGTTCATAAGATTTTGAATGTCAATTTAACTCTAAAATATGTTATTTGAAATTTACAACATATAACTAGTCAAAGAAAACCCCTTAAACAACACCATAAACATTTATAAACTTATAAGTATTCGACTTTTTTAATTATTTGTTTTCCCGTACTCCCTTTTATCTTCACAATTTATACATTCATCATTAAAATATATCTACGAAATAAGTATAAAAAATAAAAACATGAATATAAATAATATTTTATTATTATTATATTTTCTATGTTTTATATAATTTTATTTTATTTTTAAATTAATTTAAAATATTATGCTTTATATCTGACAATACAACTCACTACTTTCTACATTTTAGGAAAAGGAAAAGTTGACCAAGGTAATTATACAGAGAAAAAAAGAGAAATAGTAAATGAGAATGTTGGATGGTTAGAATGGAACCATTTTGTGTAAACCCCACCAACCCTACATAATTCCAATTTTAAAATAAACCATTAGATTTGATGAGGTGACAGGAATAGAGTCAATATTACAATTACTATTTCCTTTTTTTCCCTTGTTAATCGCGAAAAATGTGTAATGTATTGTTACTATAATATGGAAAGATACCTCTCCTCTACGAAGTTAAGGTGCATCATGTGGTTAAAAATAAATACATCAAGTTTTGGATTAACAAAGAAACTTAAATTATTTATTGATAGACTAATTTAAGTATATATTAATATTAAAATAAAAATTAATTAATTATTTAAAAGTATATATATCTAAATTTTTCAATTTAAATTTTGGTTTTTTTTCTACACAAAAATAAAGTTGATGTCATAAAAATCAATAATAATTAACTCTTCATGGATAGTATAGTTGGTTGAAGCTCCCCTTGGCCAAGTCATTCTCCCTCTTTCAAAAGGCACGAGTTCAATTCATCTTGAATCCATTAGGATCAGGCTCTATCTAGAGGACTATGTGTTAGGTCCGTATATTAGTAGTGTAATCCTCTATTGTTGTAGTGTAGCCCCCTTATTGTTGTTGTTGTACCCCAGCAGCCCCCATATTGTTATTATTGTGTCATTACATTATTATTGTTAAGTCGACTAGGATTATATTATGACCCCATGGACTCCTATACATAGAAAGGAGGTTTTGTCATTTATATCCTCCAAGAATTGTTCATTTATGTAATGTAAAAGAGATTTCCCCCTCGAAGTGGCTTATTTAAAAGGCATTTATCTCTCTTTTCTTCTATTTTTGGAGTTGGTTTCATAAAATTTGGTATTAGAGCTTTGGATTCTAGGGTTTCGCTGCTCCAAACAGGTCATCATGGAATTTTTAGCATAATTGTTTTCTACAAAAGTTCAAAAGATGAAATTTTTATCACACGAAGCTGAAATCCTATGGAATGCCATGTAAAATTTTTAGATCTTTGTTCACACTATTTTTAGAGATATGATCTATTGAAGTTAGGGTTTTTGCAGGCTCCTGAATTTCATCTAAAACAGGTGACCTTGGGAAAATCGTCATAAATATCTCTCAAAGGATCGGATTGGAATTACGTAAAAAGTGGCTGAAAGTACACGGAATTTAGTTTTTTGTGTATGAATTTCAGAGCTGAAGGAGGAAACAGTGGCATGGGGCATGCGTACAAGTTCGATCTACTGAACCAGTCCATAATTAGGTCATTGTGGGATATTGGGCTCAGACCTATGGAATTATAAAAAATATAAAGGGCTACCAGAGGACCAAATTTCAGATATTGAAGATCTGAAATCACAGAGATAATACAGTTTGAATATCGAGCTCCTCAAAAGCAAGAAAATAGTGTGTATTTATTTTTCAAATTACATAAGTCTTGTTTGAAAAATCAGTTTGAAGTGATTCGAAGGGCATATTGAAGCATAGATATTAGTATTGGATTCTAAAATTTCTAATAAAAATAATTCCACTGCCATTAAACCTTTGGAAAGATATACTATGACGCATGAAGAGGAATAATTGTTGTATGATATAACAAAATTACAGTACCAAGTGCAACAAATTTCGATCTTACAAAGAGAAATAAAAGATGACGTAGATAGTTTGAAAGTAGAAATGAAGGCTAAGTTGGACGGTTTGAAGGATCAAATGAAAGCTAATATGGATGATAAAGTAGTGGAAGATCAAATCAAGCATCAACAACAAGTTCTCTAACTCTCAAAGGATAACATAACTTTGGTGTAGAATTGAATGAAACAGCAGGAAGATCAACATTGCAGCGAAAGAAGTTCTGAAGTAGTCATAGAAATAAGAAATCGACAACTACGAAATCGATCGATTTCAGAGTATCTTAGCAAGTGGAATAACTTACCCATTGAAGATTCCACATGGGAGGATGAGAATTTTATACAGAAGCATCAAGAAATAATAAAGCTTCGAGGACAACACTTGTTTGAAGGAGAGGGGCATGTTAGGTACCTATATTACTAGTGTAGTCCATTATTGTTGTTAGTGTAGCACCCTTATTGTTATTTTTGTAACCCTCTAGCCCCCATATTGTTATTATTGTGCCCTTACATTATCATTGTTAGGTCGACTAGGATTATATTGTGACCCCATGGACTCCTATATATAGAAAGGAGGTTTTTCCATTTGTATGGTCCAATAATTGTTCATTTATGTAATGTAAAGGAGGTTCCACCCTCAAAGTGGCTTATTTCTAAGGCATTGATCTCTCTTTTCTTCTATTTTTGGAGCTACTTTCATAACACTATGCGTGATTATGTTCATGCTCAATGTGTTGGAAATATGTTGTCATTGATGTCAGCACAAGGAAAAGGTGTCAAACAAGGATTCAACAGATCAGGTTCGAAGCACGAGAAGAAGAGTCAAACAACAACATGGATGATAATGGTGTAGAGACTTTGGAGCCAGTTCTTGTATAGAAGATAATCTCAAATGTAGATTAAACACACCTGGATGGATTTATTTATGAAAAATATTTCTAGTGGTATGTAGAAGTCTAAAAATATCCTATTTTTTGGTGAGACAGATCCAGTCAAAGTTGCATGACCCAAAGTAAATTTAGTGGACATAAGGAGGTTAGAGACCATTTTTTGCACATAACCAAGGTTGGTGTAGCAATAAAACCTAGTGGCAAGGGTGGTGGTGTAGCCAAAAGGTGGGTCAAGATGACTTGGAGCGATAACAAAGTAGCAAGAAAGGTTTCCATTGGCCGCAAGGGAAGCCCAATTTCCACATCCTCTGAGCGCATCACAATCGACAGATTTTAGATTGCGCTAAAAAATTAGCATGATGATGTAAGCGATATGATGCCATCCTAACCGATTAATCACAACGATATGAGGCTAGATAATTTTATGTTTCATGTATAAGAAGTAAAGAGTGGTAGGAAACAAGCATAAGTGTCCCTGAAATAAGAATGAGGAAGTTTATTGGCAGAATATTTGAGTGGGAGGTCCCCACTTAATAGCTCAGTATGCTAATATTAGCACAAATAATTTAAAAGCAACCAACAAAGGAGAGGTATGCCATAGGAAAATTGTGTAGAATGAAATAAATTAATCTGGGAGCTAATTTTTCTTATAAATAAAATCATTGAAATACAAAGCGTCAAACCTTTCTCTCTCCTCTCTGACACCAGGACACTTGGGAGTGTATTATTGGCCTAGACAGTGGAGGATGATGATATCAACGCACCCAATAGGAGCATGAAATGTGGCAATCATATTCAGTGTTTTTGAGCACCTGAAGGGCCCATTTATGATTGACACATGGACCAATGAGAGTTCGACACATGGCATAAGTGAAAAGATCTAAATGGTCACACTCAGAAGAAAATTAAGGTGTAGATGAGAAATGCATTGAGAGGAAAGTGTTAGGACACATCGACTCTGACTGATATGTGCAGAGTAGCGACCAATGAACAAGGTGTCTAGCCCATGAGAAACACATCCTGCATGTACGATCCCAACACTTTAATAAAGGGGCACAAATGAAAAAATTGGGGTAGAGATCATTGGGCCCAAGAACTAGTGCAATGTTACCTGGAGCAGAGAACTAGGGTCACACAAGTTAATAAAGGAACTTGAGCCCTCACGAGACTAAACAAAGATAAGAGAATTAACTCTTGAGCCAGTGGTCACAACTCCTAGTGCTATGGAAGATAAAAGGCTAAGCGCTAGTGCAAAAGGAACTTAAGGCCAAAACTGACCCATTTGGCAACAATTTCTTTAATAAAATTACAAGGGTCATGAAGTTGGTTTGACAAGTGGTGGTATATTAAGACGCCTTTGGGCATATAGTAAAGTGAATTACAGTAGAGGCATGGATGGATGAGTCGGAAATTAATTTTGGAATCATATAAAAATTCTTAGATATTTGGTAGAACGAGTCAACATCAAGTGACATTTTAGTGGCAGTCCTGGTACTTAAGCCAAATATAAATGCAACCAAAAATAGAAAATCCTTGCTAAAAACTTCTAAAAGGCTAGAATTGCTACAATATGCAAATAAACTTAATTTCACTTATAGAAAAAAATTGATTGGGGTCTGAGAACTTGAAGAACATAGTCAAAGGACCAAAATAAACATCATAAAGCTAAAAAATAAGGATTCATCCAAAAATAAAAATAAAAGAAAGGAAGCCAAAAATATCAAGACAAATTATTTATATGTGGACTTGAGCAAACTAGTTAAAAAAAATATTTCTTATGAGTGAGTGGAGGTGAAGTTGTTGGTGTTCTAAGTAATCAAAAATTGTTGAAGGTACTTGTGATTGAGGAGGAAATTATTTTATTTTTATATTAGAGTTGGTATTCAGCTTCTAGTATGAAAATGGATGAAATATGAATGAATGACTGTCAAGCAAGTTATAGCTTGTAGATCGGAGGTTGGTGCTCCTTCTAGTAGTCGTTGGTAAATATTTTGGGTTGTAGCTTCTTTCCTTTGTAGCTAATAAATTGAGGAGTTTTAGCTTTCTGTTGGTTGTAGCCAAATAATTTTAACATCAATTTGTAGCTTTCCCTATGAATAAATTAAAGTGAAAAGTTTTGGAAGAATTTGTTTGTTCCTTGTGTCATCCATTGTGATTGTTGTGAATGTTTCTTTTCATGATTATTTCAATTAATTTATGAATTAATTAATGGTCTCCTAGTGTTCTTGCACAAATTGAAAGAAAACATTTTAATTTGTAAAATTCCTACAATATTGATTCACGCCTGCCCCCTCCCCCCCTTGGTATTTTCATGGTTTCCAAAAATTGGTATCATAAATAAGTTGCTTCATATCACTTTAACATCTGAAATAAATATCAAGGACCATGGAAACCATGAAGGAGGATTTACGAATAAGGAATCTATGCGCAATGGAGAAAACTATGCATTTTGGAAAGTAATGATGAATACTTGCATTCAATCACTTGGAGCTCATGTGTGGGATGTCAAGGAAGAATAATATCAAAAACTTTGAGTAGTAATTACCAAAGATCAAAATATGGAGTTCACATGCAATTCTAAAGTCATGAATGCCCTTTTTACTGGCCTACCTTAATAAGAGATTGCCAAAGTAATGGACTACACATATGCCAAAGTTATTTGGGAGAATATGAGTAGCTGCTACGAAGGAGATAACAACATAAGGAAAGCTAAACTTCAAGGGTATAGGATGAAATTTGAGTCTTTAAGTATGCATGATGATGAAGATATTACAAGGTATTTTTTAAGAGTTAATGAAGTTGTGAATGCCATAATAGGTCTTGATGAGAAGCTATATGAAGTTGCAGTAGTTTAAGAAGTGTTAATATCTCTTCCTAAAAGTCTTAATACCAACTTTTCATCGAATAAATGACCAATCTGAACTCTCTCACTCTAGATCAATTACATGATATGTTCGTTGCCTATGAGGTGAGGATTAAGAATGCAACAAAAGAATTAACCTTTAAAGTAGAAAAGAAGTGAAAAGAAGAGTATGATGACTCATGTTGTGAATCAGATGAAGAAGAACTCAACTTTGTGTGGAAGATCAAGCAAGGATCAGGAAAGGGTAAAGGTAAGATACCCGTTAAGTGTTTTAATTTTGGGAAATTTGGTCACTATGCATCAATGTGTCCTAAAAATAAGAAGAATCATTATGATCCTAAAGAAATATTCATGAAAGTTCAAAAGGACAAAAAGAAGGCTAAGAATATTGGTTTTTGTGTTCAAAAAGAAAAATCCTTGGAAATTGAACCTAGCCAATCCTTAGATGAGGACACAAATGATTAGAGCCCTAAAGAATTTATTATAATGGCCATAGAAAATCTATAAGTTGAGGCTATTAATTCTAATGATGAATAAGGAGAAGTAGATCTTGAAGGAGAAAATCAAAGTGCATTATATGAAGTAGAGAGGCTTAGAAAGAAAAAGAAATGATAGACGGAGTCTTTGATAAAATAAAAAGTTGAAGCTACTTAGCCATTTATATTGCAAATAGAAGAAGGTAAAAAGATTCAAGATTCCATGAACTAGCAGCAAAGTGAAAATATATAATCATGTGAAAGGATAGAAGGATAAATTTTGATGCTAAAGAAGGATTGAGGAAGGAAAAAATGTAGCTGAGTTTCAATCAAAAATTGAGTAAATGAGCTGAAGATTTAAATGAAAATATTGTAAGCATATTATGTCTCCTCATATCGATCTAGTCTTGGATTTGAAGTTGAGACTAGCACAATAATAGAGCTAAAAACAAAATAATGCAATTACCATTGTTTCAATAGCAAAAGAAGGGCCTAAACAACAAAAAAAGAGAATATGAAGCCCAAGAATTATCAGTTGTAGAAAAATACAAACAACGTTGGCCAAGTAGACTGAAACACTCAAAATCCAACATAGCATAGAAGGAAACCTTCTTGGTACAATGATATCTTCCCAGGGTATTGTTTCCCATGAACAAACTACGACAACATAGTAATAAATTTTAGAGTCAATCTTTCATACAGTCAACTTAGATCTAGAAGAATATTTTAATAGAGAAAAATATTACCGATGTATAATACTTCTTTTCCTCCTATGAAATATCTGGTCTAATGTTTTAAATCTCAACATTTTGGGAATATAGCAGTAAATTGTAGACTTAAGGGGAGGAAGACAAAACCAGCTATTGAGAAAATTGAATAGAAGCCCAAAGTATGGAAATAAAAGGAGAATCACAAACAATGTGATATTTTTGTATGCTCAGAATGGATGGAGCCATTGGTATGTGCACAATGGTTGTTCTAAGCACATGTTAGAAGATAGGAGAAAGTTTTTTACATGGAAATGAATTGATAAAGGTAATGTTACTTTTTGAAATAATACTCTAGAAAAAATTGCATCAAAAGGATTGGTCAGTCTATCAAATGGAAAGGTAAATCCAATAATGTTCTATATGTTTATGGGATGAAGCATAACATGATTAGTTTAGCTAAAATGTGTGATCAAGGATATGATGTGATCTTTAGAGCCAAAAATTTTCAAATCAAGTGTACATGTGCATGTGATATAGTTGATGAAGCTATGAGGAAAAATAATAATGTCTATGTGCTCAAAGAGGATAATGAGAGGTGTTCCTTATCAAATATTGATGAAAGTTGATTGTGGCTTAGGAGAATTGGACATCTAAACTTTGATCAGATAGTCAAGTTGAGTAAGAAGACCAATTTCAATGATTTTATAAGGTTTCCAAAACCATGGAATATAATTTGGAAATCTTGCCCACTAGTCAAGAAAACTTGTGTTCCATTCAAGGAAAATGACAACTCATCATCAAATCCATTTCAAATAGTGCACATGGATCTATTTTGAGCATCGAGAAAGTAGTCACCCACAGGTAAATTATATTTTATGTTAATAAATGATGATTTCAGGAGGATAGTGTGGGTTTCTTTCCTTAGAGAGAAATATGAAGTGTTTGAGAAATTTAAAGCGTTCAAAGATATGGATGAGAATTAAATTGATCACAAAATCAAAATCATAAGGTCTGACAATGGTGGTTATTTCACTTTAAAATAATTTCATGAAATTTTCAAGAATAATGGCATCAAAAGGAAGTTTACAATAACAGAGACTCCACAACATAATGGTGTTGTAGAAAGAGAAAACAGATCAGTGCAGCAATTAGCCAAATCCATGATGGAGAAAAGGAATTTACAACATAGATTTTTGGCATAAAATATTCATACAATACCGGTCATCCTCCACAAATATTATTTTACACCAAACAGTGAGAAAACTCCTTACGAGTTGTGGCATGGAAAACCTGCAATAGTTAAGCACTTCATAGTTTTTGGTAGCGATTTCTATATGAAGAGAAATGATGAGAATTTGGGTAATTTCAATGCATGAGAAGATGAAGGTATTTTTCTGGGATATTCACATAAGAGAAAAGGGTATATGTTATATAACAAGAACACCAAGAGGATCATTAAATGTATTGATATCAAGGTGGATAAATACATTAAAACTAAAGAGAAACATTCAATGAAAAACATAGATGATGAACCAATCAACATTAGTGAGGAATATACTAAGCCACCTACAAAATAATACAATGAATATTCCTCCAGTCCTCAAGCCAAATATCTCTCAAGGTATGTATAAAAACCCCATGCAACTAATCATATTGTTGGAGAATTAAATTTTGGTGTGAAAAAAAGAAAGAAATGGCTTAAACCCCCTGAGAATACCCATGTTGCCCTATTGTCAATGGAGAAACCAAATTATGTTGTACAAGCCAGTCAAGATCAAGATTGGTTAAAATCTATGCATGAAAAGTTAGACCAAATAAATAAAATATAGACATAGGAGCTTGTTCTAGGACCTACAAACAAGAATTTCATTGGCACAAAGTGGGTTTTCAGGAATAAATTGAATTATCATGGAGAAGTGGTAAGAAGAAAAGTTATATTCGTATGTAAAGGGTACACTAAAATACAAGGAATGGACACTGATCAAAATTTTTCTCTTGTTTCTAGATTAGAAGAAATAAAAAAAAATTGGCATTTTATTTCATTAAGAAATTCAAAATCTATTAAATCCATGTCAAATCTCCATTTCTCAATGGATGACTACAGGAGGAAGTGTACATCGAGCATCCACAAGGTTTTCATTTGACAAAGAAATCAGATTATGTTTGTAGACTCAGGAAGGCCTTTTATGGTCTCGAGGAAGCACCTAGAGCTTGGTATTACAAGATACACAACTACCTGCTCAAGTGTGGATTCAAAATAGGTGCAACTAACATCAAATTATATGTGAAAACAAAGGATGAAAAAAATATAGTGGCAGTCGTATATGTTGATGACATTTTCTTTCTTAGTGATTTAGATTTTCCCACCTGTGAATTTACAACTGATATAAAGGTTGAGTTCGAGGTTTCCATGCTTGGATATCTATCATATTTCCTTGGATTTCATATTGTGAAAACCCCCAAAGGAATGTTTACCTCTCAAAGCAAGTATCTCAAAGAAGTGTTGAAGAAATTTGGCATGGAATAATTCTCTTTAGTAAGAACTCCAATGGTGACAGGTTGCAAACTTAACAATATGGATGAATCTCCAACAATGGACCAGAATTTATATGGATCCATCATTGGCACCCTATTCTATTTCAAAACATCAAGACTATACATTGTGCACAACATGGCTATAGTTGGAATATGCCTATAATCTCCCTGAAAAATCCATATAATAGCATCCAAGAGGATTATTGTATATCTCATAGCAACAATGGATGATGGTCTTTGGTACCATATTCCCCAGGGGTAAAACAAAATCATTAATATTTTATACTCATGTTGATTGGGCAAGTTATGTAGATGATCGAAAGAGTACAAGTGGTGGTGCTTTATTTCTTGGATAATGTCTAATTTCATTTTTGAGAAATAAGAAAGCTTCAATTTCTTTATCTGCAGCTCAAGCATAGTACATTGCAACATCCTCTTGTTACACTCAAGTATTGTGGATGAATTAGACCTTACACCTGTATAAGTTTTCTATGATCAACCTATTCCCATTTTTTGTGACAACAAAAGTGTAATAAGCATGTTAAAGAATCCATTTTCCACTCCAAAACAAATAATATTCCATTCAAGTATGACTTCTTGAGAGAGAAAGTTGGCATTCAGATCGTGAATATGGAGTATTGTTGAAATATGTAACTAGGTTCATTCTTCATAATGACATATTTAATTAGGATTTTACGTATTTATTCTAAAGAGAAAAACAAATTTATTATTGTCATTCTTGGGTCATGGGTTTCATGGTCTAGGGAAATTTATTTTTAGGTCAAGCACCCATTGAGTGCTTCTATGGATTTTCATTGAGTCTACAAGTAAATTGAGTCATTATCATGTATGAAAGACCCATTTGGGAATGTTACATATTGTAAAAGGAAAATTATTTGAGTCAAATAGTGTCTAAAGACACTCCAAGACTTTGTCATGGTGCCTCAAGCAAGTCGGCCTACATGAAATATAAAGTTAGCCACGAGGAAGAAATTTGAACCCCTATAAAGCCTATAAATAATAAGGAACTAGACCTCATGTAGGACACAACAGGCAAGTTTGATCTCCTTAAGACAGAAGTTGGAAAGGGAAGAAAAATAAGTAGATTAAAAAAACTAATGTTTTGGGCCCCTCTATATCTCTCCTGTGTTAGGGCTTCTAAATTTGTTGGCCAAGTTGAGTTGTTGGAAATTTGTTAGACAAGGAAAAGTGCTAGAAGGTTTTTGGGAAAGTCGACGTGCTAGAAATTTGCAGGGAAAGTCGAAAGTGCTGGAAAGTTAGTAGGGTCGAAGTTGTAGAAATAACTACTAGGTCGAATTTGTAGAAAAAATGTTGGGCTGAAGTTGTAGAAGAAACTTCTCGGCCCAAGTTGCAAAATAAAATGTTGGGTCAAAGTTGTAGAACAAAATTTTGGGTCAATTTTGTAGAATAAATTATCAAGTTGAAGTTGTTGTAGAAGTTGTTAGGTTCATAATTTCTGGAAATAAAGCTCATCAAGGAGAAAGGTTGAATTCTCTTGGAGGAGTATTTGTAAAGGGTATTAGGCCTTTGAATTCATCATTTGAAGTTCCAGAGGGAGAGAAGAGTTATTGTGGGCTTTACTCTCAAGTGGAGATGTTTTGGCCCTGGTTGATCACATATATCTTGTGTTCTCTTGTCTCATTTTCATTATTTTTTGGTAGCTGTTTGATGATAAGAAAACTAATTATAATCAAGTGAAAGAATAAGAAAATAAATTTAAGTAAAAATACAGAATAATAGGTTATAAAAGTAGGATAAATAACCTAATATAGCTACCTTGGATTTATCAACATGGTATCAGAGCTAAGGTGACTACTTCAAGGAAATGAAATTTAAATAAATATACTCAAGGGATGAAGCACAATAAGATCCTCTAGGAAACATCAAGAGCATTAATAATCAATAAGAAATAACCCTGTCATCATATTGAAGGAAGTAACTAAGGAGTATCAAATAAGACCTCAAACCCCTACATTATTTAAACAAGGGTGCTGTAATTAAATACATCTTGGGAAGCTCACATATTGAACAATATTCATCTCAAGGAAGAGAATACCTCAAGGAACCTACCTTTTCTTAAATAAAGACTACACATTAAATCATATTTAAGTTTCTACATACAAGGGAAGCATGAAGAATTGTTTCCATCATCATGAAGGAATCAAGGTGATCTCCCTCTCTTGGAGTCAATCATCACTTTTGAAGGAAGACATATTATATTATCAACATCATCAAGAAAAGCATAAAGTTGAATATTTCATCATCTTCGAGTATCTTCACTTGAAAATTAAGTATATATATATATATATATATGACTTCATTTTTCAAGTAAAGCAATAAATTTGTTGGGTCATTGAACGTCCTTACATTGAAAACGAGGACAGATTTGATCCTCATAGAGAATGAAATTATGGGACACATCAACGGTAAAGTATCCAAACCATCACAAGAAGAATCTCAAGTAATTTTAATTTATATTAAAGGGTAAACAAGGGCTCAAAGTATTCTTATAGAATCCATTAAGGATCACATCATCGCTTATGTAGAAAAGTTGGATACATCAAAAGAAATCTATGATGAGCTAGTAGAGATGTTCTCCATAAGAAATACAAAAGAAGTAATATCTCTAAGAACTGAAATATAAAATATGAAGATATCAAAGAAAGAAGGAATAGCCTCATAATTTATGAGGCTATCTCAAATAAGAGACCAACTACAAGAGTTGGGGGAAATAATTTTTGATAAAGAGATGACCACAATTGTGCTCAATGTGCTACGAGAGCAATGGGGGAAATTTATACCAAGCATATATAGAAAGGAGTACGCTACCCCATTCAATAAATTTTTTCATTGTGTAAGATTAAAGAAACTAGGTTTAAGGAAAAAAAAATATGTAGAATGAAGTGAACAAGTTCAAGAATTTTCTACCATGGCAAGGAGAAAAGGAAAGTTTGGGAAGTTTGGTCCCCAGGAAAAGAAGAATATTGATATGTCTAAGATAGAATGCTATGGATGTGAGGAATATGGAAATTTCAAGAGAGATTGTTTAAAAATAAATAATGAAAAAAAGAAAATGAAATAATGGAATCATGCCCATGTCACCAAAGAAGTGAAATAACATGAGAAGAATAAATCAAAGAAGGAGGAACTGAAAGATCTCTACTATGACTATGATAATATCCTTCACTTAGTTGTTTTCTATTTTTGTGAAAATTTTCTATGGTTGTACAAATAAATTTAAGTACGATAGGGTGTATCATATTAAGATATGACATCATGGTAGAATCATATGATTGAAGAAAGATCTTATTACAGAAGATTGAAAGGATATTTCAAGTAGAATTCTACATGGACGTAGAAGTCATCATAGAAAGGAGGTAGCTCTTGGTAACCTCATTGAGAGTATAAGTATCATATAAGAATAAATTCATCTAGCATGATATAAGGAATCAACATACATAATCATTACTAGGAGGGAGAATTTAAAGGAAGCGGATAAACTGGATCCTTCAATGAAATCTTCATTAGAAGGTTCACCTCTATTTTGAAGAAGAAAATGTCTCACTTACAGTTTACATTCCACCTTGTGTGGGATCCTGTGTTTAGAAGTATGATGTTTTGATGAAAATAAAGTGCATCATCTTGAGTTGGTTGAAGTAATTTCTTCTTCAAGATAGGAAAGGAATTTGTTGGAAGGAAGTCTAGATGGCCATGAAAAATAAAAGGAAGTTGCATGAATGCATATACCTTGAAATAGTTCACATATTGATGAGATGAAATCAATATACTATCTCCTCATATGTAATTTGAGTTGGGTGAAAATCATAATGAAGGAACCATGTTGATAAGTTCCTGTGGAAGCAATATGTGAAGGAAGAAAGAAGTTTTCGTTAAAGTTGTGATTATGGACATGTAAGATAAGGTATCAGCATCTGATGATTAGAAGGACCTAATGTGACACCTTCATGGAAAATGTATGTAAATGTTAATGAAGCCTAGAAAGAAAGAATACCCTTGACATTGGAGGTATTAGAGATTTTTTTATGACTATGCAGGACGTTGATGTCATAAAAAGCATATGTCATGATGAAAGGGAATCATTAAAGGTAACTTTGGTTTTGTGTTCATTTTTTAACAACATTTAGTTGCGTTGAAACCAAGCTACCAGAAGCGAGTTGTAGATGTCACATAAAACTAGTACTCATGGGAATCGATGGAAGATCCTGAATATAACATGACTTGGCAAAAGTAGTTTGATGAAGAAAATCTAGATGTGGGCTAGAATATCACTTTACAATGAAGAGAAGGATGACATGATCAATATCATTCAAAAAGGAAAGTGATTAATGGTTGATTCCCTATGAAGAAAAACTAGAAGATAAAGGATCCATAATTATTAATATGAAACTCACGACATCAAAAGAGGGAGCTCTCTATAAGCAGTTGAAGGTACCATAATCTCCACCATAGATAAAATAGTTTTTATTGGAATCAAGTCCCTAGTTAAGAGGGAGCTTGGATAAGTTCCCAGATAAGAGGGAGCTTGGGTACATTTATTTTATAGGAATGGGTATATCCTCCCTAGTTGAGAGGGAGAGGTGGACACATTATTCTTGTCTTCACTTTATGAAGAAAGAAAGGAGGATTGGGTAAGCATCTAGCTTCCGATACTCCTTGAGAATGAGGTAGGGAATTCAAGATAAGAGTATTCGAAGATGAAATTCATTGAGGATGTGTTATTCCAAGGTAGGAATTGTCCTAAAAGGACATACCTTCTAAAAACTCATGTGGCATATATTCCTTGAGAGATAATGGTGATGGTTTCTATTAATCATTCGTCTCACCAACATTGTTCCCTAATATTATGCAGAGATAGAGCTATTAGTCAAGGCCTTTCTATGTGACAATGTTGGTTGGTATGATGCAAAGAGATAAGCTAAATTGATAACTTATGAGATGGCTTATCAATCCAACTCTTCTTATGAGAATTCTTAAGTTTTAGAATGTCCAACTACCTTGTATAGATTATGAATACATCCCTAGATAAGAGGGAGTGTTGAAATATGTAACTAGGTTCAGTTTTTATAATGACCCATGTAATCATGATTTTATGTATTTATTGTAAAGACAAAAATATTTATTTTTATTTTTATTTTTTAGGCGTGGGTTTCATCCTCAAAGGAAATTTATTTTTAGGTCATGCACCCATTGATTGCTTCTAGGTATTGTCATTGAGTCTACACGTCAATTGAGACATTTTCATTGTTATCACTAGAAAATTGTACATGCAAAAGTGACATTATTTAATGTCAGGCAGAAGAATTTATAGGGCTAAGAGAAAATCAAGAATCTAAAAGTATTTAAAAATCTCTAAGGTCTAAGGAAAAATCAAATTGTGTACAAGAAGAACTAGTCAAATGTGCCTTTGTGCACAAATGTCATCGATAAACATGCCTTTGCACGCCTTTTTCTCCAAAAAATGTGCAATCCTAGGAGTGGCTGAAGTCTCTTCCTGAGACCACAAGGCACACTCCAGGACATTGATTCCACACCTGAAGTTGCCTAAGGACAACCACCCAAGCCTCCTTAGGACATCAAGGGAGAACACAATGGAATCACCCTCCTCTCTTGGGTTACTATCCACAATGTACCAAGAGAGGGAAGGAGGATTTGAATTCTCCTATAAAAGGCCACCAAGAGATGAACAACTTGAGAGCACATTGTTATGCTGGCTAGAATTTCCTCAAGAAATACCAACAGTGTGTGACCCAGAGCAGAGATAGAGGGGACTTAGTTGTTGGCCACCCGACAACTCCAGTCCACCATAGTAGAGAGAGGGAGACTTTGCACCAAGGCAGCTCGGAAGTAAAGACATCCTTGCATTAGGACTTAGAACCCCTAGTTCTAAGGGCCCCTTGGCAAGTGGGTTAAATTTTCATCCTCATTTCCTACCAGCACTCGATAAGAGGGGATGTAAGCGCCGCTGTTTGGATTATTGAAGTTGTTTAACCCTATTTATTATTTTTTTTAGTTTTATTTTAATTTTTATGTTTGAATATGCATGCTATTTCTCTATCTAGTATGTTTATGTTCTAGCATGTTCTACCAACTTGCTTGAGTCCATCTATTTTCTTCGTGTGACCAATAACTTAAGAGGGAAATCCACACCCCTTAATTTGGTGTGATTTTGTACATATGTGAACCAAACACACTAACACAGGATTGGCCACTCCACTAACTTTTATTTCCAAGTTTATGTGGTTGTGCCTTTTTGCAGAGACCTTCGTCTTTGCTGTGAAGTTGGGCTAGAATTCCCCCCCTTCTCTCCTTCATTCCCTAGTTCATCCCAAGTGACAGCCTGAAGTAGAAGAGCTCCCAAAATATACTCAGCAGGAAATTTGTGCACATTTGTCACATACAGGCACGCACCAAGGCACACATTCAGCGCTGACCTGTGCACAGACATTGCGGATGTTTCAGATTTTTGCACACTAAAAAAACAGAATGAGAATTTTCCCCAATAATTCCATCTTTTCCAGCTTGTAAAGGTGACTAGAAGCCCATAATACATCTTCCAGCATAGGTTGAGGTAACCCGAAGCTTGCTAAAGCTCACCCTTAGCTACTTTTGGTGGGATTGGTGTTAGTTTTATTTCAAGTTGATTTTTGAAAAGTTAACACATAGTTTAAGTAGGAGGAAAATTAACTTGAATTCTGAAAAAAAATATGTTTTTCAAATTTAGGTACCAAAAAAGCTAGATAATTAGCCAAAGAAAGTGGCCCAAGTCCACACATGCTTAACTAGTTCTTTTTCTAGTGTAAAAGTAATTAGTTTAGTTCAATTTTTGCACTAGGATTGCGAAACCAGGATCAAATTATTGATAGAAGAGAAAGTAATATCTACTGCCTTTGCACCCTTCGGTGATCCTAGGAAAGCATATGAACACTCTCTATTCACAACTCACCATCTCCCTATAGTTGATCACATAGATTAATTAGGAAAAATAGAAAGCGGCCCATATCCGCACATGTTTTTCTGTTGAGCAAGGAACAATAAAACATAGTTTAATAGGGGATTTTTAAAAGCATCACCACATATGCACACATTCAAACTATGTTCTTGTTCACTTTTTTCTCACACACATCCACACACTAAGCAATGTAAAGACACCTAAACCTAACTTAACAAAACTCACTAAATTCTCTCCACAAAAGAATTTATATTCTAAGTTAGGATCAAGGGGGTAGGCATCCAATAATCCACCTTGATCATTATTCATCTTGAAACATAGAATTTGACTATTTAGGAAAATTTCAAATCCACTGTCAACCCATGGAAAAGAAAACCTGAGCACAGCAGAGACCCGATTCAGATGGGGTTAGTCTTAGGCCCAATGCGTACAGTATCAGTTAGGACTACCTAACTCGACTGATACTCGGTACTGTTAGCTGAACTACTAAGAATCCCAAGACTCAAATGCTCACCTAGTATGACAATGCTTAGTGGCCAAAATTAGGGTATCCTTTCCCTATAGGTGATGGTGCAGGCAAGCACTAGTTCCTTTACCCTTACGTTGGTGGATTTTCTTCGGTTGACTTGGGGCATCCTCAGCTCTTACGAGACGTTGTGCCATCATTCGAAACATATCTTCTCAAGGCTCAGTTACATTTGAGTGAGTGAGGATGATTAGGTATTCTAGGATTTTAGTATCATACGCAAACAAACAAAACCACATTTTTTGATTGAATGATCACATATGCTTAATATAAGGGAAATTTTATTTTAGTTTTGCTTTGTTTTATGTATGAGATTGGAATTTTTCTTTGATTATAATCTCTATCCTCTCAAATATTTCCAAAGCCATACCTTGTCAACGCCAGAATGGACCAAATGGGACCTCGTCGATCTAGACATCGTTTGGACCTCCCCCAATTAGAGGGAGGGGTTCCAAGTCTTTCTCCATTTAGGCATCAAAGACGGAACACTGCCACTATTATTGGTTCATACTTTATTAGGGAATCTCTAGTTGGGAACCCTAGTCGATCTCCCAATGCCACACCTGTGAACACCCCCACAGGGTCACCACACACGACTCTTCCCACAACCCCTGGTGGCTAGAGGAGTGCTACCTATTCAGGAAGCCAGTTGAATGCACAACAGGGTACGTCACAGAAAAGCCCTATTCCTAGCATTGTGTTTTCACAAGTCGCAATGGTTACAACCTCACAGTCACCTTTTATTGCTTCATTAAATCTACCAGATTTAACCAAATTGACAAAGAACCCTATTGCACACAACCCCATATGGCCTTCCATGCCCACGAAGCTCACTTCGGACATTCCAAAGTTCGAAGGAAAGCAAGAAGAAGACCCCGGAAATCATGTTATGACTTTCCACCTGTGGTGTTCGTCGAACACCATCGTTGATGATACTATTCAACTAAGACTGTTTCAATGCACTCTAACTGGAGTAGCAACTAAATGTTATGTGGAACAACCCTCTACTACACATGGAACCTTTAACGTCCTCGCCATTGCGTTTCTGACCTATTTTTTGTTGAACCCTTGGTTAAACTAAGAGGGGGGGTGAATTAGTTTAATGCAGTCATGGTCTTGTAAAACATTCTTTTACACTTATTTACATCTTCATTTCGTGATCAACTTAATATGCAATGGAACAACAATCTTAATAAGTGAGAAGAAAATATTAAGCAGATTAAATACATAATATAAACATATAATCATCATGCACATAGACAATAGATATAAGTGGAAACCCATAAGGGAGAAAACCACATCTTATTATTGTTGTGATGTAAAGGCAAGTTCCAACTCCGTCTCACCATTGATTTTATGTAGGCTCCAACCTACAGGGGGCTACTACCTCAATTCTGCAAGCTACAACTTGCAAGGAAGCTCCAACTCCCATCTATTTTCTGTAGGCTACAACCTACAAGAGGCTCCTACCTCAGCCAGCTACAACTGTACTTCTATCAATCTACAACTTGATATGGAAGCACCAACTTCCTCACTGTACAATAAAATCATATGCTGATTTACCTGGATATCAGCTCTGCTTTTCTACTTCTTTACCGATGTCCTTCTAGCCTTCCTATCTGCTTTAAATCATCTATGGAACTTCACAAATTCTCTATCTACTCCTTCTTATTCTTCCATTCTCTAACCTCTTTCTCCATTTTCTCACTCCTTATGCATATGCTAGTAACAGTATTTATAGAGATCACCTCATAACTGTTTGCATTCAACAGGGAATTCGAAATGAACAGATATGACTCTTTGCCTACCCCCTTCTCATTTTCTTGTCCAGCACATTCAGAATAATATAACAGAATGTATACATTTGTGTATTATAGTGGAGTTTTTTTTTGCCTATGGAGACTTCCCTTTGCATCACATTCAATAAAAATAATTAATTCATTTATATTTACAGTTACAAAAAATATGTTTCACCCAACCCTTTCACCTCTTTGCTCGTTGTGCATTTGTCTTTTTTGTTACTGTCGGAGTCATTTCAGTTCCTGCTATTACATTCAACATATTTATGCATAACTGTCATTTTGGCCGAACTTGACCCAACTGTTGTGTTTCCAACAGTGCCACCATATCCTCCTTTTTCCCAACTTTGCCTCTTTTTCTCTTGCCCGTAGCGTTCAACCTTCACTGCTCTTCTAAACACTCGATTCTATGCTTTTCTCTGTGTCGGGTCCTTACCTGAGCCTTTCTACCCGTGTTCAACCTTTCCTTCATAAACTTTCATTGCTACATCAACCACTATTCTGCATGAGTGTCGAGTCTTATTACTTACCGAAATCTTTTCTTGCATTCAAGCTTTCCTTTTTTGGTTTACGTTATAATCCTCCTTTGCTCTCCGAAATGATTTACAAAGGGAAAATCCATACTTCCGAACTTTAAATATCTTTAAATAATAAGGTCCGAGTTGCATCGCACGGCCTCTTTATTGCGTTTAAGTAACTTCCGCTATCCCATGTACATTCTTCCACCTCGATCTTCTTTGATATGCGATATGTGACGGGTCTCCACTTTACTTTATCGCTACTTTCCCGTATCGCAACTTCTATAATCTCAAAATTATTATCACATAAGCATCGCCAATTGCAATATGCGATATGCGGGGCTGTGTCTATGTCATCTTGATTTATTTGTGATTTTTAATGCAAAGCCCATGTTAGTAGCCATGTCACTTGCCATGTCACTACCACATCATCATACTGCTATCGTATTTTCTCCGTTGTGAACTTTTAAGTTTGTGCGATATCTCTCCTGTGTCGATTGCAATATATGATGGTAATATTGCATCGCTACTTCGCATTGCATCGCATCACCACTTCGCGATATGCGATGAAATTCACATCGCCGATGTGCGATATTGCAATGTGCCACCACGTGTCCCTTCGAATCGCAACTTTGCATCGCCACTTCACGGTATGTGATGAACTTCGCATCGCCGATGTACGATATAGCGTTGTGCCTCCACGTGTCCCTTCGCATCGCCAAATCACATCGCAACTTTGCATCCATCCAGCGGCTATCATATTTTCTTGCGATGTCTGATATGCAATTAGGTCCCACTTGATTCTGATATAATCTCTGTCATCTCTCTCCTTTAATCTCATCCATTGATCGCACTAGTCCATGACAGTACTTTTTGGCTTTAGGAAAGCGGGTCCCAATTCACGGCACTGCGGAGGCACTTCTTAGTACAGAATAATCATTGGGCTTGTGCTACCGTAGTGAATGACAACCATCGATTTGCGTTCAACGCCCGATGGGCGGGTCAACTGCAGAGGCACCCCCTTGGGTTAATCATCAGGTTGTTTGTGCCCCCACAATACTGTTGATCCCAGATCAATGTTAACCGCCCTCATAAGATGCATTGTTTGACTCTGGGACACCAGTTCGATGCCTTTTATCATTCCACTCTTTATATACTTTTTTCTCTAAAACAAAACACGTCAACAAAATGTTGTGGCCCCACAGTATGCCTTCACAATTTCGTTATGCCAAAGAATGTTGAGTCTCCGCCATTGATCCTAGAATGATCCAATGGTCATCGCGTTATCGCATGCCAACTAGCCCGATGGCATAATGTTTTTGAACCTACGCAAAATAGGTGGTTTCAGTATGCCACGCGTAGCCCTTCTAACTATATCATGTCCATCTCACTTAAAACCACTTATCCTCCAAAAGAGGTGCAAAAACCCTTTGGTGGTTTTCGAAACCACTTTAACTATTCCTTTTTCACCGTTAACTCATGGTTCCGCTTTCAACTCTTCAATGCGCTTCTCTGCATATTTGGTAAAAGAATCAAGCAAACCATCGATCATGTTTTCTGCTTCTGTTCATTGTGTCCTCCATGTTGTTTCTCCCTGAGCTTTATTTGGTTTCTAAGTGCGTCGATCTCTCCTGAGCTTGTTTTGCTGCCTTTGATCCTTTTCTTCCTTTACTACTTCTCTATTGCCTCTGCTTCTTTCTGCTACCTTTGTTGCCTTTGGTGCCTTCTTAGCTGCATTTACTACCTCTGTTGTATTTTTTGCTTCACTGTTACCTTTGTTGCCTCAGCTGCCTCTCCTCCTTTGCCTTATTTTTGGTGCTTCTCTTCTCCTTTGCCTTAGTGATAATTCAGGTGATGCTCCTTTGTGCTCCTTTTCCATTAATGACAATATTTCCAACAGTATCCCCCTTTGGCATTGATGGAAATACTCCAATACTTCCTCTAGGACTTCCTCCCCCTTCTCATTCTAAGAACTATCTTTCTTCCTCTACTTACTTTTCCTCCCCGTTTGAGATCGATGGCAAAGGGTTGCACATCTCTCAGTGTAGATTCTATCTTTTCATTTCCTTTGATCTTGAGGACCTGTTCCATACACTGCTCCATTGTTCTAGCTCTTTGATGAAAATTTATTGACTACTCTCCCCCTAGAATGATGCTTTCTTATCTGATATTGACTAACACTTGTCTTCTGCACTGATCTTGTTTCTTGTATGCAGCCGCCTTTTTTTAGTTTTTTTCTCATTTCTGATCATGTTAGAGAGTAACATCTACAGACACTACCCCTAGTTTATCTCTTAGATATTCGAATGGTTCTTTAGCAAGAGGTTTTGCGAATATGTTTGTTGTTTGTTCCTTGGTTGGTACATATTCCAACTTTACTAATTTCTGTGCTAATTGTTCTCTGAGGAAGTGGTACTTTATTTGGATGTGCTTTGTTTTTTAATAAAGTACATGATTTTTTGATATACTTATTGCACTTGTGTTGTCACATTTGATAGAAATGGGTTCATCAATGCTTACCTTCATGTCTTGGAGAGTTTGTTTCATCCACATTACTTGTGTGCAACATGCAGCTGCTGCTATGTATTATGCTTCTACTATAGATAGAGAGGTAGAAGTTTGCTTCTTTCTTAGCCATGCCACCAGAATTTTTCCCGAATAGAATGCACCTCCAATTGTGCTTTTTTTGTCATCCACACATCTAGCCCAATTTTCATCTTTGTATGCTGTTAATGTGAAAGTTTTTCCTTTTGGATACCATAGGCCATAGTGTATAGTTCCTTATAGATATCTAAATATTCTCTTGATTGCAAGTAAGTGATTTTTTTTTGGGTGCTACTTGATATCTTGCCACAAGTCCCACTGCCAACATAATGTCTAGCCTAGAAGCAATTAGGTATAGCAGACTTCCTACCATGGATCTGTAAAGTCTTTGATATATATCTACAGATCCATCATTAGCACATAGTTTGCATCTAGTGATCATGGGAGTTGTTATAGGTTTGCAATCTTCCATTTGGAACCTTTTTAACATCTCTCTTAAGTATTTTTCTTGTGAGATGAATGTTCCTATGTTATTTTGTTGAATTTGAAGTCCTAAATAGAAGGTGAGCTCTCCAATCATAGACATCTCAAATTTTGATTTCATTTCTTCAGCAAATCCTTTTGTTAACTCATCCTTGTTACTACCAAACATGATATCATCTACATATAATACTACAATTAGGAGTTCATTTTCATTAGCCTTTATGTACAAATTGTTGTCTACTCCTCCTTTCTTAAAACCTTGTTTTTGCAAGTATTTGTCCAGCCTTGAATACCATGCACGAGGAGCTTGTTTCAGCCCATATAAGGCTTTCTTTAATCTGCACACATAGTCATGTTTATCTATTAAGGATAATCCTTCGGGTTTTTCCATGTATACTTATTCCTTTAACTCTCCATTCAGGAAGGTAGACTTCACATCCATTTGATATACCTTGAAATCATGATAGCATGCAAAGGAAAAAAACATTCTCATTGCTTCCATTATGGCTAGAGGAGAAAAGGTTTCATCATAATAAAGTCCTTCAATTTGAGATTATCCCTTGCATACAAGTCTGGCTTTATTTCTGATTACCTGACCTCGTTCATTCATCTTATTCTTGAATATCCATTTCGTGCCAATGACATTTTTCCCAGTGGGTCTTGGAATTAATTCCCAGGTATTGTTCTTCTCAATTTGGTCTAGTTCTTCATTCATAGCATTTACCCAGTTTTTGTCTTTGTTGGCTTCTTCGAACTTCTTTGGCTCTATTTGAGATAGCATGGCTAGGTATACTTCTTTTGTTTGTTCAGCAAGCTGTCTTCTTGTTTGGACTCCCACACTCTTGTCCCGAATGATTTGATATTCTGGATGGTTTTTTTGAGTGTGTCTTGAGGGACCTTTTGAGTTTAATTTAGTATCTTCTGTTGTCTTGCTCAGTTCATCATTATCTTGGTTCTCATATTCACAATCATCTGGAGGATTGCCGCATCTTGTGCTTCTTGTTCTGTTTGGTAGATCTTCATCGAATCTTACATCAATGCTTTCCACAATCTTGTGTAGTATTTTGTTGTAGCACCTGTAACCCTTACTCTTGGATGCATATCCTAAAAATATTCCTTCACTAGCTCTTGCATCAAACTTCCCCATTTTATCATCATTATTTTTTATGAAACACTTTCTTCCAAAGACTCTAAAGTGCTTGGTTTATGTTGGTTGACCATGCCATAATTCATAAGGATTCTTATCACAATTTGGTCTTAGATGAGCTTTGTTGAGAATGTGAACAAATGTGTGTACTGCTTCTGCCCAATAGGTTTGGGGAATGTTACTTTCTTGCATCATGGCTCTTGCAATCTGTTGTACTGACATGTTTTGTCTTTCTGCCATTCCATTCTGTTGAGGTGTAACTGCAATTGTAAACTGTTGTTTTATCCCATGCTCATTTCATAGGTCTGCAAAATCATAATCTATGAATTCACCTCCTCTGTCTGATCTACTGCACTTTAGCTTGCATCCTGTTTGATTTTCAACCAATGCCTTGAATATCTTGAATTTCTCAATTGCTTCAGATTTATATTTGAGAAATGCCACCCACGTCAATCTGGTAAAATCATCTATTATTAACATGAAATAAGATTCTCCACCTAGTGCATTAGTTCTTGAAGGTCCACACAGGTCCATGTGTACAAGATGAAGTGGCCTACTTGTAGATAGTGCACCTTTGGTGTTGAAATATTTGCGGTTCTGTTTGCCCAATTAGCAGTATTTACATATGGTAGTTGGAGGCTTCTTTATTGCTGGCATATCTCTGATTGCATTCTTCTTGCTCAGACTGATGATGTGGTCAAATTTTAGGTGTATCAGTCTTCTATGCCATAACCATGATTCATCAAGTTTGCTTATGTGGCATGCTTCATTCTCTTCTTCCACTATATAGACATTACTTTCTGTTCTAACACCTTTGATCAAGGTCTTTCCTGTGGTGCTTGATCTTACCTCACAATCTTAGGCTTTGAAAAGGACCTCACAGCATTTATCACACATTTGACTGACACTTAGTAGATTGGCTTTCAACCCATACACAAATAGTACATCTTGAACCTTTCCTCTTCCATTATTCAGACTAACTGAGCCTTTTCCTTTGATTCTCCCTGCTTTATCATTTCCGAATGTTACATTTCCAGATTTATTTTCATTAAAGGTTACAAACTTGCTTCGATTTCCAGTCATATGATTTGAGCATCCACTATCCATGTACCATTGGCTTTTCCAATCTTGAGCTATTAGATCCAGGTCACACTTATTCAACTTATTTTTCCACTACAGGTAGCTATTTGTTTGGCACCTTTTCTGAGAAGATGGACCACATTCTTTGAGAGGAAATTTGGAAGACATGTGTCCGATTTGATGGCATATAAAGCATTTGATTATATTTTTAAAAGGATTATGTGTATGAGTGAACTATACATTGTTCATAAATCTCCTTGGGGTTTTGAACATCAGTCTTTGTCCATATGTTCTACACTCCATGGCTTTATGGCCGAACCCCTTACAACAAAAACAATACCCATGGAAACGATTAGTGCACCTGGTGTAGGGTTGTCCTCTCCATTTGTTTGCTTGAGGTAGTATTTTCAATTTCTGCATCCTTTGCTGGTTGAAATTGATTATCTTTGTCTAACACTATGCAGCAATATGTCCCAGTTTGTGGCAGGAAAAATAAGTTACATTTCTCATAGGAGGAAATAATCTCCTTTGAGATCATCTGAACTTGTTAAACTGATCTTCAGGAACAATACAGTTTTTTGCAACTTCTTGCTTCTTCCTCTCATTCTTTGTCTCTTGATGTTGCTACTTCTTTCTGTTTGTTTTATCACACATCAAGTTCTTGCTGGCTTCTGCTTCTGTAGTTCCTTTTTAAGCTGCTTCATTATCCTTTACAGCTTTTACAAAAATGATATTCTTGTTATCTTCTTGGACTTACTCGGTTCTCCTTCATATCCTATCCCAGCCTTTATGAGAGGATGCCTTTGAGCATTTAGAATCTTGTCCAACTATTTAGTGCTTTTCATTCGAGGAGTGTTCATTGATAATTCCCTTTGGGTGCTTTCTAGTTTCTTTCTCAGGCATACCACTTCCTCTTCCAATTTCTCTTGCTCTTGATGTTTATCGTTAATTTACTTTAGCAGAATTTCTTCCACCTTCTTAGCTTCTTCAAGTTCTACTTTCAATTGAATAAGGTCTTCTGAATTTGGTAACTTTTTTACACATTTGAGGAGAACATCTTTCTGTTTTCTGCACTTGAGTTTAAGTCTGTCTATTTCTTCCAGGGCACTTTTTGGCTCCCCCTCAAGATCTACCTCACCTTCTTCCTCATCTTCTAGAAGGAATCCTTTAGACTCTTCCTTGGCCATTAACACAAATTCAGAGGTTCCTTCTTCATTTGAGGACTCATCTGAGTTTTCAGATGCACTGCTATCTTGCTGAGCATAAAGGGATTTGATATCAAATCTCTTACCTTTCTGCCAGTTATTAGTTTTGGTTTTCTCTATCTCTTGAGTCCGATTATTTTTTTTATTGTAAGGACACTTTGATGCATAGTGTCCAACTCTTCCACAGTTAAAGCATTTAATTGGAAGTTTACCTTTATACTTACCTGAGCCTCTATCCAATCTTCTGAGAAATTTGGCCTCTTCTTCATCAGAGCAGAAGCATGTATCTTCCTTTTCTTCTTTGATCTTCTCAACCTTAAAGGTTTCCTCCCTCACATTTGACTTCCTCTATGGAAGTCTCATCTCATAGGCTATTAAGTTTCCAAGTAATTGGTTCATGGTCAATGTTTCCCAATCAACTGTTTCTTCTATGGCAGAAACCTTGGGATAAAAACTGGATGGTAAAGATCTCAATATCTTTTGAAAAATTACACATTCTCTAATGGTTTCTCCTATAGCTTTCATATTATTCGCAATTTCTGCAACCTTTAAGAAGAAGCTAGCAACATCTTCTTCTTCATTCATTTTTATATTTTCAAATTGGGCTCGATAGACTTGTAGTTTGGCCATCTTCACCTTTTTATCTCCCTCATGGATAATTTCTAATGTATCCCATATTTCCTTGGCAGTTTTGTTGTGCATTACTTTGATAAATTCTTCCTCACATAGACCACTTAAGAGAGCATTCATGGCTTTGGCATTAGCTATAAAATATTGTTTGGCTTCTTTCTCTGTGTTAGAATCCTTTGGGGCATATCCCAAATCCACAACAGCCCAAACTTCTATTCCTAGAGACATTATGTACATCCTTATTCTTATTTTCCAGAAGGCATAATTTGTACCAGTAAACAAAGGGGCTTTATTTGTTGAGCATCCTTCTAGACTAGCCATCTTGGGGACCTCAGATCTCCTTCTAGTTGTTAAAATGATACAGAAGGAACTAGCTCTGATACCAATTGTTGAACCCTTGGTTAAACTGAGAGGGGGGGTGAATCAGTTTAATGCAGTCATGGTCTTGTAAAACTTTCTTTTACACTTATTTACATCTTCATTTCATGATCAACTTAATATACAATGGAACAATAATCTTAATAAGTGAGCAGCAGGTATTAAGTAGATTAAATACATAATATGAACATATAATCATCATGCACATAGACAACAGATATAAGTGGAAACCCATAAGGGCGAAAACCACATATTATTATTGTTGTGATGCAAAGGCAAGCTCCAACTCCCTCTCACCACTGATTTTCTGTAGGCTCCAACCTACAAGAGGCTACTACCTCAATTCTGCAAGCTACAACTTGCAAGGAAGCTCCAACTCCCATCTATTTTTTGCAGGCTACAACCTATAGGAGAGTCCTACCTCAGCTAGCTACAACTGGACTTCAATCAAGCTACAACTTGATATGGAAGCACCAATTTCCTCACTGTACAATAAAATCATATGCTGATTTACCTGGATATCATCTTTGTTTTTCTCCTTCTTTACTACTGTCCTTCTAGCCTTCCTATCTACTTTAAATCATCTCTGGATCTTCGCAACTTCTCTATCTGCTCCTTATTCTTCTTCCATTCTCTAACCTCTTTCTCCATTTTCTCACTCCTTATGCATATGCTAGTAACATTATTTATATAGATCACCTCATAACTATTTGCATTCCACAGGGAATTCGAAATGAACAGGTATGACTCTTTGCCTTCCCCCTTCTCATTTTATTGTCCAGCACATTCAGAATAATAAAAAAGAATGTATACATTTGTGTATTATAGTGGAATTTTGGTTTTCCTACTGAGACTTGCCTTTGCATCACATACAATAAAAATAATTAATTCATTTACATTTACAGTTAAAACAAATATATTTCACCCAAACCTTTCATCTCTTTGCTCGTTATGCATTTTTATTTTCTGCTACTGTGAGAGTCGTTTCGGTTCCTGCTATTACATTCAACACAGTTCTGCATAACTATCATTTTGGCTTAACTAGACCCACCATTTGTGTTTCCAACAGTGCCACCATATCCTCCTTTTGCCTGACTCTGCGTCTTTTTCTCCTACCCATAGCGTTCAACCTTCACCGCTCTTCTAAACACTCAATTCTACCCTTTTCTCTGTGTTGGGTCCTTACCCGAGCCTTTCTAACTGTGTTCAACCTTTTCTTCATAAACTGTCATTGCTGCATCAACCACTATTTTGCATGAGTGCCAGGTCTTATTACTTACCTAAATGTTTTCTTGCATTCAAGCTTTCCTTTTTTGTTTTATGTTATAATCCTCCATTGCTCTCCGAAATGATTTACAAAGAGAAAATCCATACTTCTAGACTTTAAATCTCTTTAAATAATAGCTCTAAGCTGCATCGCATCTGGTCTCTTTATCGCACTTTGACGATTCCAATTATCCCATGTGCCTTCTTCCACCTAATCTCCCGATATGTGATATGTGACGGGTCCCACTTGACTTTATCGCTACTTCGCAGCGCAACTTCTATAGCTTGTGAATTCTTATCACATAAGCATCGCCGATTGTGATATGTGATATGCGGGCTAGGTCCATGTCATCTTGATTTTTTTGTGATTTGTGTGGTCAGTTCCATGTTATTTGCCATGTCACTTGCCATGTCACTGCCACGTCATCATATCGCACTTCGCATTTTTTGTGACTTCTAAGTTTGTGCGATATCTCTCCTGCGCTGATTGTGATATGTGATGGTAATATCACCTCTCTACTTCGCATCACATTGCATCGCCACTTTGTCGTATGCGATGAACTTTGCATCGCCGATGTGTGATATTGCGCTGTGTTGCCACGTGTCCCTTCGCATCGCCACATCGCATCGCAACTTTGCATCACCACATCATGATATGCGATGAACTTCGCATTTCTGATGTGTGATATAGTGTTGTGCCACCACGTGTCCCTTCACATCGCCACATCACATCGCAACTTTTCATCCATCAAGCGGCTATCGCATTAGCTTGCAATGTCTGATATGCGATCGAGTCCCACTTGATTCCAATATAATCTCTGCCGTCTATCTCCTTTAATCTCATCCGTTGAGCGCAGCAGTCCACAACATTACTTTTGGGCTTTAGGAAAGTGGGTCCCAGTGCACGGCACTGTGGAGGCACTCCTTGGTACAGAATAATCATTGGGCTTATGCTACCGCAGTGAATGACAACTGTCGATCTACGGTCAACGCCCGATGGGTGGGTCAACTTCGGAATCACCCCCTTGGGTTAATCATCAGGCTGTTTGTACCCTTGATCCCAGATCAACATTAAACATGCTCATAATTTCTTTGTTCAACTTTGTGACATCGGTCCCACACCTTTTATCATTCTGCTCTTTATATACTTTTTGCTTTAAAACAAAACATGTCAACAAAATGTATTGGCCCCATAGTATGCCTTCAAAATTTTGTTATGACAAAGAATGTTGAGTCTCTTCCGTTGATCCTAGAATGATCCAATGGTCATCACATTATCGCATGCCAACTAGCGCGATGGAATAACGTTTTTGAACCTACGCGAAATAGGCGGTGTCAGTATGGCACACGGTCTCCTTCTAACTGTATCACGTCCATCTCACTTAAAACCACTTATCCTCCAAAAGCGGTGTGAAAACCCTCTGGTGGTTTTCGAAACCACTTTCACCATTCTGTTTTCACCGTCTACTCATGGTTCTAATTTCAAATCTTCAATGCGCTTCTCTGCATATTTGGTAAAACGTTCAAGCAAACCATTGATTCATGTTTTCCACTTCTATTCATCGGGTCCTCCATGCTGCTTCTCCCTCAGATTTATTTTGTTTCTAAGTGCGCCGATATCTCCTGAGCTTGTTTTGTTGCCTTTTCTCCTTTTCTTCCTTTACTACTTCTCTGTTGCCTCTGCTTCTTTCTCCTCCCTTTGTTGCCTTTAGTGCCCTCTTAGATGCATTTGCTGCCTCTGCTGTATTTTTTGCTTCGCTATTACCTTTGCTGCCTCAGCTGCCTTTGCTCCTTTGCCTTATTGCTGGTTCTTCTCTTCTCCTTTGCCTTAGTGATAATTTAGGTGATGCTCCTTTGTGCTCCTTTGCCATCAATGACAATATTTCCAACATTTTTACTTACCCATCCACCACGATTCCAGAATGGAGTTACTGACCCACTTTAGGCAAACCCACGTCGTCCATATCTCGGACCATGTCCATGAATGGCAACGACATCGTAGTTTGTGAAAAGTGAAACTCGACAATCGAGTTCTGTTAGAACTGTTCCTGAAAACTCTCACCACAGATATTTCAAAGGATGTGGCACAGCAAAAGCCCATATCTAAACAGGATTCCATTAGTAAGGCCCAAAACCTCGAGCTAATCTATACACAGTCAGGGTATATTTACAATATCCTACAGAATGCCCCGTGCCTACAAACTTACAGAGAATTTCCAGGTGCGTTGAAATCTGCAGACAGTTTAATTCAGTCATTGACCCAAATTTACCCAAGCAGTAGAATTCAAAACCTAGGTTGCATGTATGATTCTACCCAGAACGTGCCACTGCTAGGATACCAAAGTCATTACATGCGTCATCAAAATTTCACCAGTAGGGCGTCGTCGTATCACCATCAGCATGGAGGACCCTATGCTCCAGCTCAGGGGACCCAATATGAAGATAGACATGCTGACAGAAGATCTCACCCCCAACAACCATTCCCAAACCAGGGATTGCATTACGCACAATCCCTAGCACAAGACCTGCCAATGCAGAATAATGCACAGGTGAAATTTTTGAAACCCTACCAAAAACAACGACGCAAACCATATAACTAGGAGAACTACCCTCCTAATGCAGTTAAGAGAAAAGGGAAAAGAAATCCTAAAGAAAATCCTGGTCAGGGGGGAAAAAATTAGCAACACCCTCCCGCGATCTCAGGCTGGAGGCAACTCCAACCAAAATCAAAACTAAGAGCCAAGAAACTTCCAAATGCAGAACAAAAGGACACCTCTTCGAACAAACCGTTTTTGTTCGATCTGTGGTGAGTACGGCCACTACACTCACCACCGTCCCAACCTCCCTAAGGTGAGGAAGCTGCAAAGCAACTGCAGACAAGGGGGATCTTCCCAATGGACAACAATCATGCAAAAAACTGTCCCCCATCAAAGGAAAATTAGCACACATCAAAAAAATCTCGAAGACTCCGGAAAGAACATCCAAAAAATCTACAAGACTGGTGAAGAATTTTTTTTTCAAACACAGAATCGAAACTACGACACCCAACCAGACACCAATGCATTAGGGGCTAGTACCATGCACCAACAACACCTTTGACAATATCAAAGATTCCTATTTAACCTTTTCCAAAGATGGCTAAGGGACCAACTAGGCGAGCATGAAACTATTCCAAAGTAGCCCATAACTATAGTATTGTGGATGATATAGCTCAATCTCCTACTACTATGTCTGCTTTAGAGGTATTACAGTCATTCCCAATGCAACGGAAAGACTTACTTTCCGCATTAGGCGCCATCGACCCTGCCGATTCGCTCCTAATGGTTTTTGATTTAGATAAAGCCACCCCTAGGATTCCTTCAATGGTCGCCTTCTAGATACCAGTGTGGGTCCAAAACATTAACATTCACTAATGTATCGTTGATGAGGGTGCATCCACATGCATCATGTCAAAGAAAATTTGGGAGAAGTTAGGGTCCCCCAAACTAAAACCATTAGACATCACGCTTAGAGCATATGATGGTCACCCTTTGGCCCCTGTCGGCCTCTACGAAAATGCCTCGATCAGCTTAGCCAAAAAGACAGTCCTTATACACATTGAATTCTTGGATGCCCAGTTGGACTACAATATACTCCTTGGTCAGAGTTATATGTACGGCGTGTCAGCCATCGCCTCCTCCCTCTTCCGAACTATGATGTTACCCCATGAGGACCACATCATTACTGTCACCCAATTGATACATAGCTAAAAGTGGGTCCTAAAAAATACAGATGTCATCCTACCCTACGTAGATACATCTGTGAACGCACTTTCATGGTACCAAGAATATGGCCCTGTCCAGTTCAAACCATCATCCATCCTAGGGTCATTCTTAGGAGATCCACCTGTCATACCTGAGTCATCACTTGATGTCATAGGGGCTCCGTTTTGCATGATGTCAACATCAAGCATTGAATCTAGTGAATACACGAACAGAAGAAGTAATGACGCCAAGTCCTCAACCACAGAAGCCTCTCTAGCCTATGTCTCTTCCCAAACCCCTTTCCTCTGGCCCCCAACTAGTTTCGTATCCCAACAGGTTTGGGCAATAGTGGTGTTACAAAACATATATTTTGCAATACCAGTTTCGTATGTCATCCCCCCTACTGGGATGGAAGCCACACACATCACTACCGTAGGTTTAAATCCCCTCAGTCTCGAGGAGGCCCCACCCATTTAGGAAGCTATCGAAAACATCCCTGCAAAGGAAATTACCTTTGCAAAACCAATGATTACGGCTAAGAAAACTGAGAGAGGAAAGAGGGTGGAGACTCTCGCCACGCAACAGGAATCACAAGGTTGCGCCATATGAGATTTAGTATGACACCCGACCCACGTCTAGCCAGGTTTGGATGAATTAAAACTTCTCCTTAGCTCTATGGCATACATCACGACACCACCTTCCCGAAAAAGGAAAAGGCCACCAAAGGTAAAGGAAAAGAATTGCGTACCAATCATGCATGCACTATCTACAGCAATTATGGGCACTATGCCCATCATTGCCCAAAAATCATGTGATATAGGGATGCCTTACATGCCATCGAGCGATCGTATCAAAATGATCCCTCTACCCAGTCATCTAGAGATGAACTGCGCACCATCTTGTACCTACAGGAGGAACGACAGTCACCAGAAATACTCCCATTCATATTTCCCCTTCCTATCCTATGTTGCATGTTGTGCAAGGAACATGGTCACTTCCTTGAAGAATGTGCAACCCTGGAAATCATCCACAGGTAGTATCCTATAGAATAGGTTTATTACGTTCGTTTGCGAGTAGCGCAATTCACATGTCCTTTGTGTGCGGACAACCACATTCTGGAAAATTGCTACTATATACCTCGATTCGGATTAGCACTGGCTATTTTGCGCTCAACCATAGTCCACCTCTCCCAAAAATATGGAACAAACTTGGAATCCATGAATATCTCGACAACCCAAGAGGATGTGACAAGCAGATCCATCCTCTTCATGCCAGCTGAAAAGCGACCAGTCAGGGAACCCTTAGTTACCCCCAACAGCTCTCTATAGAGAATACCAACATGTGTGTTATGTAAAAATCCCAATCATGTGGTCTCCACTTTCCCTGATTTAGCAGTGTTATGACACTGGTACCTCACCAGACCAAAAATTGAACGTGACAGGACCCCCATATCTAGGCTATTTTTCCCTGTATATCAAGGAAATCACTGTGAACAACGGTGTACCTATATCCTGTAAGTTCATCCTCTAATCAATATGATTCAAAAATTATACATGAAAAAGGACGATCTCCTTAAACGATGTATAAAGTACATCACCCCCAAGCCAACAACCCCACACCCACATCGACGTGATGGGACAAATGGGATGGCGCACCAACCAAGCATGACCCAGGCGCAACCTAGGATAACATGTGAACTATGTGACCTAAATGACCACCAGGTCAATCAGTGCAAAGAACTGAAACACCTCGTAAATAGTTTTCACACAGTCTCATCTCTACCACAGAGACTTCTCTCTAACCAAGAGAAGATCACGCATAATTATTACCGGATTTGCTCATAATTTCATCATATGATTAAATGTGAGCATCTCCCCAAGCTAAGAGTGGCAAGAGAAATGTTAAGTCTACACTCCCCCAAAGAGTTAGATGCACCCAAGCCAACAACACGAAAATGGAAGCAAAAAACCTCATCTTCTACAACAGATCTTTTCCAAGCATGCACATCTGGGACAATGAGTAGTGTTGATTCCCACACAATATACTTAGTTGGAACAATTGTACCATGCACCATCTACACTGGCCATAACCACTAACCAAAGGCATGCCTGCTAATGGAAACATTCAGGCAACTCTGCACCACACACAATTTCCACCAACAGAAAATTGACCATCCTAACAGGGGACCCAACCTTGCACTAATTCCCATCATGGAGATTCTACCCCCACCGAATGTAGATGAAACGATACACCACATACGATTTGTATCATCATATATCAGAAATAGGATTATAGCCACCCCCACATCCTAGGATTCCCACCTTATTCCTGTCGCAAAAGGTCATGGTTCCTTGCACTTTTGCATTAATTTGTACGAGATCCCAAATTTACATGCTGCCATCGAACTCCTCGATGATACCCAACCTGTAGAACAACATCTAGTATAAATAGAGCGCGTCGATGAAAAATGACAAAGATCGCTGCAACACAAAAATTCCCGCAAGAAATGGGTAAAATCATCATTCCACCACCACATCAACCCTCGCTCTTTCACCGAGGGAGAACTAGTCCTCTACTACAATGTTGCAAAAGAAGCCCTAAGGCCAGGAATGTTCGAAACCTTATGGAGAGGACCCTACATCATAAAACATTTCCTCCTCAAGGGGCATACATCTTGATGAAACCGGATGGGACATGCCTCAACAACCCTATCAATGGCCTCTACCTCAAGAAGTTCTACCCTTAAGGACCAAGAAGGCCCTACCCTAGAGTCAACATACACAAACCCAACCACTTTAAAATGTTTTGAACAAAAGAATTGTTACCAAACGTGCTTGAGTGTCACAATGGATTACCAACCCAACCCTTCCTTCAGATTTTCCAATGGAACAACACAATGGTATCAAATTTTAGCAGCAGCCACCTAGGTCATCTATCACCCTCACCGATCACCACTCTGCACCAATGGTCTCTGCATCGGTTCAACAACAAACAATCAGGTAGAATATGAAGCCTTTATTAGACTTATGTGCGACACCCTCCATCAGGGCATACACCATATGCATATCTACCTCAATTCCCAGTTAGTAGTGTCAGAGTTAAACCAAAAATTTGAGATACGAGATTCACGCCCATTTAGAAAATATTTGTGTGAAAAATATTAAGTAGACAATTTGACTACATTACATTCACACATGTACCAAGAAGTCAAAACCAAATAGCTAATTGCATAGCTAACAATATTCTAAAATGGAATGCATATCAAATAAACCATCATACATAAAAAATAAAAACACAGAAAAGGTAGATATCCATTAGCATAACATAATCCATAAGCAGAAATAGGGGGCACACCATGTAGAGCCGCAAAAAATATCTCTCATATATATATATATATATATATGTATCTGTCTGAGTAAAAAAAATAGTGTCTCTAACGCATCGATCAGCCCAAAAAGATACACATGTAAGTCGCCAAAAATAGGGAAAGCATCCTGATAATGGGTGCTTTCCCCATGTACAAAATGACTCTAGTGCAGTGCTCCCCTAGGTGGGGCACCTGGACCCACTTCCACTACTGGTACCACTACTGGAGCTATTGTGAATACAAAGACTGCCAACCGACATAAAATTGGCCGATAATCCCTCTCCCAGGCCATCAAGGTCTCCAACCATACCTCATCGAGGTCATCTAAAAAGCCTCGAGATGGCATCCCTTGGGTCAAGTGGTCCACTCGATCCCAGGCATCCTCTAGAACTGACACATGCATGGTCAGCTCAGTAACACAAGTCTCTGCCGAAGCAGCACAAGCCTCTACTGTATCGACACACGCTCGCTCAGTTACAAGCTCGGTAGTAGCTGAGCTACTGTCCTCCCCCGAAGGGTCGGTCTCACCACAGAGTGCCACACCCCGAGGCTATGCAGGAAATCCTCCCAAACCCCCAACAGCTCCTCGAGGCCTCTGAATAGGACCATGCCCAACCAATCGAGCCACAGGGTGACCAACCTCACCAACATCAGCCAAAAATATGTTAGTGTCATCATAAATACACATATAAACATAAATACTCAAATAAATGCAGAAAACATAAAGACATACCTGCTGGCCCTTAAGCATAGCCGGGAGGGAGACCCATCACTAGATCCCCTCGAAAGTCCATCTCAGCATATGGGAAGGGTAGGAACATCAAAGGGTTGGCCTAAAACCAAGCCTCAGTAGGGGTGTTCCAGTAATGGCCCACCCTACCCCCACCTCCTCGAGGCATCACACGGGCCCACCTCCTCATGCAAGGCTCCCGTGTCCCCACGGCAGGCACCATCACCACCAGCAGCAGCACCCATTTGTACATGATTCTACATAAAATATTGGCATAGGAAAAGAGATTCGATCCATCTTGGATCTTGTAAAGCTATGCTAGCATCCCGTCATAGCAGAAATGGGCAAAGTTGAAAAAATGCTCAACCCTCAACTGGTGCAAGACTTGAACCTATGGGCCCCATGTCCAATGTGGAGCCGACGACCCTACTAGTCATACAATAGCCGCCAGAGCACACCGCTCAGCCAAATATGGCACCGAGGCAATGGCTATGCACCCCTCTATAAGGGGCGCCCCGCCACAGTGATGCATCCAGAACCACTCAAAATCCACCCTGCTAGAAGGGAGTGGAAACCGTAGCGCCTCACCCTAAGGCAGAAGCCCAGTCACAAAGTAGATATCCATCTTAGGATGGATAGCAAGGTCACACGCACGTAGCACAAACGCCTTGCACTCCCTGTTCCAATGATGGATTAGATAACGCAGAAGTCAGTCCTATGACCAAAGAAGGTCGTTCTCCACAAGTTTTAGGAGACAGCATTGCACCGAATTTTGGTGCACCTGACCATTAACGGCTAAAGTAGTACGGAGCTCGGGCCAATCCCACTCCCTCCATAATATCCTGTCATCCAAAAATGAGCACATCGCAGCACAAAAACATCAAAAAACAAGCAGAATTTTCAAAATTTGAACAAAATATTTCCTTGTCCCTCAAACAAGCGCACGAAAGGCGCGCCTGTATTTCTCACAGGTGCACAGAAGGCATACAAAAGCCTAATTTTGCATGCATAAGGTGTGCTCTTACCCTGATTGCCCATGCAATCCAGGGAAAAATAGCTCAGAATCCATACAAGCCAATATTGTACAGATCCCAACACCTTTAGGCTGAAAAAATTAAAATGCTGGATGTCATGGATTCTACCTGGACATAAAATTTCTAATTCTTAGTGCTCAGGCTGACTGCAACGACAAGAACTACCCCACAGAAACCTCTGACCTCTCAAATACTTAATAGACACAAATGAATTGAATTAGGGCCATATTCACCTATATATCACCCTTTTCAAGAAATTTTGAGGACCATAACGAGATCTTAGAAGGCCCAATTACCGAACCGAAAGCAACACTGTGATCAACACTCCATAACGCTCAAAGGCGATGCCACACATTCACACCCCCAAAAAAATAATTTTTTTGCGCCGGAAGGTATGCCCTCTCTCTTCTTCTTTTCAAAGCACATGTCTTTCAATAATATTTGATAAAGAATACTATTTCACTTGGTGTAGTTGTTTTTGCAGGTAGTGTGCAAACCATCTGCAACTCCATCGAATGAAATTTCCAGAGCAGATATCATTCTACCCTCAGCATGATAGAGTCCTAAAAACTCTGCATATCCTAACATCATTTCTCCATCAGAAATCATCCATAGGTTCCACACATCTAACCATGTTTATCAGCATCTCACCTTGCACATGATAATCATCCTCATTGGTCGATAGAGCCTCCGCCCCATGGCACCTGTCACCCACAGTACACCATATATCACAACAATAGTGACACCATGGCCATACCACTAAAGTCCAGGAAGGACCTCATGCCCATTCACTCGCCATGCATATGGTCAAGTTTTACCATATGAAATAAAACCCCTTTCCCAGACAAACAGGTTGTACAAGCAGATCAAAAGTGCACTACTGCACATTGCATTTTTCCCACCATACCTCCATCAGCATAACCCATTTACGATAATTTTTCATCCATTTCATCAACCTCACACATGAGACCAACCAATGGGGCCCCCACCCTCAGCAAAACACTTTCATGTTTTGGGGCACCCATCTCTATGTTTTGTACAAACCAAACCCCATTATTTTATTCTTTTGGTAAGTGTACAAAGACCGCAAACAACGCACTACATCCCCCAACCCACTCATTCATTTTTTCTTCCATGGCAGAAACCCCTAGTCACCCTTGGTTTGATTATATCACCCTCACACAAAATCCACTATGACATTCATAACCAGTTTAAACCCACCCTAGAAGTCCTATCGACTCCAGGGATTTCTCCATGAGAAATAGTTATAACTATCGCCAAGCTTATTTTTCTATGCCAACCTCGAGTCACTAAATTCCCATCATCAGTTTTTAGTCACCCTTCACCATCATGCCTATGTTAAACCTATCACATCCAGGATCCTGCTCCTCCATATCAAGGGACCCCCTCGTTCGATTGAGGCTTCCTTTTTGTCGACTTCAACACCTTTTTTCCAAAAAGGAAGAGGTACCTTGGATCACCCCTCTCCATAAAATGGACATCCTTGGGTGGCACTGTGGGAGACATCATTGCCCATAGATGTCAGCAATCCTCCTGACATTCGACTACAACACAAGTTTTCATGTCAAGATAGTATCATACCTTACAACCATTGCACTTTGATCAAATTCATCGAAGACCCATGCTTTTATAAGTGTCTCTTTCAGCAATTATTACACGAGAAGGTCGTAGCCAACACCTATGCATACAATGCGCTTTTATATGCCATACCAAGTTTACGCATACACATACCACTTTCCACATATTTTCAAAAAAAAAACCGCCCCTGAGGGCGTCAAAAGTCGTCGTCATCAACGTACAGTTCATTACCATACTAGTGACAGAGACAGAATGTATATCTGTCAAATAGATTTGTTTAACTAGCCGAAGCATAGCGAGCATGGGGCTTGCCCACCTTGTATAAAATCTGTATTTATTGTATTATACCATTTCTTATGGGGGTTCCATAGGACATGGTCATTCTTCAACCCGGTGCAGGGTTTGTCCAACTTTGAGCTACATGCAGGTCTCTCTCTCTCTCTACACACAATATACAGAAAAGAAACTATAATTTATTTAGGTTATACAGTTCTTCCTAGACCTCACACATTAGGGGGAAACTGTTATCATTAGAAACTCGTACAAGCAAAGGTGACATTATTTAATTTCAGGCAGAAGGATTTACAGGTCTAAGAGACATTAGAGAATTAGAAAGTATTTAAAAATGTCTAAGGTCTGACGAAAAATCAAATTTCTTACAAGAAGAACTACTCAAACGTGCCTTTGTGCGCAAAATTCTTCGATAAACGCACCTTTTTCTCCAAAAAGCACACAATCCTAGGAGTGGCGGAAGTCACTTTTCAGGACCACAAGGTACACTCTAGGACATTGATTCCACAGTTGAAGTCACCTAAGGACAGCCACCCAAGCCTCCTTAGGACATCAATGGAGCACACAATGGAATCACCTTCCTCTCTTCGGTCACTGTCCACAATGTACCAAGACAGGGAAGGAAGATTTGAATTCTCCTATAAAATGCCATCAAGATATGAACAACTTGAGAGCACATTTTTATGTTGGCCAGAGTTTCCCCAAGAAATACGAACAGTGTGTGATCTGAAGCAGAGATAGAGGGGACTCAGTTGTTGGCCACCCAACAACTCCTGTCCACCATAGTAGAGAGAGGGGGACGTCCTTGCATTGAGACTTATAACCGCTAGTTCTCAGGGCCCCTTGGCAAGTGGGATAAAGTTTCATCCTCATTTCCTACCAACGCTCAATAAGAGGGGACATAAGCGCCACTGTTTGGATTATTGAAGTTGTTTGAATCTATTTAGAGCTTTTGTGTTATTTTTTTTAGTTTTATTTTAATTTTTATGTTTGAATATGCATGGTATTTCTCTATCTAGTATGTTTATGTTCTAGCATGTTCCACCAACTTGCTTGAATCCATCTGTTTTCTACCTGTGACCAATAACTTAAGAGGGAAATCCACACCCCTTAAGTTGGTATGATTTCGTACATAAGTGCACCAAACACACTAACACAATCATGTATGAAAGAACCAATTGGACATGTTACATGTTGTAAAAGGAAATTATTTGAGTCAAATAGAGTCAAAAGAGCCTCCAAGACCTTGTCATGGTGCCTCAAGTAAGTCACCCTACATGAAATATTAAGTTAGCCTTAAGGAATGAATACGTACCCTTAGAAATTCTATAAATAAGAAGGAAATCAGACTCATTTGTAGATAAAACAAGCGAGTTTGATCTCCTCAAGAAAGAAGCTAGAAAAGGACGAAAAAAAAGAAGAAGGACAAGATCAATGTTTTGGGCCTCTCTCTTTCTCTCTCTATTTTTTTTAGGGTTTTTAAAGTTGTGGGGAAAGTCAAGTTGTTGGAAAGTTGCTTGGAAATTCAAAGTTTTGGAAAGTTTCTTTCCAAGTCAAAAGTGTTGGAAAGTTGCTGGGGTCAAATTTGGAGAAGAAATAGTTGGGTAGAAGCTGCATAAGAAATTGTTGGGACGAACTTGCAGAAGAAACCGATGGGTTTAAGTTGTTGGGGTCAGAATTTCTAGAGATAAATATCATTAAGGAAAAAGTTTGACATGGTCTTGAAGGATCCTTTGTAAAGGGCCTTAGGTCTTGGAATTTTTCATTTGAAGTTATATAATAAGAGAATAGTTCTTGTGGGTTTTCCTTTGAAGTGGAGAGGTTTCAGCCCTGGCTAATCACCTATATATTGTGTCCTATTGTCTCATTGTTCTTTCTTGGTTGGTATTTTTTTATGGTAAGAATACTAATTTTAATCAATTGAAAGAAGAAGCTAATTAAGTTAAGTAAAAATGCATTACAAGTAGTTATCAAAGTAGGATAAATCACTGAATCTAGATGCCCTAGATTTCTCAACAAGTTTGTCACTAGAAAAGAGAAAGTCATTGAAATCTTCACGAAGCCACTACCTAAAGAAAAAATTGAGTATTTGAGGCAAATAATTGTAGTTTTTCCTCTTGCCTCCCTCCACTAGATCTTCCTTTAGGAGGAATAAAAGTAGCTGGTGTATCTTCAACATATCAAAATAAATCTGCTAGGTCCACAAGATCAACATGACATAGACATATTTTTGACAGGGGGAATATGATGACAGAGGGAGCATGTTGGTGTATTTTCTATTGATGTCAAACTTTTAGAGATACATGGTGATAAAAAAAAAGTAGTAAAAGGATATGTACTTGATGAAATAGAGGTGTTAGTGATCTAATAAACAACAACAACACCACCACATTAGTAGAATTAGCAAAGCATAAGAGAAAAACATCTCAGAGTGAGCAACACTCAAAGGATACAATTAAAATTGATATGTTTTCATAAGCATATTTTTTTTTATTTTTCTATTTCCATAAACTCCAAAAAGGGATAATGTTGGAAATATGTTTTCATTGATCTCAACACATGGAAACAATGTCAAAGAAGGACTTAGGAGATTAGGATCCAACCATAAGAAGAATAATCAAGGAGCAACATGGATGAGAATGGTGTAGAGATTTTAGAGCTAGTTCTAATATAACATATCATCTCAAATAAAGATGAAACCCACCTGGATGGATAGAGATTTGGAAAATATTTCTAGTGGTATGTTAATGTCTGAAATTGGCCTATTTTTTTCTAAGATAGAGTTAGTCAAAGTTGCAGGACCCCAATTCAAGTTAGCAGAGATAAGGAAGTTAGAGACCCTTTTTGGCGCATAACCAAGGTTGGAGAAGTATCCAAAATTGGTGGCAAGGTGTTGAGGAGGAAAAAAGGTTGAATGGAATGACTTCGAGTGATAACCAAGTAGCGAGAAAGGTTTCCATTGGCAACAATATGAGCCCACTTTCCACACCACGTCGATGGAGCCCACCCGGTGGATATACCCTAGTGGATTTGATATAGCGCTCAAACAAAATGAGTGGGATGGAACCATATAGATGGATGAATCCTAACAATATGATCCAAGAGTACTTTATTTTGCAAGCAACATAAGTTTTGGGTGGTAGGCAACGAGCATACATGGCCCTAAAACTTGTAGGAGGAGGTTTGTTAGTGAAATATTTAAGTGGGAGGTCCCCACTTAATAGCTCATGCCACTAAGGTTGGCTTTCATAATTTCAAAGCAATCGATGATGGAGAACTAACCTAGAGGAAAGTTGCGTATAATAGAAGAAATAATGCTAGGAGTCCAAAATGACATCGAGACACTTGGAAACATATTATTGACCCAAAGGATGGAGGATGATAACATGAGAAAACCTCTTAGGTCCTTATATTATTAGTATAGTCCCTTATTTTTGTTAGTTTAACCCCCTTAATGTTATTTTTGTACCCCTGTAACCCCCATATTGTTATTATTTTGCCCTTACATTATTATTGTTAGGTCGGCTAGGATTACATTGTGGCCCCATGGACTCCTATATATAGATAGGAGGTTTTGTCATTTGTATCATCCAAGAATTGTTCATTTATGTGATTTATTGGAGTTTTCCCCCTTAAAGTGGCTTATTTATAAGGAATTTATCTCTCTTTTCTTCTATTTATGGAGCTGGTTTCACAAAAGTTGGTATCAAAGCTTTCAATTCTAGGGTTTCGCTGCTCCAAACAGGTCATTGTGGAATTTTTCATATAACTTTTTTTCTACAAAGGTTTAGAAGCTGAAATTTTTTTAGCACGAAACCAAACTCCTAAGGAACATCGTCGAAAAATTTTAGAGCTTGCTTCGCAATATTTTCAGAGATATGATCTATGGAAGTTAGGGAATTTTGTAGGCTCTTGAATTTAACCTAAACAAGTCATCGCAGAATTTTCACTATAACGTTTTTTCTACGAAGGGTCAAAATCTGAAATTTTTAGAGAGTGAATCAGAAATCCCTGAGGAACATCATTGCAAAATTTTAGATCTTGGTTCACAATATTTTCAAAGATATGGTCTATGGAAGTTAGGTCTTTGTCAGGCTCCCGAATTTCATCTCAAAGAGATGATCATGGGAAAATCTTTATAACTCTCTCTCTGAGCATCGGATTCAAATTCTGTAAAAAGTGGCTGAAATTACACGGAACTTAGTTTACTTTCTATCAATTTTAGAGGTGGAGGAGGAAATAGTGACACGTGGCAAGTCATGCAATTTTTCTCTACTGAACTAGTCCATAATTAGGTCATCGTAGGAGACTGGGCACAAATTTTCCTTCAAGAATCCAAATCAAGTCAAACATATGGCATTCTAAAGATGATTTAGAGGGATACCTCAGGGGAAAATTTGAGATATTGAATATCTAAAATCATAGAGATAATTCAGTTTCAATGTCGAGCTCCTCAAAAGCAAGAAAAAGGTGTGTATTTTTTTTGAATTACATAAGTCTCGTTTGAAGAAAAATAGTTTGAATTTATTCCAAGGGAATAATGAAGAATAGATATCAATATTTGGTTCTAAAATGCCCCTTAAAAATAATTCAACACCCATTAAGCCTTCATGAGGATCCACTATGACTCATGAAGACGAAGAAACACAACATGAGATATCAAAATTACAAAAGAAAGTGCACCAAGTTTCGCTATCACAAAGAGCAACAAAAAATGAAATGGAATTTTTGAAGAAAGGCATGAAAACTAACATGAATGGTTGGAAGAAAGGCATGGAAGCTAAGATGAATGGTTTGGAAGCTAATATGGAAGGCATGGAAGTTGGCATGGAAGCTAAGATGGACAGCATGGAAGCTAAGATGAATGGTTTGGAAGCTAATATGGATGGCATGGAAGTGGGCATGGAAGCTAATATGGACATCATGGAAGCTAAGATAGATGACATGGAAGCTAAGATTGATGAAAAAATGAAAGACAACATGGAAAACATGAAGAATGATGTAAAAGTAGACATCGAAGGTTTGGCAAAGTTGATACAAGAAATGTTTCCTAATGGTGAAAATATAGTAGAGAAAACTCATGATGAGAACAAAATAAATGTTAATAATGACTTCATAAAATCTAAGGTTGGATCGAAGAAACACCATATTCCAAATATGGATATGAGGAAGTTTGATGGCAAGGATCCCGTAACATGGATACTACAGATGGAGCAATATTTTGATCTCAATAATGTGCAAAACACACAAAAGGTACGCATTGCAACTTTACATTTAGAACAAAATACATTTGTATGGTATCAATGGCTTTGCTCCCGTAAAAAAATTGTCACTTGGTCAATTTTTAAGGAGGAAATGATAGCACATTATGAGGATACAAAGAGCAACACCTTCTTTAGCCAATTGATAAATCTCAAGCAAAAGGGTTTAGTGGGGCAGCACATTGAGGACTTCCAAAAATTGAATATAAGGGTAACTGATATTCCAGAGGAACACAGGATTGATCTCTTCATAGGCACTTTAAAGGATAACATCCAATATGAAGTTCGCGTTTTGGAACCTGATTCATTGGAGAAGGCATTCAGGTTGGCAAGAAAAGTTGAATGTAAAATTATGGCGACAAGGAAGCCTACCACTCAATTCTATAAAGAAGGAAGTGTTGCTACACCTAGATTTCCACAAACTACAAGGTTGACAACACAACAATTGTAAGAAAAAAGAGCAAAAGGGATTTGCTACAGTTGTGATAACAAATACACTAAAGGTCATAAGTGTGCTGAGAAGAAATTATTTTACATAGATTGTGAAGAGGAAGAAGAAAATGAACAAGAAAACTTCAAAAGAAGAGGATATACACAAGGGAAGAAAACCCTAGAAGAAGTAGAAATGAGTCACACCATATCATGTAATGTATTGTCATGTGAATTACCACTCCTCAAACTCTCAAGATAGAATGACATCTTATCAAGAAGAAAAAGTAATAGTGTTGCAGTTGATTCGGTATATCATAATTTTATTCATTAAAAGGTAGCCAAGGAATTGAATTGTTTCTATACACAAAGACTGAATGTCAAAGTCGATGATTACAAAGATGGAGGAACTATAAAATCGCTTCTCCGAAAGAATTCCTATCAATCTAAAGCTATCCACTGCGGGGAGATATGTAGGGTAATAGTCCAATGCTTTCCATACCAATGGGATGAAAGTTGATGTTGTACTTAGTGCAATGGTTACAATCTTTGGGGAGTGGTAGTTTTGAATTTTTCAAAGAACTTTTCTTGAAATGAAAGAAAGGAAATAAAATTATGGGGTATCACTGGGAAGCCAGGAAAAATAATAAGCTCTAATGTCATGACAAAACTTAGGAAGAAACAACAAGGTGTAATTACACAATTATGCTCACTAGAAGTTCCAACATCAAAATCATCTATTTCTCCAGATCTCCAAAGAGTCTTGGACAATCATTCCAAGGTGTTTGATACTCCCAAAGGACTCCCACCTATTCATGATCATGATCATGGTATTCATTTGATTCCAAGAAGTGTTCCTCCAAACATAGTGGGCTTTGCAGATATCCTTATGTCCAAAAGAAATTGTGACATTGAACTATATAGATCTGAGAAAATGTTATGAGAGCAGTATAATTCAAAGCCTACGTCAAAGTTATTTCGTCTGCTCAGGTAGGTATTGGTGCACAAGAAGGATGGATGTATGGTGCATGTGTCCCAGAATTATAGGAGATCAATAAGCTCATTATTAAAGATAAATTTCCCATTCCGGTGATTGACGAATTCATTGGATGAATTACATGGAGCAATTTATTTTACCAAGTTGGATCTTCGCTAGGGATATCATCAAATTAGAATGAAGACTAAAGATATATCAAAATAGATTTCTGAACTCATGAGGGTCATTATGAATTTTTGAATCATGCCTAGCTTTACCAATGCACCTTCTACATTTTAAGAGGTTGATGAATTTCACATTTCAAACCCTTAGAAAATTTGTGCTAGTGTATTTTTTGATGATATACTAATCTATAGCAGGTCTTGAAGGATCATGTTCAACATGTTGAGCATGGTGCTCAAACTATTGGAGGAGAAAAAATTATAGGAAAAACATCCAAACATGCTATCTCTTTGGAGTACAAGAGGTGGAATAGCTCTGGGCTATAGTACTCTCTGATGGTGTTAAGGTAGACTCGACGAAAAATTAAAGCCATTAAGAATGGAAAGTCCCCCACAGCACATAAAGCAGCTGCACGTGATTTTCTTGGGTTAACAGATGGTATCTATCACAAGTTTGTTAAGAATTATGGGAGAATATGTAGCACTCTAACAACATTATTGAAGAAAGATGCATTTTCATGGACTCTGAAACAACTAAGGTGTTTGGTTTAACATCTTAAAGAGGCACGATAGCTAGCACTTTGACCTTAGCTACGCGATACTTCAAAAACACCCTTACCTGTGGGAATGAATGCCTCAGAAATGGAATTGGTGTTGTTTTAATGTAAGAAGGAAGACTAAATTGCTTTTTGAAGGTTGTTCAATCAAAGGAAAGAACTTCACTAGGCTATTAGAGAAGGAAATGTCTTGGCAATACCTACATGCACTAAAAGAAATGGAGACCTACCTACTAATGGGAGAGACATTCAAGGTAGAAAACTAATTCATGATAGTCTTAAACACTTTTAGAACAATGAATATATTTGGAAGAGCAACAAAAATGGGTCACAAAAGATGTTGGGTTGTGACTTTGAAATCATATACAAAAAGGGAAGCTGAAAACAGTTGACTGCAGTATGCACTCTAAGAAAGGATGAAGAGGTGGAATCATTTTAACATTGCCATTTTTATTGTCCAACTCAGACAGTTAGATACTGTGACAAAGGGATGAATGGAAGAAGGGACGAAAAGAAGTTTGGACACTCATTCAAAAGTCGTGAAAGAAGATCCAGCGTACATATCATACATTTGTAGTTGGAAAATGATTCCTTATGGTACAAATATTGCTTATATATTTGGAAGAGTTCCCAACTAAAACAAAGACTCATTTGAATTGCACACTTATCCTTTAGGAAGAACACTTGGGATTTTTAAAAACTTACCACATCGGTGAAGAAAGAATTTTTGGATGGCCTTAAATCGATATTCAAAAATTTTGGCAGTCGTTTTGTTTTCCAACAAAATGTTGAGAGAATTAAGACCCCCCGGTTCTTCTAACCTATTATCCATTCATGTCTAACATTGGGAGGGAGATTTCAATGAGTTTTATCATAGGTTTTACCTAAGTCCCGAGGGAAGGAGTGTCATCATGGTGGATAGATTGATAGACTGTCAATGCATGCACACTTTGTGATATCTCATCCATTCTAAAGCAAGTACAAGCTACTACTGCATTTTATGCAGAAACAATTCAAAAGTTACATGGAAACCTAAAGATTATTGTAAGTGACAGAGATCTCATTTTTACAAGAAATTTTTGGATGGAATTATTTTCTTGTTTTGGTACTCAACTAGCTCATAACTCATATTGTCATCCTCAATCCGATGGTCAAACAGAGATAGTGAATAAATGTCTAGAAGGATATCTTTGTTGTTTTGTATTTGATAAAGCAACGCAAATGGGTCTCAAGTGGTTTCCTCTCGCTTAATGGTGGTACTAACACTCCTTCCATATTGCAACAAAAATGATCTTATTTATGGCCCTGTATGGATATCATCCAACGTCCATCACATATCTTCTTTAAGGGAAAATTCTAGGGTTAGACAGCGTGGAGGATCACACGAGCATCAACAAAAAATTTCTCCAACTCTTACAAGGGATAATCTAAATTTGTGCACAAAATCGAATGAAACAACAGAAGAATCAACTATCTAACGGTGAGAGAAGTTTTCGATGAGCGAGAATGGGTATTTTTACGCTACAACCATACAAACAAATGTCCTTCGAAAGCAAGTTAGAAGGATAAAAAAGTATCGCCAAAGTACTATGGTCCTCATAGTTGTGCTGCAAAAGATTGGCACTATGGCATACAGATTGGAGCTTCCTACTGTCTTCGCGAGGTATCAGGCTTTTCCATGTTTCAGAAACTAAAAAGGTTATAGAGGACAAACTTCCGCTCAAAAAATATTTCTAGAGACTCTGATGAGGAAGGAAAATCCATATTAGAACACGAAACTGACCACGGAAAGATAACTCGACAAACTAGTATGAAATCAATAAATTTCTGTGAGTATCAATCATCAAATGGAAGAAGTTACACATTGAAGATTCTACATGGGAGGATGAGAATTTTATACGTGTAGCACCAAAGCTACTCAAGCACCGAGAGACAACATCTTTTTGCAGATGAGAGGAGCATGTTAGGTCCTTATATTATTAGTATGGTCTCTTATTGTTGTTAGTTTAACCCCCTTATTGTTATTGTTGTACCCCTATAACCCCCATATTGTTATTATTGTTAGGTCAGCTAGGATTACATTATGGCCCCACTAGGATTACATTGTGGCCCCATGGACTCCTATATATAGAGAGGAGTTTTTGTCATTTGTATCATCCAAGAATTTTTCATTTTATGTACTGATAATCTATAGGTTTCCCCCTTGAACTGGCTTACTTTCTCTAAGGCGTTGATCTCTCTTTTCTTCTATTTTTTGAGTTGGTTTCTACAACAACACCCAATGGGACCATGACATAAGTAATCATATTCAATTTTTTCAGACACTCAAGGGGCCCATTTATAATTGAAATGTGGAGAAATTAGAGGGTTGAGCATTTGGCATAGAGTGACATCGCACATGGGGATGTCATCCTATGGTCACAACCTCGGAAGAATATTAAGGCATAGTTGAGAAATGTGTCTCGAGAAAAGCGCTTGGGACACGCTCTAATATGATCAGAAGTGCATAATGTGGCCAATGAGAAAGTGCCAAGTGACCCATGGACAACACATTTCAGTAGGTATCACCACCAAATTTCTAATAAAGGGGCATGAATTAAAAATTTTGGGATACATATCTCTTAGACCAAGTGCCAATGTGAGGATTTACACAAAGCAGAGAACCATGAGCATAGAAGTTTATAAAGGAAGTTGAGCCCCCTCAGAGGCCCTAAACCAATATAAGTGACTGAGTGATTAGAGTCAACGTATACAAATACTATCCCTATGACGTATAAAATGCTAAGAATGCAGTCTGTGAAAGTAGTTTTAAGGCCAAAAATCAATGCATTTGGCAAGAATTCTTTAATAAAATTGAAATCGGATGAGATTTTGGTTTGGAAATTGATGATGATATTAAATAGTCTTTGGGACATATAGTAAAGTGCATTAGGGCATAGACATGGGATGGGTGCGAGTCGTATAATTATTTCGAAAACATACAAAAAGCCTTCGGGACTTGCATGCAGAAATGAGTGAAAAAGCGTAGTAATAGATTAATGGTAGTCTTGGGTAGATCAAACCAAATATAGTCACAACCACAAAAATAGGAAAACCTTGCTAAAAACTCTATTAAAAGGCCAAGAATTTTCTAAAATAAGAAAAATAAACTACAGTAACACGCAATTAAATTTGCAAAAGGTTTGAGAACTTCAGAAGAACATAGTCGAAATAAGTGAAATAACAAGACAGATAAAAAAATAATGATTGATCCAACAATAAAAAGAAAGAAGTGAGGAAGCTAAAAATATCAAGCCAAGAATTCTTTATAAGGAGGCTTGAGAAAAATGGTTGAAAAAAGAAGAAGAGAGTTCTTAGTGATCGAGTTGAGGTCAATTTGTTGGTGTTTTTAGTAGTCAAATATGTTGTTTAAGTTATTGGTTATAGATGGGGAAATTTTTTTATTTGAGTCAACACTCAAAAATAATATTTAAACAATGAAAAATTGCACATTTCATAAATACACACACACACACACATATACAGATATACATATATACATATATATGTATATATATATATACATATACACATATACATATACATATACATATATATGTATATATGTATATACATATATATATATATATATTTATATATATATATATATACATATACATATACATATATATGTATATATGTATATACATATACATATAGACACACACACACACACACACACACACACACACACGCACACACACACACACACATATATATATATATATATATAGAGAGAGAGAGAGAGAGCCACTACATATCCATCGGGATCTATCAATGGATGAGAGGGATGCAATTTGTTTTTCGAATTTTGCACTTAAGAATTTTTCACCTAAAAATATTTGATTCATTTGATGGGCACATATTATTTCTGTGCTTAAGATTGATCTATACTAGGAGTAGATTCATGTTCTCTACAATAAATAATCTTATATGGTTAGAATAAATTATCGTTTAGCATATTTTATATCAAATCCAAGAAAAATACATACATTTCATACTTTACTCATGTAAAAATCACCAAAATATCAAAATTTATATAAAGAATCTGTTATCACCAAATTGATCTTGATTGGCTACTCATCAATCAACTCAATGTAACTCTTTCAAACCACTTCTAACTGAAGATTAGCCTCTTCATTTTGAGAGGGCTCTCTCAAAGGGGTTTTACGATTTTGAATAAGGATAATACTAGATAAGCTAACTCTCATGAATTGTGACTTGGGTTTTGTATGATTGACGGGTTTGAATATGAAGGCTTACTACCATTAGGCTCATGGAGCCAGTAAATATGTAGTACTCTTAATGATAGTTTTTCATCACATGGAAGCAGAAAGTGAGAGTAGAGGTATTTTAATCATGATAATTCACACACACAATATAAAGGAAAACACAATGATATTTCACCCTAAATGAAGTCAAAGCATAATAGTATGAATTAGTGAGTAATTAGAGAAAAAAATCTACTGCAAGTGATTAGACATAAAGATACATAACCACAACCTTACATTAAAACACCTCATGATAATCTCATGTCTTAGGAAGTAGAATGTCACTCAGTATATGTGATGTGATGGACGAAAACATACAAGCAAAGCCCATTTTGGTACAATATTCTCCAACCCCTTTACTCTTCGATGTTTAGTCTATAAATAGAAATTATTTATCAATGTAAATGATACCCTGTTGGACATAGATGCTTTCCAATTCTACTCCGACACCTATCATAATCGAAACTATTAACTTGAAACGAGAAGAAGGAAAACTATCCTTAAAGAAAACAAACTCCTAATAGGACTCTATCTCCTATTTATTACATTCCTAGTTCTCCTAGGTAAAGGAAAAATTACATAATTGATATCACATGTTCGAGGGATAATTCATCTCCACTTTACATCTTCAAAACACTCCTAGATCTCTGTGGAACATCAATCTCTCACTTTTTAGCGATGAATGACCTTCACTTTAAACATTGTTTTGATTGATGAGAGTTGGTTGTGTGGGCACTCCTTTCGAGCTATGAATCTCTGCACGATATGAGTCCATTAACATGTTGGAGGGTCTATAGCTAGCTAATGTAATTGTTGAGATCCAGAAAACTCTTCAAAAAGCTACTGCTATGAAACAGAGGCAAGCGTTTAGGCGTTTCATAGTGAGTTTTTGTAGCGTATGAAAACTTGGTTTTCCATCTATCACTGTCTGACACCTTTGCTATTCAAATACCTTAATATGTCAAGAAACCTTCAAACAAACAATACTCCCTCCATAATATCGACAAACTAAATTTAAAGGAAAAAAATGCACCTACAGAAAATTTTCGTGAGCGTTTTTCCTCGCCTTGAAAGCCTCGAGGAATACGCACACGTAACTGGTCTAAACAAAAAAACCAAAATTTGCTAAGTTCAATATATTTCTTCAAAAATTGAAATCCAAAGGTAAAATTCTAGGTGTTTGCTTTTGACTGGTGATGAACCTCATAAAAGATATTACAACTCAGACTTTTTTACTCATGTGGTGTTTCATCTTCATTTACAATCAATTGGCTGATGGGTTCTTCTACCACTTTCATCTTTAGCCCTTTCTTTTCGAACTCAGCTTGAATTAAATCCAACAGCTCTTGAAGATATTCCATTTGAATTTTAAATGACTTTTTTTGGATTGTAAGTGCAAAGTAAACTCCTCCTAACACGTTTAAACACTCTCCTCTAATGCTCAGGTGATCCATTTCATCAACTTTCTGCATTATTGTCCAAAAGTTTTTGAGACATTTGCGACTTGCGACTTCCCATGTTTTCCTCATCTGTTCAAATTGAACCTTCTTAGCCTCCGTGCTTCTTTGCCTCTTGCTTCAAAAAAATGATATCTATTTACCTACTTGATTCAACTCATGCCCTTTGAGGGTTTCTTATTTCCCGAGTTTTTCAATTATTTTTTCTTTACCCTTTCTTTTGCTCTTTTGATAACCAATTCCTCCTTTGCAGCATGGAGACAAATCTATATCGCTTGTTGGTCGGGAAGCTTCATGATTTTCTCAATGGATTTTCTTTCCATGACCTTCTATTGCATGCTTCTGATTCATTGGCTTCCTTGGTTTACAGAAAAATGAAACCGACGATCATCCCCTTCACAATCTCATTTTTCAGCAATCTTACTGCTTTCTTCTGCCTTTGTTTCCTCCATCTTCAATGTCTTCAAATTGCACAATGTGGTGACTTTTCAATGCTAATTTAGCATGAGGATATCCTCCAGATTACTAGCCAATGTGTTTGGCTCCTAGATCAATCTCTTGCTACCTTGTTTGTTGACTGTATGACTTTATGTTTTTTAGGTGTTGTTTGAGGTGTGTCAATCTCCCCGCAAAGGTTACGTCTTCAATGTTCACCTGCTCTAGAGGAGATGATCTATATATCTTTCATTTCCACTACCACAATTAGATGATAGAGGTAGTTCTAGGTTTGGAGGGCTTTTCTTAAGAGTAAAAAAATCGATTTCTATAACCACTCATGAACTGACTAAGTATGCTCCAATCTCTCTACTAACCTTATCAACTCTTTCTAACACTAAAAACTTTATTAGAACTATAATGAAAAAGAGATTTCACTTCTCTCTGCCTTGATCACTAGAACCTTATTTTGAAATTTTCCTAGAATTTTGTATAAATAAAAAGGCAATTCAAAGTGACCTCATCACCCACAAAATGTAGAAGAAGTCCGATATGATATCAGCAGACCATGCTGAAATCTTCTAACTTCAGCAAAATAATAATTTTGAATGGCCATAAAAAGAATTTTGCATAATTCTCCTTCACTGTAAACTCCCTATGGGATAGCGATTTGCTCAAATCAAACTCCACCGTGTTCTTTCTTGATAAACTCTTTACAATCCCGCATTAAGAACTTGATACCTTTAAACCACTATTCACCACCTTTAGGGATTACTTGTAGACTGAGTGAAACAATCTCTCTCGATGTCACTTATACGTTCAAAATTCCCAACCTTTGAAGTTGTTCCCGTGAAGGCCAAAGGTGGAAAAATCATTGGAAACCAAAGTAAATGAAAAGCCTACTACAACCTCTAATCAGAGTGCATAGCTGTAGCTTATGAAAACCTCCATAGTGATAGAGGATCTATCTGAGTAAATTCATCATCCATGGGCTCATACTCGCATGACAATGTGCCACCCTTATTTTTTTTCCTTCTTGCATCCATGGATGCTTTATAGTCTTCTACCACCACACTCATTGATGACACTCTTCGAACTTGAACTCGCCGGCCACTCGCTGGCTCGATGAAGAAGCTTTCCCAAAAAATCATCTCACATGAAAGGATAAATCAAAATATGAAAAGGATAATCGAGGTGAGTTTAATAGTTTTAGTGATGAAACATCAAGCTTTTAATCACTAACATCATGCAGGTAAAAGGTAATGATGACATCAACCACGACTATGTACATTTAAATTTTATCATAGCAACCTTGAGATGAACTACACACTTTAACACTTCTAATCATAAAATGACACCTTATAAAACCTTGAAAAGACATGTTTAAAAACTAATTTTACGTAGCGAACAGTTCGATAAGCTATAATGTATGCTATGAAACTATTTAGGCGTTTCATATGGCGAAATGTGTTGTTTTCCCGATGATGAACGCTACGAATTTTGAAAACTTACTGAATGTGCCCTTGAGTTTTAAAGGTGAATGGGGAATGAAAAGCTGACATGATATGGGGACTGATTTAGGACTAACACATTTCATAAATGAAGGTGACCATGAAACTTAGGATAGTCACAAATATGTAAAAACATTTCCTATACCACATTGAAATGGCTTACGAGACCTTTCATCTATTTGGTGAGTGACCTATATGACCCTATCAAGAAATGTTTCCACACAAGTTAATGAGTGATAACATAATCAACCATCTAACAAATTAATAATAAAGATATTTTTTTGAAGCTTCAGAATGACCGTTTCAAACATGAACGATGAACATCACGATTGCATATGCTTTGTCGAAGACTAGGTTGCAAACTGAACCGCCTTTCTCTCTATTCTTTTTACTAGAATTTCAATGTTGATTTTGAAACACTAAATTCATGATTCTAAATCAAGAATTCCGTATGGATATAGATTCTTTGCTGCATCCTAATAACCAAATTATCCACTCAACTAGTAACGTAGTATAGGATCTCAATCAATTTCAAATTTTTGGACCCCTATTCTTTTAAAGTTCCATATGAATCCTCCATGACTCTAATTACATGAGGTGGCTATTACCCGACTTGTCAAACCCAACCACGATGTACTCGGGTGGAATGAACACACAATCTTGATACCAACTTCACCATTTCTTCTGGACTTCTGAGGTGCTCCCATCAATTGATTAGCAAAAATACTACAAGGTTTTGTACTTTTCACTGCTAGTCTCACGAGCATTCTCAAAGTGCATGGATGAACTCAACTAATTATACAATGTTGATCTCTATGAAATAATGGGAAAATAATATATTTCAAGAAAAATTATCCACATCCAAAATTATATAAGTAAATATAGCTCGATATATGCTCATAAGTGTATCTAAATCACATTAATAGTATTATTATGTAACTGTATCTGGAGAGGGATTTAACCTTGTTAGTTAAACTCTAATATTAAAATCAAAATATTATAAACCCTAATTAAAACTTATAATATCGCATTTATAATATTAATATTCTAATATTATCATTAATAATAATAAGGATATAATATTGTGAATTAATATTTGGTTTAGTATTATAATTTTTCAAACCAATATTATAAACCCCTAACATGTAAATTTTTTTTGAGTGAAGGTGTCTCTATATAAACCTACTCGTGGATGTAACAGTGATGTAAATTTCATAATAATTTCTACACATGAATGAGGTGAGGTTGGGTTATTCCTCCAATATGCTTCATTTTTAAAGATCTAATCTATGGCTATGAAAAACATAACGCATTTTTGGTCCATCTGCGTTTCCCATATCCCTCTCGTGTTTTCCCATGATTCACAGCTTTCAATCTAATTTTCCCCCAACTGCATTTGACTCGTAAAGAATGTATCCACGAAAATTTTTATTGAGCTTCATAGGAAAGAATTTTTACTCTCCCTCTAAATGCTTGTTGTAAGGCCTGTGTGGCACTTAAACTTTGAGGCTCAAAATTGAAACAACATATCCAATGTGCATTTCCCCATGGAGTTGATGACACCTTCAATTCATTCATGCATGTGAGTTTTCGATATGCTGAGGTGGTTATATGTAGTGTTACCTTCTATTGAGGCCCTCCCAAAAGTGCTGCATCAACATCAACGTAAAACTACTCCGGGTTTGGGGACTTGAAAATCATCCCTTCTCCAATTGGAATGGTGGATTCAATCGTATTTATGAGAGCAGCTTTCCCATTTAATATAATTGGGGTGGATGGATGGATTTATCACTCTCCCTATAACTCGAGTAGATGGGAAGTATTAGCAAGCCAGCAAGAAATAATATATCTATCTACTATGTATCCTGGGATGAAATCTATTCTCTATGTAGATCTATATATATAACCTTTTAGTGGATGAAAACAAAGATCATACGTTTACTTAGAGATATGAAAACATTTGATATAGTTTATTTAATTAAATATTAATTAAATACATTAGATAAAGCTTATATCACAAATTTTAAATGCCCTCAGTATTTCAGTATGTATCAGCAAAGTGATACGATGATAACATGTTGAGAAGTGATTTGAAATGCCAAAATGTATTCAAATAGATACATGAAACAAAACATCATACGGATAAAATAACCAGTTTTCTCTATTTGAAGAAAAAATATAACACATGTGATAAAAGTACTCACGTATGTGTCTACTCTGCTCATTTGAGAAAAAGTACTTTGTAGCCAACCCTTCCTATTCGTAAAAAATCAAGAGTATAAAAGTGAAACATTTGTAAATTATTCCTTTCAAAATTTCTGGACCCCTTATTCAAATACACAGAGGTTTAAATAAAAAAATAAAAATTTTTAAAATAGTTATTACAATAAAAAAATGAGGAGGTTTAAAAACAATCCTCCTTAAACTAAGATGGGAATTAATAAACAAAAAATAGAAATTAAAGGGATGACTTGCTTGATATTGACTATCTACTGTCTCCTTTTCCATTTTATTTTATCTCGTTTAGATAATGTTAAGCATGAGGCTTTAACCCTTCTAGAGGTTGGTCTGGCCTACTGCACAGCTTTTCCAATGAAAACAACATCGAAAGTGGAGGAAGCATGCAGTGAGAGATGTATCTCGTGAGACAACAAAACATGAGCCTACTCGTTTGTGAGGCTTTACTAAATATCTCTAATATTTCTCCTAATCCAAATTTTTCCATCTTCTTGATGTGTTCTTGATTCACCTTTCTATAAATTTCTTGCCACTATCTCTATCAAGTCTCTTCATTATAGGCAATGTACTCGAGGGGACATCTGCCAATAAGGTTTTGTTGCAATGAGATTTTTAACTAACACCTTCCACAAGTGCTGTTAGTAGCCACATCCTTTCTGCAAATGTAGCTCTGTTGTAAAGTTTCAATTGTATATCCCGCCTATAAACAATATTTCCTTTCAGTGAATCCTTAATCCTCGCAAAGGGTCATATATTTCGCAAACATCGGCATAATCCTTCCAGGTAACAAACTTTGAAACCTTATCATCTATCTCATCAAAAATCATCCTCATATATGAAATGTGGATTCACCGGAAGAATCAGTTCGTTCTATTCACACAATTCAATAATAATACTTGATAATTTATGACAAAAAACCTCGCTATTGTGCTAATAAAGTATTTAGTTCTACGCATATTTATAGAATTCATCAATATTTTGGGTTATCTTTTTTAATTTCTCAATAGAGAGTCAAAATTATGATGAATTAGAGTTTCCTTTGAACTAATATCACCGTGATTGAATATTCAGGGTGGTCCATGCTCTACCTGGAGTTATGATGACCTATGCTTGTAACTCTCAATTGACACTTTGTTTTTCTTTCTGAAGTTCAGTCTCAAGATTGGATGAGTTTCTCATCCTTTTCCTTTCATCAACTGTTTGAACTTCCGGCTTTATCAATAGTTGTAAAGATAAGTTCCTTTCATAATTAGTAGGTGAGTTAGATCCGTGAAGGATCTACCTGCATGTCTTTCAAACAATATCCATCAAAAATCTCCTTGGACAGAAGAGGTTGTGACCATTTCGATCTCGCTTCTTTTATTCTATATGCTCATAACCGCCTTGTGTTTTGGATCATGTACAAAATATCCAAAGGAGTAATTTCGTCAATGTTAACAAGAATTTTTGTAGTGGGGAAGGATTGGGATAATTACGACTCTTTATATGGTTACTAGTTTTTTCATAGGTCTCAATAGTGAATGAGTACTCGACTTTTTAGTGTTTGAGGTGTATGAACAATATCTTGTTGATCAATAACTACTGTACCCTTGTGTGTTGTGGATTTTGTAAGTTAAACTCGCTTCCAAACATCATCTCATATTACTTGGGAAATCCACATCCATAGTTTGAACTCAAATGGTGACTTATCTTTGATTTTTTTTACTAAGGACTTCAAGTATCACTTCAGGTTTAGTTCATTTTTCCTTTTTCCTTCGGAGATAAGGGTTGTGGAGACCCTCCAACATTTATTTTTTATGAGACTGCACTAATATCTTATTCCTATATTGATGAAACTTTGGTAATTGTTGTCGATGGGAGGTGGAAGGTCGCCAACTTCACGAACCGTAGAGTAAAGTATCTAACATACTCAAAAAGGTCATCAAAATCATCATCTTACGTGTACAAAAAGGCCTAATTTTAACTTGAATAGTAAAATTATTGGAAACTTTGACTGGTTCATACTCAGTCATGTTTGGAATTGTGAATAACTTCAGCATTCAAACTGACTCGATCTCTACAATAGCAGTGCTTGTAATTATCTAGACCACTAAACACCACCAATTGTAAAGGAAGGCCATGATGCTTTCTTAGCTCTCCTTCTTAAAACACCCGATAAGTCCATTGCCACGAGTCTAGTTTACAACTTCTCTTGTGAGAATCTTATCGAGAACATACGAGGATATAACATGTAAGTAGAGCCTAAGCTCCCAAATACTATGACATAGTTAAACATCTATTCACAAAACCATTTTCCAATAGAATACAAAAACTAATGTATGGGCCTCTTTTGGCAAATGCTCCGGGGGCTTTCTCATTAGAAACAACTTACAGAAATAAAGGGAAAATAACTCCATGAGAAAATTTTATAAAAATGGCTTTCAAAACTTATATTCCCACAACATACTATGAAATACATGAATAAGGCATGCGGTCCCTAGCTAGATCCATTTCTGGCCCATGGCTCAGAAAATCCGAATTAAAACACACAACGACTCATAATATAGGCACTCATATAAAGGAGGGAAATTTTTTGGAGGAAATGGAGTGGGTTTTCCTATACTCCAAAAATTTGAGTGAAAATATTATTATAAGAAAAAATTCTCAAATCCCATAACATATGATTCTACACATCGCATTCCATAAGAGGAACCCATTCCGCTAAAAAATCGATCAATGTCAGTCGACCAAAAAGTCTAGATCATATGTCATGAGCATATGATAAGGACTCTGCAAGGAGTAGTCATGAGAGTACATACTCCTTTAAGCCATTCTTACTAACTATTGGGTTTTCTTTCTCCATTAGCTTGAGTTAAAGGATTTGATTGTTATTTCTCGCTCTCTTTGGCAATTTGTGCAAGAAATTATTTATCACATTAGGACCTTTCCAGGGGATCATAGGATATGGTACATTGAGCTTGACGAGATCTTACAAACTTTGGAAAGGAGCCAATCATCGACTCCTCTTCTCATTAGAAATTTTCTATCCCCAATGTTTTGATTATAAATAGTCCATATTACCACTACTCAATGTAGTGGTAGGATTTTAGGTCGCACAACAATTCAAATGTAAGTTTGACAGTAGTTATTTATCATTGTAGCTTGTGAGTTATCAGAGCACCGCTGCCAGTCTTTTTTGAACTTTGTGATGTTTTTCATCCTCAAGAAAGCATGTACATGGAGTACCCATGAGAGGGATGCACTTTCATCGCCCACATGAAGTGACTCGTGAAAAGAGGAAGTATCTTTTTTTGTCTTGTTTGTAGTGGGGTACAAGGATGCTAGGGAGCCATATGCTTCTTATATGCTTAAGATCTTTAGACATCTCCAGGATAATTTTGCTTATTTGGGATTTCGCATAAATAAAATGAGATATATATAAGTGGAAAGAGGGAACTTTTGATTTTACAAATCCAAGTATCATAGTGACAGTAAATATTTAAACAAATGAGACTTGACATGCATGATAAGATATGAATTCAATGCCTCTTACAATGAAATCATTATGGAGGTATGGGTGAAAAAATCATTAAGCTATGTTATTGATGGTTGATATGGGTTGATGTGCCCATATAATCATTTTCACATTAAAACTGAATCTGTCGTGTCACAACATTTCTCATGTGTAAATATTTATTTAATATCGATCAACTTATTTTTTTTCTCGATTGCGATATCGCAATCATAATATCGACGAAAAAAAATGGACTGTGAAGTTTCTGAGTTATGAGTGCAATGAGAAATTTGTGATGGACTATATCACATTGGTGAACAGGGTAGGTGGAAGAGGAGTGATTACTGTAGAAATTTGAATAATATATCACTTATTCACCGAGATTATCCTGATCACACACTATTTGAGCTTCATGCATAATACATAACCTCTTCTACTATTGATCATAAATTTGCGGAATTAAAAAAAATCGCATGCGGACATTAAAACATAATCAATCACACATATAAACACAGGATTTATGGGAAATCTTAAAGTTGAAAACCCCCAACTATCTGTATATTATAATGATAGAGAACATGTAATAATCATAGTACAAACTACTCACAAGCTCTTAGCACTATCTCCAATTGTTACACACAAAACAAGCTAAGATCATACATATCACATGCTCTAATCTACTCCACCTGTCTGCCTGCCTCTACTGCGCAATCCAATATGGAAAAGCATGAGATCCAAGTTCAAATCCCACCAAGATGTACTGCGCAATCCTCATTGGCAATCTCAATCAATGTGTGTGAAAATCTCATGCACAAGTATAGTCACAACTGATAGTCACACTGCTCTTTCACCTAACCTCTCCACTGGTCTCCACTGAACTGTCCATGCACTTGAGTTAACTGATGTATTATTTAGTTGATTTATGAGTTAATAATTAGTGAATTAATTAATAATTAATTCACACCACCCATCACTAGTGTATTAATCAGTTAGACTAATCACAACTAGTTCAACTAAGTAAAATTGAACACAACTCCATTAACTCCTCAATCAACTCCACCAAACTCAATCACATGAGTTCTAACTGAAGTCCATCATGTAATAGCTCAACTAAACCCTAGGACTAGCATAATTCCTTCTGTCAGCTGCATGTGCCACATCTTTAGCTCAAACTAAAGTGCTCCAAGAGGATAAGATAATGTTTATAGTCCAAATATTATTAAGAGCTAATAATATTCAACATATCTATTTTTAGAATGGCAATCTAAAAATAGATTCCGCCCAGTATGTCTAAAAATAGAAGTCCATATATTTTTTCTGGCTTGACCAACCATCCATAAATAGCATCCTGCAACTCATAGACCATGATCCATATGTCTAAAAATAGACATAGTCTAAAAATAGACTTTGCGCCAAAAATAGCCTGTGGGCCCACTTAGTGAAGGCGTCTTCTTTCCACTAAGCTCCATCATCTTGTTGCATTCTCAACACTCCCTCTCAACAAGATATGGATTATCTGCAACCCCTATCCTACCTCTGTGGTATTCGAATTTGCTCCTGGTGAGCGCCTTTTTCAAGATATCAACATCCTGATCCTCCGTGGAAATGTATGAAAGTAACATGATTCTCCGCTGCACACAATCTCTGATATGATGATACCGGATGTCAATGTGTTTGGATCTATCATGAAATACTAGATTAGCCGAGAGTTTTATGCAACTCTGGTTATCACAATAAATCACAGTAGGCTCCAAGTGTGAACCGAACAACCCAACCAGGATCTTCCTCATCCATATAGCCTCGCATGCAGCCAAACTCGCTGCCATATACTCGGCCTCCGCTAAACTGAGTGCCACGGATCTCTGCTTCCTGCTTTACTAAGAAATTGTTGTCAACCCGATACTAAAAATCCCTCCAGATGTGCTCTTTATGTCCATTGGGCTCCCTACCCAATCTGCATCCGTGAAGCCACATAGCCTCACCTCATCCGACTGTCTATACCACAATCCATATCCTGATGTGCCTCTGAGATAATGCAATACATGCTTGCCCACCTTCCATAAGAGCTTGGTAGGCTTAACCATATCTTGTGAAAGATGGTTAACTGCATAGCATATATCGGGCCATGTATTGACCAGATACATAAGCGACCCCACCAATTGTTGAAAAACAGTGGCATCCACTACCTCCGCCGAAGTAGCATCCTCCTTCCTCCAACCACCAGGAAGAGGATTATGAACAGGCTTGCAGCCATGCATGTTGAACTTCTCCAGTATCTCCCGGGCATACTTACCTTGAGAAAAAAACAGTCCATCACTGTGCTGCCAAATTTCCAATCCCAGGAAATAATGAAGGAGGCCCAAGTCCTTCATCTCAAAATCTCTTGCAAGATCCTCCTTGCATGAAAGTATCAACAAATCATCACCTGTCAAAATCAAATCATCTACATAAAGTACAATGATTAGCAACTTACCCTCCACCACAATCTGGTATAGGTTCGGATCCGCCTCACTCTTGGAGAATCCAAGTCCAGTAAAATAATTGTCTATCCATGTGTACCAAGCACGAGGTGCTTGTTTCAACCCATACAGTGCTCTCTTGAGCCTACACACATGCGACTCGCTGCTGAAGATCTCGAAACCTTCGGGCTGCTCTATGTACACCTCCTTAATGACTCCATTAAGGAATGCAGTCTTCACATCCATCTGATGAATGTGCCACCCCATCTGTGTTGAGAGAGCTAGGATCATCCGTATGGAAGAATACCTTGCGACAGGTGCAAAGGTCTCCTCATAATCGATCCCCTCTATCTGTGAAAAGCGCCGGGCAAAAAATCTTGCCTTGTACTTCTCCACACTCCCATCAGCTGCCTGCTTCAATTTGTAGATCCATCTCGAACCCACCACTGATTTCCCTTCTGGTCTCGGGACAATCTCCCATGCACTATTTCTGATAATTGAATCATACTCTTCCACCATGGCATCTACCCATGCGGGGTCCTCCACAGCTTCCTCGAAAAAGGATGGCTCTGTCACGATACACTTGCTCATAAGAGACATGTATCCAGTATACCGGTTAGGTGACTGTCTATGTCTGCGTTGTGTTGTAGGTGGTCCTACAGCCTTCTCTGCATCTTGAGCCAGTCATTCAGCTTCTGTAGTGCGCTTCTGCCCTGTGATGGTTGGCGCTACATGAGTGGTCTCTTCCACTCCATGAACCTCCTCTTGTAGCTGATCCAAATCCTAAGGCTCATCCTTAGGAACTAATATCTCCTCCTCTACATGCAAGTGTAGCTCCCTCTCAAGCAAACACTTCATGTCTTTCTCCTCCTAAAATTTGATATCTCGTCGCACAACAGTCTTGCGACTGTCTGGAAAATACACACGATAGTTGTGGGGAGTATCAGTGTACCCCAAAAATATCCCAACCTCTGTGGTCGGCTCCAGCTTCTTCCTGGCATCCTTCGTCACATGAATGTAAACAGGTGAACCAAAAATCCTCAAATGGGAAATATCAGGCCTGTTACCAGAAAATGCCTCCTCGGGTGTACTCATGCCAAGTATCCTGTGAGGACAACGATTCTGCACATATACTGCAGTATTGCATGCCTCCGCCCACAAGTGAATGGGTAGGCCCTGATCATGCAACATCACCCGTGTATCACCCATGATCGTTCTGTTCTTCCGCTCAGCAACCTCGTTCTGCTGTGGGTTATGAGGTGCTATGAGCTCTCTTCGAATTCCTTTTGCGCTGCAAAAGTCCTTGAATTCACTAGAGATGAATTCACCACCATTGTCACTCTTAAGAGCCTTCACCTGCTTCCCCGATTCTTTCTCCACCAACGCCTTTTACTCACAGAACTTTGAGTATGTCTCGCTCTTCTTCTGCATGAAGAAGATCTAGCACTTCCGAGAAAAATAATCAACAAAGATTACATAGTACCTGTGCTTTGCTATCGAAGCTACTGAGAAAGGTCCACACACGTCTGTGTGAATTCTCTCAAGGATCGTCGTGGCGCGACTATCCTTCTTGTGAAAGGTGGCTTTCACAAATTTTCCCAAGGTACACCCCTTGCACTGATCTGACTGCACAAGAGTGCCTTTAGGAAGCCCAGTAGAAATCTGCTGCAGTATCTTCAAAGCTCCATGGTGAAGGTGGCCCAATCTCTGGTGCCACAACTCACCATCATCCCGGCTCACCACTCCTTCTGCCTTGCCTGTCATTGCTGCACAACCATCTACCTGCAATTGATAAAGGTTATTAACTCGACCCCTATCCTTCGGGTCTCACCAGTTGCCTTACTATGTAGGAAAGCCTTTCCTTCACTAAAGACAACATCATATCCCTTGTCTTCTAACATCTCCACAGAGATAAGATTCTTCTTCAATCCTGGAACATGCATCACTTCCTTCAATATGAAGGGTTTACCAAACTCCCTCTCAAAAGAAATGGTACCGATACTGGTCGCACTATATCTACCATCATCGCCCATCTTGATGTGCACTCCAAGATCTTTCTCATCTAGATCAGTAAATAAATCTCGATCTCCTATCATGTGAAAAGACACACCACTGTCCATAAACCATATTGATCCCACCACACTTGAGACCAAGCATGCGATCAATGAAAAATGCAGCTCGAAATGCAAGGCTAAGGCCTCTCCAGCTGTAGATCCAGCAACCTGCTTATTTTTCTTCTTCTGCGGACAATTTGTGGCATAATGTCCATGTTGGTGACAGTGAAAGCACTTCACCTTGGACGTCCTGCTTCTTGCCTTTCGCACCAGACTAAGAAGCTTTCTTGCTCTTCCCCTTCTTTACTTTGGTAGCCAAAGAACAATTCTCTTCATCAGATGCCTTTGATGAAGATCTGTCCCTGGTACTCTGCCTTATCTCCTCTTGCACAAGATCCGACCAAAGTCGCTCCCATCCTGGCAATTTCTCCCGACCATTGACAGAGTCCTGATAGGAATTCCAACTCTTCAGAAGCCCAAGGAGAGCCAAGCTCACCAAGTCCTCATCATATACAGTCACCCCCACACTTCCCAGCTCATCCCTGCATTGGGTGAACTTCGTGACGTACTTGGGCATACTGTTGCCTTTCTCCATATTTATGTTTCTGAGTTTATCCTTGAGCGCCAACTTCCTCCGGTTGCTCTTGCTTTGGAATAAATCTGTCAACGCTTTCCACATCAAGTATCGATAAGCTTTACCATGCAGGCTGGATACTATGTGATCCTTCATGCCCTCCAATAGAATCCTTCGACACTTTTCTGTCTTCTTTTGCCAAGCCTCAACCAACGCAACATCGCTAGAAGAAGGCTTTGGGACTGCCGCATCTATGAACTCCTTTAGCCCATTGTCATCTAACACTGCCTCCATCCTGTCCTTCCATGAAATATAATTCGAGCTTCCCTCAAGGCCATACTCCAATCACAATCTGTTGAAAGACATCTCAACTTTGACACCAAGAAAACACTGTTGCAAATTCGAATTCCACCAGCACAAAACTCAACCGCTTCAATGTTCTGCAATTGCTCCAATGATCAATACTGCTCCGATACCATGTAGAAATTTGAATAATAGATCACTTATTCACCGAGATTATCCTGATCACACACTATTTGAGCTTCATGCGTAATACATAACCTTTTCTACTATTGATCATCAATTTGCGGAATTAAAAACAATCGCATGCGCACATTAAAACATAATCAATCACACATATAAACACAAGATTTATGGGAAAGATTAAAGCTGAAAACCCCCAACTATCTGTATATTATAATGATAGATAACATGTAACAATCATAGTACAAACTCCTCACAAGCTCTCAACACTATCTCCAATTGTTACACACAAAACAAGCTCATATCATACATATCACATGCTCCAATCTACTCCACCTGTCTGCCTGCCTCTACTGCTCAATCCAATATGGAAAATCATGAGATCCAAGTTCGAATCCCACCAAGATGTACTGCACAATCCTCATTGGCAATCTCAATCAATGTGTGTGCAAATCTCATGCACAAGTATAGTCACAACTGATAGTCACACTGCTCTTTCACCTAACCTCTCCACTGGTCTCCACTGAACTGTCCATGCACTTGAGTTAACTGATGTATTCTTTAGTTGATTTATGAGTTAATAATTAATTCACACCACTCATCACTAGTGCATTAATCAGTTAGACTAATCACAACTAGTTCAACTAAGTAAAACTGAACACAACTACATTAACTCCTCAATCAACTCCACCAAACTCAATCACCTGAGTTCTAACTGAAGTCCATCATGCAATAGCTCAACTAAACCCTAGGAATAACGTGATTCCTTCTGTCAGCTGCATGTGCCACATCAGTAGCTCAAACTGAAGTGCTCCAAGAGGATAAGATAATGTTTATAGTCCAAATATTATTAAGAGCTAATAATATTTGACATATCTATTTTTAGACTGGCAATCTAAAAATAGATTCCTCCCAGTATGTCTAAAAATAGAAGTCCATCTATTTTTTTCGACTTGACCAACCATCCACAAATAGCATCCTGCAACTCATAGAACATGATCCATATGTCTAAAAATAGACATAGTCTAAAAATAGACTTTGCGCCAAAAATAGCCTGCGGGCCCACTTAGTGAAGGCGACTATTTTCACTAAGCTCATCATCTTGTTGAATCTCAACAAT